>OX608078.1:79383187-79570805 GCA_951509765.1 Sphenella marginata
CATTCATGAATACGCATAATAGTTTTAAGGAACAATCGATTGTATGGCAGCTATATGTTATGTTGGTCCGATCTGGTTGATTTCCACTGTATACTCTGCATATATAATGCGTACCAAACCTGCATAATTTTACGTTCCTAGCTTTTTAATTATAAGACTTATAGGCCAAAACCCATTTATCGGAACAATCGATTGTATGGGAGCTATGCCTTGTATCGGTCCGATCTTTCTGGCTCCGACAAATGATTAATCCTATGCAAAATGACGCCTACTTGCAAAATTTCTGAAAAACACAAATCGAACGCAACGTAGTTCTACCCCTACTCAAAACCATAATAAATGAAACATGTTGGGTTTTTAATCTTTTAATTACTATCATTAGAAGATACTTAAATCTAGTATTAGGTACATCAATAGCCATACCTACCTTATTAAATTGAAGCGTTTGCTTTCAAGAATTGACATGCATGGTTATATATGTTTATTAAATTCAATTTTATGGGTACGTGTTTATTTACAAGATCTTGAATACATACCCAGTGTCGCCTTTGCTGTTAATGTCCTTCGTTTATCTCCATGTTATTTTTGTTCATTTCGTCAAAAGCGGCCTGCAGGCTTTCTGTAGTCCCTTCCTTTTGTACTTTCGCGGCATAATTTTGTTGAAAACTGTCAAAAGTCCATAAAGTAGTACATAAAACATATATCAGACTCCAAAAGTAATTAAAAAATACATATATACTTACTCCTTTGTGATTCATCAGGGCAACTATCCTTTTTGATAGGGATAGATGCCTACGAATTTTTTGAATAAATTATAAACAAAAAAAACATCTATTTTTAGTTAGATGTAGTCTCAATGAATGAGTCTATTGTAGTGTACTAGTTAACAAAACGAATGTTTTGTGTGTTAGTGCTCTCGCTCAGGAGCACTTTCTTTATTGAAGATCAAAAATTGACTTAACTTATTTACAAGAATTTTCTTATTTATACTAGAAATATGCCTGCGCTGCAACTGCGGGTGACCTAATTTCTGTGTGTGTATTTCTTGTGAAAGCATTTCACCATATTCGAAAGTAATTGACTGTATTGGTGAGTAACAGTCAAATTGGGAAATAGTTTGTTTATTTAAGTTGCATTTTCCCATATGACCCATTTCTGTTATTGTTAGCTCAGCATTTTAATATTGCGCAAGCACTGTGTGAATGTTTGTGCTATGTCACCGTTTAGCGTAGCTGAGTGCCGCTTTGAAGTGGATATGCTAAGGCGGCTGAATTATGATGAGTAGTCATATTTCAGGCGACTTACGAAATTAATTGCTTTTTAGTTGTTTCTTACAGAAAAATGTTTTGACTTTGCATAAATACATTGCATTGTAATTTATGACGTGCGATCGGAGTAGGGTAGGTGATCATGTTGAAGAAATGCAATGCTTGGGAATTTATTTGAGTTGACCGAATTATGAGTGATCGTATTTCGGGTAGAATTCTTTAGAATGATTTTAGTTTGTTGTAAGCAATTATTAAGAAGAATTTATGGGCAATTACTATGAGCAATTTATGGGTGATTATTGAGGAATAGTTTATGGGGGTTGGATCGGCTATTTTGTAATAGGCGATCCTGTTTCACGCAATGTAGGTGGTCTTAACTTGTTACAAGTTAACTCTTCCCCTCTTAAGTCGATTGTCCTCAAGCGGTATTTGCGTAATAAGCAAAAAGAGTTTTATGAAAAGTTGCTATGAGAGCAAGTGGTTTATGAGAAATTATGGAAAATTACTACAAATTCGTTTTTAGCTGTAAGAATGGTCCATTTGTTATATTTTCAATGCTTCGCGTTGGCAATTGCAGTTCAGGTGATACGTAAAATTTTAGTTTATATTTATAAATGTATATAGAAATAAAAATTGATATAATGACAATACATATAATTAGTAAATCAGAACTTAGACTAATTAAATGAGTGTTACTATTTTTTTCAATTAACAATTTTATATGTTCTTCCTGTTTGATTTGTTTAGTGTACAAATTTTCCAATTGTAAATTTTTATTTGTAAAATTATAATTTTCTTTTATTTTTGTAATTTTATTTGGTAAAATGAATGTATCATAAATCTTAATATTATAATTTTCGAATGTATTATTTATAATTGAAATTTTACAATTTTCGAATCTAATTAAAAAGGTTCCTGTCTGTTTAATTTTTAGTTTGTTACAATCGTGTTCAATGGTTGAAAAAAAGTTTTTAAATACAATTACTCCTGTCATTATTTCACTTATACTTGTTTTAGGAAATGGATTTAGATTACAAAAAGCTTCTTCAAAGTTTAAAATATTTCTTATACAGTCATTTTCTATTATTTTTAAGTTTTTTTCCAAATTGTCCTTTATATATTTATCATAGATATTATTGTTTTCATCCAACAAAATTTCGTTATTTTCTAATACAATTGTCATATTGTTTTTGTTTGGAATTGGTTCAAATTTAATTTTGGAAAGATTTTTAGAAGAGAATTGTGGTATCAATATTGTTATTATAATATTATTGTTTTGAAAAATTACAGCAATTTTAATTTCCTTATAACTGTCAAAGTCATGAATGTGATTAAGTTCAATTTGAGTTAAAATATCCGTAGGAATTATACCTATTTTGCTAGAAAAAATTATTTGTCCAATGTCATTAATATGATTTTGTAAAAGGGTTATGTCGTTATTAATTTGGTAAGTGTGTTGCATGAATTCTAAGTCGTCTTCTAATGTTTTGATTTTATTTTGCGTTGTTTCCCTAAATTCGTTTATATAAGTTTGTATTAACATCTGTTGTTTATTTATGTGAGTTGTAATATTATCAATTTGGTCGGTTAAAAAATTATTATTATAAATCATTTTGTTTACATCATCTGTTGTAGCCTGTTCGTTTTTTTGTATTTTGTCTAATGCATTCATTATTTGTTGTTCGTCGTCGCTATCCATAGTACCTGCTATATATTTTAATCCTTTACCTAATATGTTAATCAAAGCTCGTTTTGTCTTAAATCGTGGTTGTAAATAATCTATTTTTGCTTGTAGTAAGTTAAAGTTTCTATCTAAAGTGTCTATTAGTCGTTCATCTTCGAAAGTAGTTGCTTTTAATGCTTTAATATTGTCCGCGATTAGTGAGATAGCTTGATCGTACGTAGTTAAATTAATGAAGTGAAGAATTTTGTCATAATGGTTAATTGTTCGATGTTCCCCGATTTTAATTGGGATGTATCCGTTATTATTCGTTAGATCCTGTATATCAATTTGTTGCCCTTTAATCATTAGTATAGTTGCAACGGTAGTTAGTATAATTATTGTAGCCATTTTGCCTTTTAATTTTAGATTTTGCCTAGTAAAGAAAGAAAAAGGAAAGCAATTTCAGCTTTGTTTAATATTATTTTTATGTACTATTCTACCTGATTGTGTTTTAACTGTAGTGTTATAATTTTGAGCGACTATCTCTTTTTTATATCTAGGCGTTAACTTATTTCCTAATCTCCTATTTATCCTAACATAAATTTGTTCTCCTTGGTTATATTGTTTTAGTGCTGTTCTATTTCTATTATGGTAAGCAAGATCTGCGATTTGCTTCTCCTTAAGTTTATTCGTTGTTTCTAATCTATGCTTTTCTAGTAATGAAGGGTTACTGGAAACTGTTCTACCAAAATATACTTCTATTGGTCTTTTCCCTAGTGTAGAATGTACTGTGTAATTATACTCTTTGATTGATCTTTCTAAAAGTTCATTGAAAGATTGGTGAGCTTTTTCGCGTTGTAGGCATCGCATTATTTCTTGGAGAGTGGAATGAAATCGTTCCACCTGTCCATTAGAGCAACTTGTATATGGTGCCGTTCGGTGAATTTCTATGCCGAACTCATTTTCCATCCTAAAGTTTATTTCTTCTGATTTAAATGATTTTTCGTTGTCCATCACAATGGTTTCTGGTACAAGAGAGAAAAGAATGTCTCTTAATGGTTGTTTTATGTCTTCCGCTGATTTGGACTGAATTAGTTTTGCGATTGCATATTTTGAGAATTTGTCAATTGCGGTTAAAATTAATTGTTTCCCCATATGCAATATATCGATATGCACAATTTGACCGGGGAAGGTGGGTATTGGCGTTGCCTGAATCTGCGGCTTTGCTGGGTGACGATCATATTTATTTTCCTTACACGTCACACAATTTTTTATGACCTTTTTAATCTTACTGGCCATTCCAGGAAAATAATATTTTTCTAAAATTTGAATTTTATTTTCTTTGCAATTTCTATGCGCTCTGTTGTGTTCCTTAATTATTATCTCCTGCTGCCTATGGTTATTGGTTATGTCCTCCACCATTCTTTGTGTAAATCTTATTTTGAATTTACTAAAATGTAGTGGATAAAGTATTTGTATTTTTCCCATGACAGACTCTTCTGCTTTGATGCAGTTTATAACTGACGGATTTAAATACCTTTTTAATATAGTCAACAAGTCTTTTTCCGAATAATCTTGCTGTCTCACCAAGTGGCGATGGTATGTAGGAAATATTATTTTGAATTCGTAGGATGGCGTATTATCAATATTCAAAAAAATTTGATTTTTGAATGCATTTATTGGTCCTTCAACACTGTAAATTAAATTATGAGATGAACTGTCATCTGACCTTGATGCTACTGATAAACTGTTGACCTGTGTCTCTTTGACGGGTATTCGCGATAGTGCATCAGCGACTACATTTTGTTTACCTGGTTTGTAACATAGCTCATATGAGTATTCCTCTAGAGCTGCTTTCCATCTTTTCATTTTTGCATTATTATTTTTATTGCTTAATGCGTATGTAAGCGGTTGGTGGTCAGTGAATATTTGTATTCTAGCTGACCCGTAAAGATAATTTCTTAGTGAGTTCAAAGCCCATATTATAGCCAACATTTCTTTCTCATTAGCTGCATAATTTTCTTCAGCTTTATTTAATGTTCTTGAAATAAATGCTATTGGCTTTGACTCTTGCGACAGCACAGCTCCAATAGCAAAATTGGATGCGTCTGTCGTCAATTCGAATTTTTTACAATAATCAGGGTATGCAAGAGTGACATCCCTTGAAATGAGTGAGTTTCTTAGACTATTAAAAGCATTTACTGTCTGCTTATCTAAGTCGATTTTTACTTTTGAGGATTTATTTTTTGATATCCTACCTTCTTCCCCTCTTAAAAGAGTTGTTAGGGGTTTTGCTAGTTTTGCATAATCCTTTATGAACTTCCTATAGTATCCGGACATACCAAGAAAACTACGGAGTTCCTTCAAAGTTTTGGGTTGTGGGAAATTCGCTATCGCTTCCACCTTTACGGGGTTGCTTTTTACGCCATCCGCGGATATTACGAATCCCAAAAATTCAACCTCTTTTTTGAAAAAATGACATTTGTCTAATTGAACTTTCATGTTTGCCTCTTGCAACGTTTTAAATATTTTTTTAATATGCTCAATATGCTCTTTTTCCGTTTTGCTGAAAATTATTATGTCGTCAATATAAACATAAGCGTATTTTCCTATGTGTTCATGCAAAATGTCATCAAGTGCTCTTTGGAAAATTGAAGGTGCATTCTTCAATCCAAATGGTAACCGAGTAAATTCGTATTTACCATTATTTACCGAAAATGCGGTCTTCTCAATGTCAGATTCCTTTAGAGGAATTTGATGAAACCCGCTTTTCAGATCTAATACCGAAAAAAAATTGTTTTCCCCTAAATTTGAAATTACTTCAGAAATTTCAGGTATCGGGTATCTATCTGCTGTTGTGACTGAATTCAGCTTCCGATAGTCTATAACCATTCGATATTGCTTATTTCCCTCTGAGTCCGCTTTTTTCGGAACAATCCATATTGGTGAATTGTAGGGTGACCTTGATGGTCTTATGATTCCATCCGTTATCAATTTTTTGACCTGGCTTTCTACTTCTGGTTTGAGAGAAGCTGGGAATGGGTAAAATTTAGAGTAAATAGGTGTATCTGTTACTGTCCGTATTTCTCCGACGACTTTTGTCGTATATGTTAATTTCTCATCCGGTTCTGAGAATAACCCTGGGAATGCATGAATTATTTCGTTCATGTCCCTTCTTTGTTGTGACGATAAATGTTCGTCCTTTATTTGTATGGCGTTTACCGCCCTTGAGGGGAGCTGTTTAAGTTTGATCCTTTTTTCGTTATTCAATATCAATATATTGTCTTTGGTATGGATCACAGCATCCATATCTCTTAATGTATCGTTCCCTAAAATTCCATCAAATGTTTTTAAGGATGGCATCAGGAAAAATTTGAGCTCCTTATCAATATTAAATAATTTCAATAGGGTATGCTCTTCGATTTTTATGTCCCCTACGACTGATTTTGCGTAGAATGGGGTTTTGTTTTTTATACGTTTCTTTGCTAAATGTGGTTGTAAATAATTTTTACTGGAGCCTGTGTCCACTAAAAATCTTAATATTTTCCCTCTCTCCGCTCTAGCCTCGAAGTAAGGGAGCGAAGAGCTCATTAGGCTAAAAAATGAACGTCTGATTGTTCATCCTCTCCATACCTCCTCTCTTCCTGTTCCGATATATGGAAAGTCCTTTGGGCCTTGTTATTTCTTTGCACAAAAGATTCTGCAGGTCTCTTTCCCTGTAATTGGTTCTGCGTGGGCTTATTCATGTAATTTATTCTACGTGAATGTATGCTCTGGTCCACATCCATAGGCTCGGGTCTAGGTTGTGGTTTGGGTGGCCTGGGTGGTGCATTGGCATTCATGTTTGAAGAACGATTATTTTGCCACGTTTGTTGATTTGGCTGAGGGTTATGGGCTAATTGGGGGTAAAAATTCTGCTGTTGTTGTGGCGAGGAATTGTATTTCCTTACTGGGATTTGGTATTTTTGGTACGATTGCCTTATATTATTGGCATGGTTTGTCCTAAAATTTTGATTATCTAATTTTTGGCAAAGATGCAGAGCCTGAGGTAAATCAACAGGTTCCTTCATTCCTAGTAGCCTTGGTAGATCCCCATTTAAACCTCTTATAAAGGTGTCTAACGCCTTATTACGGTACGATTGCGTCAGCATACGCAGCGTTTCGTTGCTTGTACCCTCATAACCTAGCTTATTTAATATCAACGAAAGGTGTTTATATACCTGTTGATAAAATTCGTTTATTGTTTTATTGCCTTGTACCAGTGTCGTCATCTGGTATTCCAAGGTTGACAAGTCGCGTCTGTCGGCATAATGCATCGCTAAGCATTTTGTTATTGCCGGCCAATCAAGTGGAGTGTTGTAGGACTCTAAAGCTGTGTCGGCTTGACCAGCTATCTTGTTCCTAATCACACTCAAGATTCCATAATATTTGGGAGTACCTTTTATTGATTCGTATACATTGAGTATACGATCCACGCTTTTTTTCCAGGAGTTAAATTCACCTGATTTTCCTGAAAATTCCTTCAGACATTTTACTACGTCTGGTACTTTGTCTAGTTCGTTTATGTTTCCTCTGTGCCTTTCGTCTATGACCTGATCGACCGCTGTGGCCAAGCTTGAATTCGGATTCAGCACATTTTGGACTACCTGTGGTCCTTGTTGCGTTAATATGTTTGTGGCGATGTCTGAAATTAATCTCTTCAGGTCGTCCATGCTTATTTGTTCGTTACTTGGTGCCTGAGGGGCTGAGGGGTTTTGTCCAAGGACGGAAGGACGGACTAAATTGTTAGGGTTTGACATTTTCAAATCCTTATTTTTCTATCAAATTAATTGTAAAAACCTGTGTTAGTTTTTTTGCAATTCTATTTCTATATCATTATATTATTCTGTTCGTAGATCCAGAATTCTCAACTAAAAATCTAGCAGCATTTAGCCAATCAATTATTTAAATAAATCTAATTTAAATAAAGTCTAAAAAAAATAATTAACTTATCGATACTTATGTAATTCTCACGTGCGTGCTGCTGCTGGGATTTTTGTATTCCACTCCGCTTACGCTTAATGTCGTCTTCCTTCTGCTGGGATTTTTGTATTCCACTCCGCTTACGCTTAATGTCGTCTTCCTTCTGCTGGGATTTTTGTATTCCACTCCGCTTACGCTTAATGTCGTCTTCCTTCTGCTGGGATTTTTGTATTCCACTCCGCTTACGCTTAATGTCGTCTTCCTTCTGCTGGGATTTTTATATTCCACTTCGCTTACGCTTAATGTGTCTTCGATTGCTGTTGTTACAATTTATTTTCACTCAGTTTTTTTAAAGTTTGTATATTTTTCTTCTAAAGTTTTTTTTTTATATTCTTTTAAAGTTTGTATTTTTTATTTCTTTTAAAGTTTTTTTCTTATTTTTGGTTTTGAACATGGGCTGGCTGACACGTAATGCCGTCCCTTTTGCTAGTAGCTACTAGGGTACCACTTCCCAATGTTCATGCAGTTCACTTCTTTCACTTTTTTATTTTCGGGATTTTTTCCCCTCACGTGTCCTTACTTTTTTATTTTCAGGACTTTTTTTTTTACAGTTTTTTTTCTGTGTACCACGTATCCTTTTGCACTTTATTAAAGAGGAATTATCACTCGCGAGTCCTTACTTTTTTATTTTCAGGACAAATTTCGCACGTAACTTCACTTTTTTTCCTTTTCACGGCGTTTCACGAATCCTTACTTGTCTTTTTTCAGGATATGTTTCGCGTAATTTCACTTTTTCACGGCGTTTCACGAATCCTTACTTGTCTTTTTTCAGGATATGTTTCGCGTACTTGCCGAGAACTTTTGCTCGGGCGCCAGTTAACAAAACGAATGTTTTGTGTGTTAGTGCTCTCGCTCAGGAGCACTTTCTTTATTGAAGATCAAAAATTGACTTAACTTATTTACAAGAATTTTCTTATTTATACTAGAAATATGCCTGCGCTGCAACTGCGGGTGACCTAATTTCTGTGTGTGTATTTCTTGTGAAAGCATTTCACCATATTCGAAAGTAATTGACTGTATTGGTGAGTAACAGTCAAATTGGGAAATAGTTTGTTTATTTAAGTTGCATTTTCCCATATGACCCATTTCTGTTATTGTTAGCTCAGCATTTTAATATTGCGCAAGCACTGTGTGAATGTTTGTGCTATGTCACCGTTTAGCGTAGCTGAGTGCCGCTTTGAAGTGGATATGCTAAGGCGGCTGAATTATGATGAGTAGTCATATTTCAGGCGACTTACGAAATTAATTGCTTTTTAGTTGTTTCTTACAGAAAAATGTTTTGACTTTGCATAAATACATTGCATTGTAATTTATGACGTGCGATCGGAGTAGGGTAGGTGATCATGTTGAAGAAATGCAATGCTTGGGAATTTATTTGAGTTGACCGAATTATGAGTGATCGTATTTCGGGTAGAATTCTTTAGAATGATTTTAGTTTGTTGTAAGCAATTATTAAGAAGAATTTATGGGCAATTACTATGAGCAATTTATGGGTGATTATTGAGGAATAGTTTATGGGGGTTGGATCGGCTATTTTGTAATAGGCGATCCTGTTTCACGCAATGTAGGTGGTCTTAACTTGTTACAAGTTAACTTACTCATACAAACATATGTACATAGCGTGCAACAGCCACGACCTACATGCATGTCTGTTTGTATAGCCGCATTTGAAAAATGCATTTGACACCTTTGACCAATAGCGTTGCTTAAAGTATGCCAATGCTTTAGCTGAGCCAGCATTTATTCTGGATTTCTGCTTGGTCTGACGCTAAGCGCTTCTATTGGCTAATGCAAGTAATTGCCAAGCTGAAGTTGAATTCAGCTACATAGAAGCCGAGAAAGAGGAGGAGTCTAGCAAATAACTTTCTGTGACAAATTTCTGTATAAATAGAATAAGATTTGTTAATAAAGACTCAGAGATGATTTGGAGTTAACCACACGCTCAACAGATTGTCTCTCCCATTTATTCCGGCTGTCTCACCGATAGCCTATTTGATCGGCCGAATCTCTTTACAATAGGAGAGATACTTTTTAAAATTAAAACCCTTGGGTCCACGACACTATTAAGGTACTAAAAAATATAATGGAATTTATTACTAGTTATAAAGTTACACAAAGCACAATACTTACATTCATATTGGAACGAATTTCCGTCGTCCCTTGTCAATTTTGGTTTTGTAGCAAACCGGTTTCGTCGATGCGACATCTTCAATGCTTTATTTCGTTCTGATTTTTGTCTATCGAAAACACAACAACCAAACAAACACAATACTTACCTTTAAAACTTTTACGGGTATTTCAATTTCGTCGCAAACAAAATGTTTTATACTAACAAAACGCGTGTTCACTGCTCCAAGCCCTTAGATAACTAAAATGTGCTGTGGCTGTGGCTGCTAAATATTAAATTAATTGTTAGTCACGAGCTCGGGAAGTTAGATTTTTTGAATATAGGGCATCTATCCCGGTTTTACCCTAGTATCGCTACAGGGCCGTGCGCAGGAATTGGCCTTGGGGGGGGTTTTAATTTAGATTTGCATTCGCATACATTTTTCACTAAGATAAACATATTTGCTGAAACAGATACCTAGACCCATATATCAGAAATTTAAATGTTCTTTAACTTTCCTGAATTTGCATACTCTGATGCCTAAAACTACTATTTTTTTGGTTGTACACATTTTTCTGTATTTGAAAGAGAATTGGTGATATGATGGCATATCCCAGCTAACTAAAAGTGCAAAAAAAGACTCCTTTCGGAGCCATAAAACGCTCATTTCTCAGAACTTTACTCTCCAAAATGAGCTTCTTTCAGAGCCCAAATGGAGCGAACTGCGGATCCTTTTATTGGTGCTTTTCTGAACCTTTTTCGGAGCCTTTTATTCCTCCGTTCTGAGGGTTTCTGGAGCCTTCTCAGACGCCTTTCGGAGCCCTCTAATTGGTGCTTTTCTTTCATTCATCCATTCAGAGGGTTTTTGGACACTTTTCGGAGCCTTTTATTGGTGTTTTTCTGAAGCTTATTTGGGTTTTTTATTTCTTTTGGGTCATAATTTCTTTGCGCAATTTTTCACTCCTAAATATTCTGCCGTCACCAACTCTGACTGTTTTTCCAAAAGCATGGAAAGAGTCGTTTCTTCTACCGCTTCATAAAAGCGGAAGCAAGGCTTCTATAGAGAACTATCGTGGCATAGCAAAGCTGTCTGCCATCCCAAAAGTGTGTGAAGCTATTGTTACCAATCAGCTTACGAATCCTATCTCTACCTTGATTTCCGACTGTCAACACGGGTTCTGTAAGGGAAAGTCCACCGTTACAAACATACTTGAATTTACTTTGATTTCAGCAAAGCTTTCGATTAAGTGTGTCACTCTTTACTTATTCATAAACTGGATCAGTTGGGTTTCCAGCCCGGTCTCAATCGCTAGATCTCTTCTTACCTTAGCGACAGAGCACAAAAAGTAGTGTTTAAAAATTGTGAATCCGATGTTATTTATGTCTCCTCAAGAGTTCCTCAAGGAAGCCATCTTGGCCCGATTCTGTTCTTGTTGTTTATAAATGATATTTCTACAGTAATATAATTTTCGAAAATTTTAATGTATGCCGACGATGTAAAGATTTTATGTCATTCGAAGAAGCTTCAATCAGATCTAAATACACAAAATAATAACTCTCATTCTGGTACGTTTGATATTTCAGACTCACTATGCAGAATAAAAACGTCAATTATTTCTATCCTAAATACATATCAACAATTTGCTTTCATATCCCTTGATTCTTATCTTTATTCTTTACAATAACTATTCGCTGTCAACTAATTATTTATTAATTGTGTCATCTATTTTGTATCTACCTTACTTGGCTGATGAGGTTTTCTCTGTAGCTGAGCAGTTTCAGATCTCGACGATTAACAAACCAAAGCCTTTCAAAGACTCGGCACGAAAGAACAATCCGCGCGTATTGCGGATGCGTTCCTCGCGCCGGTCGGGCGGGATATGGTGGATAATCCGTTGGGAATTATTATTATTATTATTACTATAAATAATAAAAAATAAGGTTTATGAAGTTTAATTGACACTATTCGGAAAATATGGAATATGCTATGTTTATTTTCCACAGACTATTGATAAACGTCCATGAAAAATGCGATCTTTATCTTCTGTTAGGTAAAATAAAAAAACCTCAGAAAATGTTTGAAAACATTCAAATAATTGAACGTTGTTGCTCATCTGCTCTCCAACGTTCATTTTCTCACAATTCTCTTTACGCCTACAAAAAAAGGGTCAGAAAACACTCGAAATCTTTCATATAACTGAGCCTTGCAGTTCATTCGCTCTGTTAATTGAAACTGCTCACTGTTTTCATCGGTGAAATTTAAGAACAAAAAATGCCCATACGCTACACAACTTTGTAATTTCGGAAAGCTCCAAGTGCAATTCAAAGTGCCTGACTTATGTATTGGCCAACCTCATTTTTTTGCAACTTTCACCAATTTCTTCCTTCGTAAAATTATTATAACTAATTTTGTCAAGAGTTATGAGTCAAGATTCAATACAAGATTTATAAAGTGTATTTTGAAAATTTTTGTAAAATCATTGCAACTTAGATTTGGCCATGGGGGGGGTTTTAACCCCCAAAACCCCCCCCGTGCGCACGGGCCTGTATCGCTATCACAGGAAATGACTGCAACTGTTTTTGATATTATACAGAATATTAAGGATAACTGGAATGATTCCGCCTCAACACTGAAAGAAGCTCCTTTAGAAAGAAATTCTCTTAGTGAGTCCCAACGTTTAGAATCACTTTTGGCAGATTTAGACATAGGTGATAGAAAACCATCGGAATTCTATCGCACACTTAAGCAAACAGCGGGACAATCAGATTCGATTTCAGATAAACTTATTATACAACTTTGGATTCGTAAACTTCCAACACAAATACAATTTTCACTGAAGACAATACCAAACCCAGACATAAAGACATTATTAAACATGGCTGGTTGTATTTGTGAAATTATTTTATCTAGTAAACAAGGTCATGTGCAAGCAATATCCTCAACAACAACTGAACAAAATGACCACATTAGTCGTTTAGTGCATCAAATTCAAATATTAGCTGATGCTGTACAAAAACTCAATGTTCAGAAAAATGTGTCATTTCGTTCAGAATCTAGGTCTCGATCGAAATCGAGAACAAAACAATCTTCATCAGGTTTGTGTTGGTATCATGAGAAGTTTTCTGAAAAAGCTTAGAAATGTATCCAACCTTGTAATTACTCAAAAAACCAGTAGGCACTACTGTCAATGAGACGAACAGTAGCATTTTTCCTTCTAGTCGTTTATTTGTTTTTGATCCAAATACTAAGTTAACATTTTTAGCGATTCTGGTGCAGACATTGGCGCGATTCCAAAATCTTTTTTTTCTAAACTTTCCAAAATACCAACCCAAGTTCTTTCCGCAGCAAATGATACAAATATCGATGTTTTTGGATCCAAACTCTTTACTTTAACTTTAAATTTACGTCGTAATTTTCCACATTTATTTTACATTGCTGAAATCACAGAGCCATTCATTGGTGCTAATTGTTTAAGTAAATATAGTCTTATAATAGACACTAAATCCCAAAAACTTATTGACCCAAAAACTAACATAAAGGTTTCAGAAGTCCTTTCAAAAATACAGTTTCCTACACCAAAATTTTTTGACGGGGGTGATATATTGAAAGATTTTCCAGATCTTCTTAATGAAAACGATTTCAGTCTCCCTGTTAAACACAATGTTGTTCATCGTATCACTACAAAGAGTCATTTACCCATTCACAAAGCTAGACGACTTCATCCTGCAAAACTTAAGATTGCTAAAGAAGAGTTCGATTGTATGTGTCAAAAAGGAATCTGTCGTCCTTCTTCATCACGATGCTCGTCACCTCTATACATGGCTCCTAAAGGTACCGATGACTGGAGACCATGTGGCGATTTTAGGGAACGTAACTCACTAACAACTCCAGACAGATACCCTATCCCACATATTCAAGACATTTCCAATTTTTTTGAAAATTGTATAAGAAGACATTTATAAAACTGCAATAATAACCCCTTTTGGCTTGTTTGAATTTCCGACTATGCCTTTTGGTCTACGGCACAAACATTCCAACGTTTTATGCACCAAGTAGTCAGAGGTTTTGATTTTGTGTATGTTTATCTTGATGATATTTTAATCTTCAGCAAATCTCATGAACAACACAAATCACATCTCCGTAGTCTTTTGAGCGATTAGTTGAATATGGGCTCAGGGTTAAAGCTTCTAAATGTATTTTTAGAGTTGAAGAACTAATTTTTCTTGGTCATAAAATTTCACTTGATGGTATTACACCCACTAAAGAAAAAGTTGAAGCTATTTCCAGCTCCCACATCGATCAATCAGTTGCAAAGATTTTTAGGTATGATTAATTTCTATCATCGATTCATTCCAAATCTTGCGAAAATTTTGTCTCCGTTATATTCACATCTTACAAATTTGCAAAAGTTAGGTTCAAAAGGTAAAGAGTTGAAATGGTTCGATGAGTGTAAAATTGCATTCAAAACAGCAAAGTTAGCATTATCAAGTGCAACCTTATTGACATTTCCAAAAACAGATGCCCCAGTTTCTATAAACTGATGCTTCAAACACAGCATTAGGGGTTGTTTTACAGCAATATGTTAATAACCAATGGCAGCATTTGTCATTTTCCAGCAAAAAACTGAATCCAGCTCAAATAAAATATTCCACTTTCGGCAAAGAACTTCTAGCTATTTATGAAGCAATTAAACAGTTTCAACATTTTGTCGAAGGTCGCGATTTTTTTGTTCTTACGGATCACAAACCACTTACAACAGCTCTTTGCACGAAAATTGAACGTTCTCCCAGACACGCTCCCCAATTGGATTTCATTTCACAATTCACTGCAGATATTCGGTACATTAAAGGCAGTGATAACATTGTTTCAGATACATTATCACGACCCGGCATAGATTTTTTTAAATTACATATTCCTAACTTTGAAAATTTAGCTTAAGAGCAAGAAATTGATGAGCAGCTTAAACATTTAAGAGCCAATCAATTGGAAAATTCATTGTTTCAATTACGAAAAATTTAATTTTACCCCAACAAATCTCTTTGGTGTGATTTGTCCACTAGCATATGCCGACCTTATGTTCTTTCCACTGTTAGGAAAAAAATATTTCATTTAATTCATGATATTTCCCATCCCAGTATTAGATCAACTCGAAAAAGAATCACTAATTTATAATTTTGGCCCAAAATGAATGAGGATGTAAATGAATGGTCTAAACAATGTTTACAATGTCATAAATGTAAAATTGGAAGACATACAAAATCTCAGTTAGAAAAGTTTCCAATTCTCCCAGGTCGTTTTGAGCATATACATATTGAATTGGTTGGACCTTTACCACCATCAAATGGTTACAGATATATTTTATCAGTTGTAGATCGTTTTTCTAGGTGGCCAGAAGCGTACCCTTTAGAAGACATTGAGGCTAAAACGATTGCTCAATGTTTAATTAAGGAATACGTTTCCAGGTTTGGCGTACCTACACAAATAACTACAGATCAAGGTTCTCAATTTGAGTCCATTCTTTTTCGCGAGCTTTGCAAACTTTTAGGTATCTACTATAAGAACCAGAACATCACCCTACCATCTGCAAGCAAATGGGATGGTAGAGAGATTTCACAGGACATTAAAAAATTCAATCAAATGTTCTAATAATTCCACTAATTGGACAGAAGAATTACCATTAATTTTGTTAGGCCTTAGGACCACTTTTAAAGAAGAAATTCGTGCTACACCAGCTGAAATGTTGTATGGAGAAAATATTAAAGTTCCAGGAGCAATTTTTCCCACCTCACATAACAACACCAATTCTGATCCACTAAATTTTCTAAACAAAATTCGACAAAATTTTGCGAACGTTCGTTTAGAAGAAAAACAAACTTTCACAAGAACGTCATATATCCCAAATGACTTAAAGTCTTGTTCACAAGTTTTTATTCGACTTCAGAAAAGTTTGGGATCCCCATACGAAGGTACATTTCCTGTGATAACACGATTTCGAAAAACATTCTTGGTCAGAAAAAACAGTAATAATGTAAATATCTCAATAGATAGATTGAAGCCAGCGTATATTTTATCGGAAAACAAAAAAAAGGTGGTTGATTTCAATTTATAAGTTTTTCACTCAAATTTTGGAGGGGGTAATGTATCTAATGGTTTATACACTTAGTTTGTTAAATACTTTGTTAATTTATTAAAAGGAGATCAAATAGGTTTGGAATTGTATTCATAAATTTTAATTTTTGAAACTTCATTCTTAAAAAATTTGTTAACGTTTTCTTTAACATTTTCAGTTTTAAAATAAATATTTCTTAATATTAAACATTAATACCCTGCACCTAAATGTGCAAAGCTCGCCCGTAAGTGCAAAAGAGTTGTACGAGCCCTTTTGCCCATCGCTGCTGTAGGATAGCCGTATTTAAATAAAAAAGAACTTCAATTTTGATAATGATATGATCCTTTAATTTATAAAGTATTAATTAGTAATGAATTAAATGAAAGTAGAAATTTATGAAGGCGTAGTGCGCGTGTCGGTTGCTAATTGAATGTTCTTCTCCTCTTTTCTTGTATGTATCTATCTCTTTGACAGTCGTGTAAGGGTTGCCGGCACTTGTGATATTGTCAAGGTTGCCGTCGCTTACAGTCGGCTTTTCTGACCATTCGAAGCGCCCTCGCTCGAAATGCTGGTGTCATCATCATCGGGTTCGCTTGTATCCGATGGATCATCAGGCGGTAAATGGCACCATGGCTTCAATTGATCAGATGCGAATACGGAGCTATAATGGCGTTGCGTTTTTTCAGCATGAGGCAGATCTTCAATCACGTATCGGTCGTTTGGCAACACTTTGCTGATAATGAACGGACCCTTGTATCGAGGCTCCAACTTTCGTGATGTACCAGTGCTCATTGGTTCATTCGTAGTAAGGACTAAATCGCCTTCGTTGTATGGGAAGTTAGATTTTTTGAATATGGGGCATCTATCCCGGTTTTACCCTAGTATCGCTATCACAGGAAATGACTGCAACTGTTTTTGATATTATACAGAATATTAATGATAACTGGAATGATTCCGCCTCAACTTCATACTCTACACTGAAAGAAGCACCTTTAGAAAGAAATTCTCTTAGTGAGTCCCAACGTTTAGAATCACTTTTGGCAGATTTAGACATAGGTGATAGAAAACCATCGGAATTCTATCGCACACTTAAGCAAACAGCGGGACAATCAGATTCGATTTCAGATAAACTTATTATACAACTTTGGATTCGTAAACTTCCAACACAAATACAATTTTCACTGAAGACAATACCAAACCCAGACATAAAGGCATTATTAAACATGGCTGGTTGTATTTGTGAAATTATTTTATCTAGTAAACAAGGTCATGTGCAAGCAATATCCTCAACAACAACTGAACAAAATGACCACATTAGTCGTTTAGTGCATCAAATTCAAATATTAGCTGATGCTCTACAAAAACTCAATGTTCAGAAAAATGTGTCATTTCGTTCAGAATCTAGGTCTCGATCGAAATCGAGAACAAAACAATCTTCATCAGGTTTGTGTTGGTATCATGAGAAGTTTTCTGAAAAAGCTTAGAAATGTATCCAACCTTGTAATTACTCAAAAAACCAGTATGCACTACTGTCAATGAGACGAACAGTAGCATTTTTCCTTCTAGTCGCTTATTTGTTTTTTATCCAAATACTAAGTTAACATTTTTAGTCGATTCTGGTGCAGACATTGGCGCGATTCCAAAATCTTTTTTTTTCTAAACTTTCCAAAATACCAACCCAAGTTCTTTCCGCAGCAAATGATACAAATATCGATGTTTTTGGATCCAAACTCTTTACTTTAACTTTAAATTTACGTCGTAATTTTCCACATTTATTTTACATTGCTGAAATCACAGAGCCATTCATTGGTGCTAATTTTTTAAGTAAATATGGTCTTATAATAGACACTAAATCCCAAAAACTTATTGACCCAAAAACTAACATAAAGGTTTCAGAAGTCCTTTCAAAAATACAGTTTCCTACACCAAAATTTTTTGACGGGGGTGATATATTGAAAGATTTTCCAGATCTTCTTAATGAAAACGATTTCAGTCTCCCTGTTAAACACAATGTTGTTCATCGTATCACTACAAAGAGTCATTTACCCATTCACAAAGCTAGACGACTTCATCCTGCAAAACTTAAGATTGCTAAAGAAGAGTTCGATTGTATGTGTCAAAAAGGAATCTGCCGTCCTTCTTCATCACCATGCTCGTCACCTCTATACATGGCTCCTAAAGGTACCGATGACTGGAGACCATGTGGCGATTTTAGGGAACGTAACTCACTAACAACTCCAGACAGATACCCTATCCCACATATTCAAGACATTTCCAATTTTTTTGAAAATTGTATAAGAAGACATTTATAAAACTGCAATAATAACCCCTTTTGGCTTGTTTGAATTTCCGACTATGCCTTTTGGTCTACGGCACAAACATTCCAACGTTTTATGCACCAAGTAGTCAGAGGTTTTGATTTTGTGTATGTTTATCTTGATGATATTTTAATCTTCAGCAAATCTCATGAACAACACAAATCACATCTCCGTAGTCTTTTGAGCGATTAGTTGAATATGGGCTCAGGGTTAAAGCTTCTAAATGTATTTTTAGAGTTGAAGAACTAATTTTTCTTGGTCATAAAATTTTACTTGATGGTATTACACCAGTGATGCTCAAACGCACACTACCTAATTCTGAGCTTGTGTTGAAATATGAGAGAACTTGCTGATACACCCAAAAAAAATTTCCAAAAAACGCGACAAAAAAAAATTGTGTATAAAACAAAAAAAAATCGAAAGGGAATTAGTAAAGTAAAAAAGAAATAAAAGGAGAATAAAGGAAAGGTACGAAAAGGAAAATGGCACAATGGAAACCGTAGAATAATATAAAACCTAAGCTAATTTTTATTATAAACTAAAAATTAATATTTTTATGGTTTGGAACCAAATAATCTTAAACATTTCATTATTAAATTTTTTATCAGTTACAAAAATTCTTCCAACTCAATATTAAACATCCCAAAGCTGTCAATGAGCGCGTAAATACAAATTGCATGTTTAGCAGTCAACAGTCGTCATTGTTTACCTCGAATAGTTTGGCATCTTTTTTGCGAATCGGAGTGTAAGGCAGTGGATGATGGTACTCCGACAAAGTGGAATGGAGGAAATCACGTTCAGAGTTGCTTGACAATAAAAATTGCAATTAGAAACTTTCATTTATAATGAAATGTACAATTACTAGCATCTGATAAGTTGTTAAAACTGCTTTATATTTAATAACTTGGGAGTTTTTTGTCTTTACGTTCAATGTTTCAGCATTAAATTCCGATTGCTTTATTATTGCATACAACGTACCCTGTGTGGTTTGTGTGTGTGTGCTGATTCGGAGTAAGTCAGCTGTTAGTTGCGCTACTAGTAGAAATATACTATGACAGTCGTTGATCAAGTGATTGGCAAACTCACTCTAATTTTCCACAATGTATAGAGAGCGCTTGCATTGTACGTGTGAGCGAATCTATGAGAGAGCAATAAAGTTGGTCGCCCGCGGGCTAGGCAAAAATCGTCACTGTATTACACCCACTAAAGAAAAAGTTGAAGCTATTTCCAGCTCCCACATCGATCAATCAGTTGCAAAGATTTTTAGGTATGATTAATTTCTATCATCGATTCATTCCAAATCTTGCGAAAATTTTGTCTCCGTTATATTCACATCTTACAAATTTGCAAAAGTTAGGTTCAAAAGGTAAAGAGTTGAAATGGTTCGATGAGTGTAAAATTGCATTCAAAACAGCAAAGTTAGCATTATCAAGTGCAACCTTATTGACATTTCCAAAAACAGATGCCCCAGTTTCTATAAACTGATGCTTCAAACACAGCATTAGGGGTTGTTTTACAGCAATATGTTAATAACCAATGGCAGCATTTGTCATTTTCCAGCAAAAAACTGAATCCAGCTCAAATAAAATATTCCACTTTCGGCAAAGAACTTCTAGCTATTTATGAAGCAATTAAACAGTTTCAACATTTTGTCGAAGGTCGCGATTTTTTTGTTCTTACGGATCACAAACCACTTACAACAGCTCTTTTCACGAAAATTGAACGTTCTCCCAGACACGCTCCCCAATTGGATTTCATTTCACAATTCACTGCAGATATTCGGTACATTAAAGGCAGTGATAACATTGTTTCAGATACATTATCACGACCCGGCATAGATTCTTTTAAATTACATATTCCTAACTTTGAAAATTTAGCTTAAGAGCAAGAAATTGATGAGCAGCTTAAACATTTAAGAGCCAATCAATTGGAAAATTCATTGTTTCAATTACGAAAAATTTAATTTTACCCCAACAAATCTCTTTGGTGTGATTTGTCCACTAGCATATGCCGACCTTATGTTCTTTCCACTGTTAGGAAAAAAATATTTCATTTAATTC
Source organism: Sphenella marginata (assembly GCA_951509765.1). NCBI lineage: Eukaryota > Metazoa > Arthropoda > Insecta > Diptera > Tephritidae > Sphenella > Sphenella marginata. The sequence continues at coordinate 79,403,736 of OX608078.1, forward strand.
ATGATATTTCCCATCCCAGTATTAGATCAACTCGAAAAAGAATCACTAATTTATAATTTTGGCCCAAAATGAATGAGGATGTAAATGAATGGTCTAAACAATGTTTACAATGTCATAAATGTAAAATTGGAAGACATACAAAATCTCAGTTAGAAAAGTTTCCAATTCTCCCAGGTCGTTTTGAGCATATACATATTGAATTGGTTGGACCTTTACCACCATCAAATGGTTACAGATATATTTTATCAGTTGTAGATCGTTTTTTTAGGTGGCCAGAAGCGTACCCTTTAGAAGACATTGAGGCTAAAACGATTGCTCAATGTTTAATTAAGGAATACGTTTCCAGGTTTGGCGTACCTACACAAATAACTACAGATCAAGGTTCTCAATTTGAGTCCATTCTTTTTCGCGAGCTTTGCAAACTTTTAGGTATCTACTATAAGAACCAGAACATCACCCTACCATCTGCAAGCAAATGGGATGGTAGAGAGATTTCACAGGACATTAAAAAATTCAATCAAATGTTCTAATAATTCCACTAATTGGACAGAAGAATTACCATTAATTTTGTTAGGCCTTAGAACCACTTTTAAAGAAGAAATTCGTGCTACACCAGCTGAAATGTTGTATGGAGAAAATATTAAAGTTCCAGGAGCAATTTTCCCCACCTCACATAACAACACCAATTCTGATCCACTAAATTTTCTAAACAAAATTCGACAAAATTTTGCGAACGTTCGTTTAGAAGAAAAACAAACTTTCACAAGAACGTCATATATCCCAAATGACTTAAAGTCTTGTTCACAAGTTTTTATTCGACTTCAGAAAAGTTTGGGATCCCCATACGAAGGTACATTTCCTGTGATAACACGATTTCGAAAAACATTCTTGGTCAGAAAAAACAGTAATAATGTAAATATCTCAATAGATAGATTGAAGCCAGAGTATATTTTATCGGAAAACAAAAAAAAGGTGGTTGATTTCAATTTATAAGTTTTTCACTCAAATTTTGGAGGGGGTAATGTATCTAATGGTTTATACACTTAGTTTGTTAAATACTTTGTTAATTTATTAAAAGGAGATCAAATAGGTTTGGAATTGTATTCATAAATTTTAATTTTTGAAACTTCATTCTTAAAAAATTTGTTAACGTTTTCTTTAACATTTTCAGTTTTAAAATAAATATTTTAAAATAAATATTTCTTAATATTAAACATTAATACCCTGCACCTAAATGTGCAAAGCTCGCCCGTAAGTGCAAAAGGGTTGTACGAGCCCTTTTGCCCATCGCTGCTGTAGGATAGCCGTATTTAAATAAAAAAGAACTTCAATTTTGATAATGATATGATCCTTTAATTTATAAAGTATTAATTAGTAATGAATTAAATGAAAGTAGAAATTTATGAAGGCGTAGTGCGCGTGTCGGTTGCTAATTGAATGTTCTTCTCCTCTTTTCTTGTATGTATCTATCTCTTTGACAGTCGTGTAAGGGTTGCCGGCACTTGTGATATTGTCAAGGTTGCCGTCGCTTACAGTCGGCTTTCCTGACCATTCGAAGCGCCCTCGCTCGAAATGCTGGTGTCATCATCATCGGGTTCGCTTGTATCCGATGGATCATCAGGCGGTAAATGGCACCATGGCTTCAATTGATCAGATGCGAATACGGAGCTATAATGGCGTTGCGTTTTTTCAGCATGAGGCAGATCTTCAATCACTTATCGGTCGTTTGGCAACACTTTGCTGATAATGAACGGACCCTTGTATCTAGGCTCCAACTTTCGTGATGTACCAGTGCTCATTGGTTCATTCGTAGTAAGGACTAAATCGCCTTCGTTGTATGGGAAGTTAGATTTTTGGAATATGGGGCATCTATCCCGGTTTTACCCTAGTATCGCTATCACAGGAAATGACTGCAACTGTTTTTGATATTATACAGAATATTAATGATAACTGGAATGATTCCGCCTCAACTTCATACTCTACACTGAAAGAAGCTCCTTTAGAAAGAAATTCTCTTAGTGAGTCCCAACGTTTAGAATCACTTTTGGCAGATTTAGACATAGGTGATAGAAAACCATCGGAATTCTATCGCACACTTAAGCAAACAGCGGGACAATCAGATTCGATTTCAGATAAACTTATTATACAACTTTGGATTCGTAAACTTCCAACACAAATACAATTTTCACTGAAGACAATACCAAACCCAGACATAAAGACATTATTAAACATGGCTGGTTGTATTTGTGAAATTATTTTATCTAGTAAACAAGGTCATGTGCAAGCAATATCCTCAACAACAACTGAACAAAATGACCACATTAGTCGTTTAGTGCATCAAATTCAAATATTAGCTGATGCTGTACACAAACTCAATGTTCAGAAAAATGTGTCATTTCGTTCAGAATCTAGGTCTCGATCGAAATCGAGAACAAAACAATCTTCATCAGGTTGGTGTTGGTATCATGAGAAGTTTTCTGAAAAAGCTTAGAAATGTATCCAACCTTGTAATTACTCAAAAAACCAGTAGGCACTACTGTCAATGAGACGAACAGTAGCATTTTTCCTTCTAGTCGCTTATTTGTTTTTGATCCAAATACTAAGTTAACATTTTTAGTCGATTCTGGTGAAGACATTGGCGCGATTCCAAAATCTTTTTTTTCTAAACTTTCCAAAATACCAACCCAAGTTCTTTCCGCAGCAAATGATACAAATATCGATGTTTTTGGATCCAAACTCTTTACTTTAACTTTAAATTTACGTCGTAATTTTCCACATTTATTTTACATTGCTGAAATCACAGAGCCAATCATTGGTGCTAATTTTTTAAGTAAATATGATCTTATAATAGACACTAAATCCCAAAAACTTATTGACCCAAAAACTAACATAAAAGTTTCAGAAGTCCTTTCAAAAATACAGTTTCCTACACCAAAATTTTTTGACGGGGGTGATATATTGAAAGATTTTCCAGATCTTCTTAATGAAAACGATTTCAGTCTCCCTGTTAAACACAATGTTGTTCATCGTATCACTACCCATTCACAAAGCTAGACGACTTCATCCTGCAAAACTTAAGGTTGCTAAAGAAGAGTTCGATTGTATGTGTCAAAAAGGAATCTGTCGTCCTTCTTCATCACCATGCTCGTCACCCAGGGTTGCCGTTTTGGTAGAATTCTACTATTTTTGGTAGAAAAAATTTCAAAAAACCCGTTTTGGTAGAATGGTAGATTTTTTTCCATTTTGGTAGATTTTTACAATTTTTCGAAATACTTAGGAATATGCTTAATACACAGTCCTTTTCGAATGCTTTATTACATTGGGTTTGTTCGTAAATGAGCTTGCGCATCACGAACAGACCCATTATTATTATTGTTAAATTAAAAATACATTAATACATATGATTTTATATATTATAACATATTTTGAACTTAATGTTCCTTATTAAAGACTAAATTTTGTTTCTTGAAATAACTGAAATAAATATTTTGGTAGATTTTTTCCAAATTTGGTAGATTTTTTTTTAATGGATGGTAGAATTTTTATTTTGTTAACGGCAACCCTGTCGTCACCTCTACACATGGCTCCTAAAGGTACCGATGACTGGAGACCAAGTGGCGATTTTAGGAAACTTAATGCACTAACAACTCCATACAGATACCCTATCCCACATATTCAAGACATTTCCAATTTTTTTGAAAATTGTATGAGAAGACATTTATAAAACTGCAATAATAACCCCTTTTGGCTTGTTTGAATTTCCGACTATGCCTTTTGGTCTACGGCACAAACATTCCAACGTTTTATGCACCAAGTAGTCAGAGGTTTTGATTTTGTGTATGTTTATCTTGATGATATTTTAATCTTCAGCAAATCTCATGAACAACACAAATCACATCTCCGTAGTCTTTTGAGCGATTAGTTGAATATGGGCTCAGGGTTAAAGCTTCTAAATGTATTTTTAGAGTTGAAGAACTAATTTTTCTTGGTCATAAAATTTCACTTGATGGTATTACACCCACTAAAGAAAAAGTTGAAGCTATTTCCAGCTCCCACATCGATCAATCAGTTGCAAAGATTTTTAGGTATGATTAATTTCTATCATCGATTCATTCCAAATCTTGCGAAAATTTTGTCTCCGTTATATTCACATCTTACAAATTTGCAAAAGTTAGGTTCAAAAGGTAAAGAGTTGAAATGGTTCGATGAGTGTAAAATTGCATTCAAAACAGCAAAGTTAGCATTATCAAGTGCAACCTTATTGACATTTCCAAAAACAGATGCCCCAGTTTCTATAAACTGATGCTTCAAACACAGCATTAGGGGTTGTTTTACAGCAATATGTTAATAACCAATGGCAGCATTTGTCATTTTCCAGCAAAAAACTGAATCCAGCTCAAATAAAATATTCCACTTTCGGCAAAGAACTTCTAGCTATTTATGAAGCAATTAAACAGTTTCAACATTTTGTCGAAGGTCGCGATTTTTTTGTTCTTACGGATCACAAACCACTTACAACAGCTCTTTTCACGAAAATTGAACGTTCTCCCAGACACGCTCCCCAATTGGATTTCATTTCACAATTCACTGCAGATATTCGGTACATTAAAGGCAGTGATAACATTGTTTCAGATACATTATCACGACCCGGCATAGATTCTTTTAAATTACATATTCCTAACTTTGAAAATTTAGCTTAAGAGCAAGAAATTGATGAGCAGCTTAAACATTTAAGAGCCAATCAATTGGAAAATTCATTGTTTCAATTACGAAAAATTTAATTTTACCCCAACAAATCTCTTTGGTGTGATTTGTCCACTAGCATATGCCGACCTTATGTTCTTTCCACTGTTAGGAAAAAAATATTTCATTTAATTCATGATATTTCCCATCCCAGTATTAGATCAACTCGAAAAAGAATCACTAATTTATAATTTTGGCCCAAAATGAATGAGGATGTAAATGAATGGTCTAAACAATGTTTACAATGTCATAAATGTAAAATTGAAAGACATACAAAATCTCAGTTAGAAAAGTTTCCAATTCTCCCAGGTCGTTTTGAGCATATACATATTGAATTGGTTGGACCTTTACCACCATCAAATGGTTACAGATATATTTTATCAGTTGTAGATCGTTTTTTTAGGTGGCCAGAAGCGTACCCTTTAGAAGACATTGAGGCTAAAACGATTGCTCAATGTTTAATTAAGGAATACGTTTCCAGGTTTGGCGTACCTACACAAATAACTACAGATCAAGGTTCTCAATTTGAGTCCATTCTTTTTCGCGAGCTTTGCAAACTTTTAGGTATCTACTATAAGAACCAGAACATCACCCTACCATCTGCAAGCAAATGGGATGGTAGAGAGATTTCACAGGACATTAAAAAATTCAATCAAATGTTCTAATAATTCCACTAATTGGACAGAAGAATTACCATTAATTTTGTTAGGCCTTAGAACCACTTTTAAAGAAGAAATTCGTGCTACACCAGCTGAAATGGTGTATGGAGAAAATATTAAAGTTCCAGGAGCAATTTTCCCCACCTCACATAACAACACCAATTCTGATCCACTAAATTTTCTAAACAAAATTCGACAAAATTTTGCGAACGTTCGTTTAGAAGAAAAACAAACTTTCACAAGAACGTCATATATCCCAAATGACTTAAAGTCTTGTTCATAAGTTTTTATTCGACTTCAGAAAAGTTTGGAATCCCCATACGAAGGTACATTTCCTGTGATAACACGATTTCGAAAAACATTCTTGGTCAGAAAAAACAGTAATAATGTAAACATCTCAATAGATAGATTGAAGCCAGCGTATATTTTATCGGAAAACAAAAAAAAGGTGGTTGATTTCAATTTATAAGTTTTTCACTCAAATTTTGGAGGGGGTAATGTATCTAATGGTTTATACACTTAGTTTGTTAAATACTTTGTTAATTTATTAAAAGGAGATCAAATAGGTTTGGAATTGTATTCATAAATTTTAATTTTTGAAACTTCATTCTTAAAAAATTTGTTAACGTTTTCTTTAACATTTTCAGTTTTAAAATAAATATTTTAAAATAAATATTTCTTAATATTAAACATTAATACCCTGCACCTAAATGTGCAAAGCTCGCCCGTAAGTGCAAAAGAGTTGTACGAGCCCTTTTGGCCATCGCTGCTGTAGGATAGCCGTATTTAAATAAAAAAGAACTTCAATTTTGATAATGATATGATCCTTTAATTTATAAAGTATTAATTAGTAATGAATTAAATGAAAGTAGAAATTTATGAAGGCGTAGTGCGCGTGTCGGTTGCTAATTGAATGTTCTTCTCCTCTTTTCTTGTATGTATCTATCTCTTTGACAGTCGTGTAAGGGTTGCCGGCACTTGTGATATTGTCAAGGTTGCCGTCGCTTACAGTCGGCTTTCCTGACCATTCGAAGCGCCCTCGCTCGAAATGCTGGTGTCATCATCATCGGGTTCGCTTGTATCCGATGGATCATCAGGCGGTAAATGGCACCATGGCTTCAATTGATCAGATGCGAATACGGAGCTATAATGGCGTTGCGTTTTTTCAGCATGAGGCAGATCTTCAATCACTTATCGGTCGTTTGGCAACACTTTGCTGATAATGAACGGACCCTTGTATCTAGGCTCCAACTTTCGTGATGTACCAGTGCTCATTGGTTCATTCGTAGTAAGGACTAAATCGCCTTCGTTGTATGGGAAGTTAGATTTTTGGAATATGGGGCATCTATCCCGGTTTTACCCTAGTATCGCTATCACAGGAAATGACTGCAACTGTTTTTGATATTATACAGAATATTAATGATAACTGGAATGATTCCGCCTCAACTTCATACTCTACACTGAAAGAAGCTCCTTTAGAAAGAAATTCTCTTAGTGAGTCCCAACGTTTAGAATCACTTTTGGCAGATTTAGACATAGGTGATAGAAAACCATCGGAATTCTATCGCACACTTAAGCAAACAGCGGGACAATCAGATTCGATTTCAGATAAACTTATTATACAACTTTGGATTCGTAAACTTCCAACACAAATACAATTTTCACTGAAGACAATACCAAACCCAGACATAAAGACATTATTAAACATGGCTGGTTGTATTTGTGAAATTATTTTATCTAGTAAACAAGGTCATGTGCAAGCAATATCCTCAACAACAACTGAACAAAATGACCACATTAGTCGTTTAGTGCATCAAATTCAAATATTAGCTGATGCTGTACACAAACTCAATGTTCAGAAAAATGTGTCATTTCGTTCAGAATCTAGGTCTCGATCGAAATCGAGAACAAAACAATCTTCATCAGGTTGGTGTTGGTATCATGAGAAGTTTTCTGAAAAAGCTTAGAAATGTATCCAACCTTGTAATTACTCAAAAAACCAGTAGGCACTACTGTCAATGAGACGAACAGTAGCATTTTTCCTTCTAGTCGCTTATTTGTTTTTGATCCAAATACTAAGTTAACATTTTTAGTCGATTCTGGTGAAGACATTGGCGCGATTCCAAAATCTTTTTTTTCTAAACTTTCCAAAATACCAACCCAAGTTCTTTCCGCAGCAAATGATACAAATATCGATGTTTTTGGATCCAAACTCTTTACTTTAACTTTAAATTTACGTCGTAATTTTCCACATTTATTTTACATTGCTGAAATCACAGAGCCAATCATTGGTGCTAATTTTTTAAGTAAATATGGTCTTATAATAGACACTAAATCCCAAAAACTTATTGACCCAAAAACTAACATAAAAGTTTCAGAAGTCCTTTCAAAAATACAGTTTCCTACACCAAAATTTTTTGACGGGGGTGATATATTGAAAGATTTTCCAGATCTTCTTAATGAAAACGATTTCAGTCTCCCTGTTAAACACAATGTTGTTCATCGTATCACTACCCATTCACAAAGCTAGACGACTTCATCCTGCAAAACTTAAGGTTGCTAAAGAAGAGTTCGATTGTATGTGTCAAAAAGGAATCTGTCGTCCTTCTTCATCACCATGCTCGTCACCCAGGGTTGCCGTTTTGGTAGAATTCTACTATTTTTGGTAGAAAAAATTTCAAAAAACCCGTTTTGGTAGAATGGTAGATTTTTTTCCATTTTGGTAGATTTTTACAATTTTTCGAAATACTTAGGAATATGCTTAATACACAGTCCTTTTCGAATGCTTTATTACATTGGGTTTGTTCGTAAATGAGCTTGCGCATCACGAACAGACCCATTATTATTATTGTTAAATTAAAAATACATTAATACATATGATTTTATATATTATACCATACTTTGAACTTAATGTTCCTTATTAAAGACTAAATTTTGTTTCTTGAAATAACTGAAATAAATATTTTGGTAGATTTTTTCCAAATTTGGTAGATTTTTTTTTTAATGGATGGTAGAATTTTTATTTTGTTAACGGCAACCCTGTCGTCACCTCTACACATGGCTCCTAAAGGTACCGATGACTGGAGACCAAGTGGCGATTTTAGGAAACTTAATGCACTAACAACTCCAGACAGATACCCTATCCCACATATTCAAGACATTTCCAATTTTTTTGAAAATTGTATGAGAAGACATTTATAAAACTGCAATAATAACCCCTTTTGGCTTGTTTGAATTTCCGACTATGCCTTTTGGTCTACGGCACAAACATTCCAACGTTTTATGCACCAAGTAGTCAGAGGTTTTGATTTTGTGTATGTTTATCTTGATGATATTTTAATCTTCAGCAAATCTCATGAACAACACAAATCACATCTCCGTAGTCTTTTGAGCGATTAGTTGAATATGGGCTCAGGGTTAAAGCTTCTAAATGTATTTTTAGAGTTGAAGAACTAATTTTTCTTGGTCATAAAATTTCACTTGATGGTATTACACCCACTAAAGAAAAAGTTGAAGCTATTTCCAGCTCCCACATCGATCAATCAGTTGCAAAGATTTTTAGGTATGATTAATTTCTATCATCGATTCATTCCAAATCTTGCGAAAATTTTGTCTCCGTTATATTCACATCTTACAAATTTGCAAAAGTTAGGTTCAAAAGGTAAAGAGTTGAAATGGTTCGATGAGTGTAAAATTGCATTCAAAACAGCAAAGTTAGCATTATCAAGTGCAACCTTATTGACATTTCCAAAAACAGATGCCCCAGTTTCTATAAACTGATGCTTCAAACACAGCATTAGGGGTTGTTTTACAGCAATATGTTAATAACCAATGGCAGCATTTGTCATTTTCCAGCAAAAAACTGAATCCAGCTCAAATAAAATATTCCACTTTCGGCAAAGAACTTCTAGCTATTTATGAAGCAATTAAACAGTTTCAACATTTTGTCGAAGGTCGCGATTTTTTTGTTCTTACGGATCACAAACCACTTACAACAGCTCTTTTCACGAAAATTGAACGTTCTCCCAGACACGCTCCCCAATTGGATTTCATTTCACAATTCACTGCAGATATTCGGTACATTAAAGGCAGTGATAACATTGTTTCAGATACATTATCACGCCCCGGCATAGATTCTTTTAAATTACATATTCCTAACTTTGAAAATTTAGCTTAAGAGCAAGAAATTGATGAGCAGCTTAAACATTTAAGAGCCAATCAATTGGAAAATTCATTGTTTCAATTACGAAAAATTTAATTTTACCCCAATAAATCTCTTTGGTGTGATTTGTCCACTAGCATATGCCGACCTTATGTTCTTTCCACTGTTAGGAAAAAAATATTTCATTTAATTCATGATATTTCCCATCCCAGTATTAGATCAACTCGAAAAAGAATCACTAATTTATAATTTTGGCCCAAAATGAATGAGGATGTAAATGAATGGTCTAAACAATGTTTACAATGTCATAAATGTAAAATTGGAAGACATACAAAATCTCAGTTAGAAAAGTTTCCAATTCTCCCAGGTCGTTTTGAGCATATACATATTGAATTGGTTGGACCTTTACCACCATCAAATGGTTACAGATATATTTTATCAGTTGTAGATCGTTTTTCTAGGTGGCCAGAAGCGTACCCTTTAGAAGACATTGAGGCTAAAACGATTGCTCAATGTTTAATTAAGGAATACGTTTCCAGGTTTGGCGTACCTACACAAATAACTACAGATCAAGGTTCTCAATTTGAGTCCATTCTTTTTCGCGAACTTTGCAAACTTTTAGGTATCTACTATAAGAACCAGAACATCACCCTACCATCTGCAAGCAAATGGGATGGTAGAGAGATTTCACAGGACATTAAAAAATTCAATCAAATGTTCTAATAATTCCACTAATTGGACAGAAGAATTACCATTAATTTTGTTAGGCCTTAGAACCACTTTTAAAGAAGAAATTCGTGCTACACCAGCTAAAATGTTGTATGGAGAAAATATTAAAGTTCCAGGAGCAATTTTCCCCACCTCACATAACAACACCAATTCTGATCCACTAAATTTTCTAAACAAAATTCGACAAAATTTTGCGAACGTTCGTTTAGAAGAAAAACAAACTTTCACAAGAACGTCATATATCCCAAATGACTTAAAGTCTTGTTCACAAGTTTTTATTCGACTTCAGAAAAGTTTGGAATCCCCATACGAAGGTACATTTCCTGTGATAACAAGATTTCGAAAAACATTCTTGGTCAGAAAAAACAGTAATAATGTAAATATCTCAATAGATAGATTGAAGCCAGCGTATATTTTATCGGAAAACAAAAAAAAGGTGGTAGATTTCAATTTATAAGTTTTTCACTCAATTTTTGGAGGGGGGTAATGTATCTAATGGTTTATAGACTTAGTTTGTTAAAAATTTGGTAAATTTATTAAAAGGAGATCAAATAGGTTTGGAATTGTATTCATAAATTTTAATTTTGAAACTTCATTCTTAAAAAATTTGTTAACGTTTTCTTCAACATTTTCAGTTTTAAAATAAATATTTTAAAATAAATATTTCTTAATATTAAACATTAATACCCTGCACCTAAATGTGCAAAGCTCGCCCGTAAGTGCAAAATAGTCGTACGAGCCTTTTTGCCCATCGCTGCTGTAGGATAGCCGTATTTAAATAAAAAAAGAACTTCAATTTTGATAATGATATGATCCTTTAATTTATAAAGTACTAGCAGACCCGGCAGAAGTTGTTCTGCCTGACCAGCAAATACATTCAGGAATATAACGAATTGAAATATTACTCAGCTTGTGGTCCTAGAACTGCCCACTTTTCCAAAGAATTTACAAATGTAGCCTATGTATGTCGTACCCAGCGAAGATTTTAACGTATTGGAAAAGTTTAAAACAGATCAACCATAAACTTTGGACATTATTGAAGTACAAACAAAGCACTGAATACAAAAAATGTGGGCGTGGCACCACATTTCCCAAATTATATAATTCTTGACCACGGGACACACATATCCAAAAATCATTAGTTTAGACCAAAAATATTCAAAGTTATGATGATTTAAATTTTATATAGCCTGGGGGCGTGGCACAACAATCTTCTGAACCAATCTGGAAATTTAGAGAAGATCGACCATAAACTTTGAACTTATTGAAGTACAAACAAAACACAAAAAATGTGGGCGTGGGACCGCCCACTTTTCCCAAATTATATCCATCTTGACTAAAGGACACACATATCCAAAAATCTTTAATTTAGACCCAATATGTTCAGAGTTATGAAGAATTTAAATTTTATATAGCCTGGGGGCGTGGCACTGGCTACTTTTCCAAAAATTGATATAGCCTGAATCGCACACAACAACTTTCTTAACCAATCTTGGAAGTTTAAAAGAGATCGACCATAAACACTGGACATTATTGAAGTACAAACAAAACACAAAAAATGTGGGCGTTGCACCGCCCACTTTTCCAAAATTATATACATCTTGACTAAAGGACACACATATCCAAAAATCTTGAATTTAGACCCAATATGTTCAGAGTTATGAAGAATTTCAATTTTATATAGCCTGGGGGCGTGGCACTGGCTACTTTTCCAAAAATTGATATAGCATGAATCGTACACAACAACTTTCTTAACCAATCTTGAAAGTTTAAAAGAGATCGACCATAAATTTTGGACATTATTGAAATACAAACAAAACACAAAAAATGTGGGCGTGGCACCGATCACTTTTCCAAAATTACATAAATCTTGTCCAAAGTACACACATATCCAGAAATCATTAATTTAAACCAAATATGTTCAGAGCTATGAAGAATTTAAATTTTATATAGCCTGGGGGCGTGGCACTGGCTACTTTTCCAAAAATTTATATAGCCTGAATCGTACACAACTTTCTTAACCAATCTTGGAAGTTTAAAAGAGATCGACCATAAACTTTGGACATTATTGAAGTACAAACAAAACACAAAAAATGTGGGCGTTGCACCGCCCACTTTTCCAAAATTATATACATCTTGACTAAAGGACACACATATCCAAAAATCTTTAATTTAGACCCAATATGTTCAGAGTTATGAAGAATTTAAATTTTATATAGCCTGAGGGCGAGGCACTGGCTACTTTTCCAAAAATGTATATAGCCTGAATCGTACACAACAATTTTCTTAACCAATCTTGAAAGTTTAAAAGAGATCGACCATAAACTTTGGACATTATTGAAGTACAAACAAAACACAAAAAGATGTGGGCGTTGCACCGCCCACTATTCCAAAATTATATACATCTTGACTAAAGGACACACATATCCAAAAATCTTTAATTTAGACCCAATATGTTCAGAGCTATGAAGAATTTAAATTTTATATAGCCTGGGGGCGTGGCACTGGCTACTTTTCCAAAAATTGATATAGCCTGAATCTTACACAACAATTTTCTTAACCAATCTTGAAAGTTTAAAAGAGATCGACCATAAATTTTGGACATTATTTAAGTACACACAAAACACAAAAAAAGGGGGCGTGGCACCACCCACTTTTCCAAAATTACATAAATCTTGACCAAAGTACACACATATCCAGAAATAATTAATTTAGACCAAATATGTTCAGAGCTATGAAGAATTTAAATTTTATATAGCCTGGGGGTGTGGCACCGCCTACTTTTCCAAAAATTGATATAGCCTGAATCGTACACAACAACTTTCTTAACCAATCTTGGAAGTTTAAAAGAGATCGACCATAAACTTTGGACATTATTGAAGTACAAACAAAACACAAAAAATGTGGGCGTTGCACCGCCCACTTTTCCAAAATTATATACATCTTGACTAAAGGACACACATATCCAAAAATCTTTAATTTATACCCAATATGTTCAGAGTTATGAAGAATTTAAATTTTATATAGCCTGAGGGCGAGGCACTGGCTACTTTTCCAAAAATTTATATAGCCTGAATCGTACACAACAATTTTCTTAACCAATCTTGAAAGTTTAAAAGAGATCGACCATAAACTTTGGACATTATTGAAGTACACACAAAACACAAAAAAAGGGGGCGTGGCACCACCCACTTTTCGAAAAATGTATAAATCTTGACCAAAGGGCACACAAATCTAAAAATCATTAATTTAGACCAAATATGTTCATAGTTAGGACGATTTGAAATTTTATATAGCCTGTGGGCGTTGCACCGCCCACTTTTCCAAAAATGCATACAACCTAAATCCTACACAATAATCTTCTAAATCAAAGTGGAGAGTTTAAAAGAGATTGACCATAAACTTTGGATATTATTGAATTACAAACAAAACACAAAAAATGGGGGCGTGGCACCGCCCACTTTTCGAAAATTGTATAAATCTTGACCAAAGGACACACATATCCAAAAATCATTAATTAAGACAAAATATGTTCATAGTTAGGATGATTTGAAATTCATAGCTATGACAATTTGAATTTTTATATAGCCTGAGGGCGTGGCACCGCCCACTTTTCCAAAAATATATATAGCCTATGCTTTAACTCGTGATCCCAAGAATATACTGTGAAATTTTCATAAAAATCGGTTGAGTACTTTGGACGCCTATAAAGGACACACAGACACACAGACACACATTCATTTTTATTTATAAGATTAATTAGTAATAAATTAAATGAAAGTAGAAATTTATGAAGGCGTAGTGCGCGTGTCGGTTGCTAATTGAATGTTCTTCTCTTCTTCGTTCCTGTATGTATCTATCTCTTTGACAGTCGTGTAAGGGTTGCCGGCACTTGTGATATTGTCAAGGTGCCGTCGCTTACAGTCGGCTTTCCTGACCATTCGAAGCGCCCTCGCTCGAAATGCTGGTGTCATCATCATCATCGGGTTCGCTTGTATCCGATGGATCATCAGGCGGTAAATTACACCATGGCTTCAATTGATCAGATGCGAATACGGAGCTATAATGGCGTTGCGTTCTTTCAGCATGAGGCAAATCTTCAATCACGTATCGGTCGTTTGGCAACACTTTGCTGATAATGAACGGACCCTTGTATCGAGGCTCCAACTTTCGTGATGTACCAGTGCTCATTGGTTCATTCGTAGTAAGGACTAAATCGCCTTCGTTGTATGGGAAGTTAGATTTTTTGAATATGGGGCATCTATCCCGGTTTTACCCTAGTATCGCTATCACAGGAAATGACTGCAACTGTTTTTGATATTATACAGAATATTAATGATAACTGGAATGATTCCGCCTCAACTTCATACTTCCAACACAAATACAATTTTCACTGAAGACAATACCAAACCCAGACACAAAGACATTATTAAACATGGCTGGTTGTATTTGTGAAATTATTTTATCTAGTAAACAAGGTCATGTGCAAGCAATATCCTCAACAACAACTGAACAAAATGACCACATTAGTCGTTTAGTGCATCAAATTCAAATATTAGCTGATGCTGTACAAAAACTCAATGTTCAGAAAAATGTGTAATTTCGTTCAAAATCTAGGTCTCGATCGAAATCGAGAACAAAACAATCTTCATCAGGTTTGTGTTGGTATCATGAGAAGTTTTCTGAAAAAGCTTAGAAATGTATCCAACCTTGTAATTACTCAAAAAACCAGTAGGCACTACTGTCAATGAGACGAACAGTAGCATTTTTCCTTCTAGTCGCTTATTAGTTTTTGATCCAAATACTAAGTTAACATTTTTAGTCGATTCTGGTGCAGACATTAGCGCGATTTCAAAATCTTTTTTTTCTAAACTTTCCAAAATACCAACCCAAGTTCTTTCCGCAGCAAATGATACAAATATCGATGTTTTTGGATCCAAACTCTTTACTTTAACTTTAAATTTACGTCGTAATTTTCCACATTTATTTTACATTGCTGAAATCACAGAGCCAATCATTGGTGCTAATTTTTTAAGTAAATATGGTCTTATAATAGACACTAAATCCCAAAAACTTATTGACCCAAAAACTAACATAAAAGTTTCAGAAGTGCTTTCAAAAATACAGTTTCCTACACCAAAATTTTTTGACGGGGGTGATATATTGAAAGATTTTCCAGATCTTCTTAATGAAAACGATTTCAGTCTCCCTGTTAAACACAATGTTGTTCATCGTATCACTACCCATTCACAAAGCTAGACGACTTCATCCTGCAAAACTTAAGGTTGCTAAAGAAGAGTTCGATTGTATGTGTCAAAAAGGAATCTGTCGTCCTTCTTCATCACCATGCTCGTCACCTCTACACATGGCTCCTAAAGGCGATTTTAGGAAACTTAATGCACTAACAACTCCAGACAGATACCCTATCCCACATATTCAAAACATTTCCAATTTTTTTGAAAATTGTATAAGAAGACATTTATAAAACTGCAATAATAACCCCTTTTGGCTTGTTTGAATTTCCGACTATGTCTTTTGGTCTACGGCACAAAATTCCAACGTTTTATGCACCAAGTAGTCAGAGGTTTTGATTTTGTGTATGTTTATCTTGATGATATTTTAATCTTCAGCAAATCTCATGAAGAACACAAATCACATCTCCGTAGTCTTTTGAGCGATTAGTTGAATATGGTCTCAGGGTTAAAGCTTCTAAATGTATTTTTAGAGTTGAAGAACTAATTTTTCTCAATTTTCGATCAATCAGTTGCAAAGATTTTTAGGCATGATTAATTTCTATCATCGATTCATTCCAAATCTTGCGAAAATTTTGTCTCCGTTATATTCACATCTTACAAATTTGCAAAAGTTAGGTTCAAAAGGTAAAGAGTTGAAATGGTTCGATGAGTGTAAAATTACATTCAAAACAGCAAAGTTAGCATTATCAAGTGCAACCTTATTGACATTTCCAAAAACAGATGCCCCAGTTTCTATAAACTGATGCTTCAAACACAGCATTAGGGGTTGTTTTACAGCAATATGTTAATAACCAATGGCAGCATTTGTCATTTTCCAGCAAAAAACTGAATCCAGCTCAAATAAAATATTCCACTTTCGGCAAAGAACTTCTAGCTATTTATGAAGCAATTAAAGAGTTTCAACATTTTGTCGAAGGTTGCGATTTTTTTGTTCTTACGGATCACAAACCACTTACAACAGCTCTTTTCACGAAAATTGAACGTTCTCCCAGACACGCTCCCCAATTGGATTTCATTTCACAATTCACTGCAGATATTCGGTACATTAAACGCAGTGATAACATTGTTTCAGATACATTATCACGACCCGGCATAGATTCTTTTAAATTACATATTCCTAACTTTGAAATTTTAGCTTAAGAGCAAGAAATTGATGAGCAGCTTAAACATTTAAGAGCCAATCAATTGGAAAATTCATTGTTTCAATTACGAAAAATTTAATTTTACCCCAATAAATCTCTTTGGTGTGATTTGTCCACTAGCATATGCCGACCTTATGTTCTTTCCACTGTTAGGAAAAAAATATTTAATTTAATTCATGATATTTCCCATCCCAGTATTAGATCAACTCGAAAAAGAATCACTAATTTATAATTTTGGCCCAAAATGAATGAGGATGTAAATGAATGGTCTAAACAATGTTTACAATGTCATAAATGTAAAATTGGAAGACATACAAAATCTCAGTTAGAAAAGTTTCCAATTCTCCCAGGTCGTTTTGAGCATATACATATTGAATTGGTTGGACCTTTATCACCATCAAATGGTTACAGATATATTTTATCAGTTGTAGATCGTTTTTCTAGGTGGCCAGAAGCGTACCCTTGATATAGATCAAGGTTCTCAATTTGAGTCCATTCTTTTTCGCGAACTTTGCAAACTTTTAGGTATCTACTATAAGAACCAGAACATCACCCTACCATCTGCAAGCAAATGGGATGGTAGAGAGATTTCACAGGACATTAAAAAATTCAATCAAATGTTCTAATAATTCCACTAATTGGACAGACGAATTACCATTAATTTTGTTAGGCCTTAGAACCACTTTTAAAGAAGAAATTCGTGCTACACCAGCTGAAATGTTGTATGGAGAAAATATTAAAGTTCCAGGAGCAATTTTTCCCACCTCACATAACAACACCAATTCTGATCCACTAAATTTTCTAAACAAAATTCGACAAAATTTTGCGAACGTTCGTTTAGAAGAAAAACAAACTTTCACAAGAACGTCATATATCCCAAATGACTTAAAGTCTTGTTCACAAGTTTTTATTCGACTTCAGAAAAGTTTGGAATCCCCATACGAAGGTACATTTCCTGTGATAACACGATTTCGAAAAACATTCTTGGTCAGAAAAAACAGTAATAATGTAAATATCTCAATAGATAGATTGAAGCCAGCGTATATTTTATCGGAAAACAAAAAAAAGGTGGTTGATTTCAATTTATAAGTTTTTCACTCAAATTTTGGAGGGGGTAATGTATCTAATGGTTTATACACTTAGTTTGTTAAATACTTTGTTAATTTATTAAAAGGAGATCAAATAGGTTTGGAATTGTATTCATAAATTTTAATTTTTGAAACTTCATTCTTAAAAAATTTGTTAACGTTTTCTTTAACATTTTCAGTTTTAAAATAAATATTTTAAAATAAATATTTCTTAATATTAAACACTAGCAGACCCGGCAGACGTTGTTCTGCCTGACCAGCAAATACATTCAGGAATATAACGAATTGAAATATTACTTAGCTTGTGGTCCTGGAACTGCCCACTTTTCCAAAGAATTTACAAATGTAGCCTATGTATGTCGTACCCAGCGAAGATTTTAACGTATTGGAAAAGTTTAAAACAGATCAACCATAAACTTTGGACATTATTGAAGTACAAACAAAGCACTGAATACAAAAAATGTGGGCGTGGCACCACATTTCCCAAATTATATAATTCTTGACCAAGGGACACACATATCCAAAAATCATTAGTTTAGACCAAAAATATTCAAAGTTATGATGATTTAAATTTTATATAGCCTGGGGGCGTGGCACAACAATCTTCTGAACCAATCTGGAAATTTAGAGAAGATCGACCATAAACTTTGAACTTATTGAAGTACAAACAAAACACAAAAAATGTGGGCGTGGGACCGCCCACTTTTCCCAAATTATATCCATCTTGACTAAAGGACACACATATCCAAAAATCTTTAATTTAGACCCAATATGTTCAGAGTTATGAAGAATTTAAATTTTATATAGCCTGGGGGCGTGGCACTGGCTACTTTTCCAAAAATTGATATAGCCTGAATCGTACACAACAACTTTCTTAACCAATCTTGGAAGTTTAAAAGAGATCGACCATAAACTTTGGACATTATTGAAGTACAAACAAAACACAAAAAATGTGGGCGTTGCACCGCCCACTTTTCCAAAATTATATACATCTTGACTAAAGGACACACATATCCAAAAATCTTGAATTTAGACCCAATATGTTCAGAGTTATGAAGAATTTCAATTTTATATAGCCTGGGGGCGTGGCACTGGCTACTTTTCCAAAAATTGATATAGCCTGAATCGTACACAACAACTTTCTTAACCAATCTTGAAAGTTTAAAAGAGATCGACCATAAATTTTGGACATTATTGAAATACAAACAAAACACAAAAAATGTGGGCGTGGCACCGATCACTTTTCCAAAATTACATAAATCTTGACCAAAGTACACACATATCCAGAAATCATTAATTTAAACCAAATATGTTCAGAGCTATGAAGAATTTAAATTTTATATAGCCTGGGGGCGTGGCACTGGCTACTTTTCCAAAAATTGATATAGCCTGAATCGTACACAACTTTCTTAACCAATCTTGGAAGTTTAAAAGAGATCGACCATAAACTTTGGACATTATTGAAGTACAAACAAAACACAAAAAATGTGGGCGTTGCACCGCCCACTTTTCCAAAATTATATACATCTTGACTAAAGGACACACATATCCAAAAATCTTTAATTTAGACCCAATATGTTCAGAGTTATGAAGAATTTAAATTTTATATAGCCTGTGGGCGAGGCACTGGCTACTTTTCCAAAAATTTATATAGCCTGAATCTTACACAACAATTTTCTTAACCAATCTTGAAAGTTTAAAAGAGATCGACCATAAATTTTGGACATTATTGAAGTACACACAAAACACAAAAAATGTGGGCGTTGCACCGCCCACTTTTCCAAAATTATATACATCTTGACTAAAGGACACACATATCCAGAAATCATTAATTTAAACCAAATATGTTCAGAGCTATGAAGAATTTAAATTTTATATAGCCTGGGGGCGTGGCACTGGCTACTTTTCCAAAAATTGATATAGCCTGAATCGTACACAACAACTTTCTTAACCAATCTTGAAAGTTTAAAAGAGATCGACCATAAATTTTGGACATTATTGAAATACAAACAAAACACAAAAAATGTGGGCGTGGCACCGCCCACTTTTCCAAAATTACATAAATCTTGACCAAAGTACACACATATCCAGAAATCATTAATTTGGAATAAATATGTTCAGAGCTATGAAGAATTTAAATTTTATATATCCTGGGGGTGTGGCAACGCCTACTTTTCCAAAAATTGATATAGCCTGAATCGTACACAACAACTTTCTTAACCAATCTTGGAAGTTTAAAAAAGATCGACCATAAACTTTGGACATTATTGAAGTACAAACAAAACACAAAAAATGTGGGCGTTACACCGCCCACTTTTCCAAAATTATATACATCTTGACTAAAGGACACACATATCCAAAAATCTTTAATTTAGACCCAATATGTTCAGAGTTATGAAGAATTTAAATTTTATATAGCCTGAGGGCGAGGCACTGGCTACTTTTCCAAAAAAGTATATAGCCTGAATCGTACACAACAATTTTCTTAACCAATCTTGAAAGTTTAAAAGAGATCGACCATAAACTTTGGACATTATTGAAGTACAAACAAAACACAAAAAAATGTGGGCTTTGCACCGACCACTTTTCCAAAATTATATACATCTTGACTAAAGGACACACATATCCAAAAATCTTTAATTTAGACCCAATATGTTCAGAGCTATGAAGAATTTAAATTTTATATAGCCTGGGGGCGTGGCACTGGCTACTTTTCCAAAAATTGATATAGCCTGAATCTTACACAACAATTTTCTTAACCAATCTTGAAAGTTTAAAAGAGATCGACCATAAATTTTGGACATTATTGAAGTACACACAAAACACAAAAAAAGGGGGCGTGGCACCACCCACTTTTCCAAAATTATATACATCTTGACTAAAGGACACACATATCCAAAAATCTTTAATTTAGACCCAATATGTTCAGAGTTATGAAGAATTTAAATTTTATATAGCCTGTGGGCGAGGCACTGGCTACTTTTCCAAAAATTTATATAGCCTGAATCTTACACAACAATTTTCTTAACCAATCTTGAAAGTTTAAAAGAGATCGACCATAAATTTTGGACATTATTGAAGTACACACAAAACACAAAAAATGTGGGCGTTGCACCGCCCACTTTTCCAAAATTATATACATCTTGACTAAAGGACACACATATCCAGAAATCATTAATTTAAACCAAATATGTTCAGAGCTATGAAGAATTTAAATTTTATATAGCCTGGGGGCGTGGCACTGGCTACTTTTCCAAAAATTGATATAGCCTGAATCGTACACAACAACTTTCTTAACCAATCTTGAAAGTTTAAAAGAGATCGACCATAAATTTTGGACATTATTGAAATACAAACAAAACACAAAAAATGTGGGCGTGGCACCGCCCACTTTTCCAAAATTACATAAATCTTGACCAAAGTACACACATATCCAGAAATCATTAATTTGGAATAAATATGTTCAGAGCTATGAAGAATTTAAATTTTATATATCCTGGGGGTGTGGCAACGCCTACTTTTCCAAAAATTGATATAGCCTGAATCGTACACAACAACTTTCTTAACCAATCTTGGAAGTTTAAAAAAGATCGACCATAAACTTTGGACATTATTGAAGTACAAACAAAACACAAAAAATGTGGGCGTTACACCGCCCACTTTTCCAAAATTATATACATCTTGACTAAAGGACACACATATCCAAAAATCTTTAATTTAGACCCAATATGTTCAGAGTTATGAAGAATTTAAATTTTATATAGCCTGAGGGCGAGGCACTGGCTACTTTTCCAAAAAAGTATATAGCCTGAATCGTACACAACAATTTTCTTAACCAATCTTGAAAGTTTAAAAGAGATCGACCATAAACTTTGGACATTATTGAAGTACAAACAAAACACAAAAAAATGTGGGCTTTGCACCGACCACTTTTCCAAAATTATATACATCTTGACTAAAGGACACACATATCCAAAAATCTTTAATTTAGACCCAATATGTTCAGAGCTATGAAGAATTTAAATTTTATATAGCCTGGGGGCGTGGCACTGGCTACTTTTCCAAAAATTGATATAGCCTGAATCTTACACAACAATTTTCTTAACCAATCTTGAAAGTTTAAAAGAGATCGACCATAAATTTTGGACATTATTGAAGTACACACAAAACACAAAAAAAGGGGGCGTGGCACCACCCACTTTTCCAAAATTATATACATCTTGACTAAAGGACACACATATCCAAAAATCTTTAATTTAGACCCAATATGTTCAGAGTTATGAAGAATTTAAATTTTATATAGCCTGAGGGCGAGGCACTGGCTACTTTTCCAAAAAAGTATATAGCCTGAATCGTACACAACAATTTTCTTAACCAATCTTGAAAGTTTAAAAGAGATCGACCATAAACTTTGGACATTATTGAAGTACAAACAAAACACAAAAAAATGTGGGCGTTGCACCGCCCACTTTTCCAAAATTATATACATCTTGACTAAAGGACACACATATCCAAAAATCTTTAATTTAGACCCAATATGTTCAGAGTTATGAAGAATTTAAATTTTATATAGCCTGAGGGCGAGGCACTGGCTACTTTTCCAAAAATTTATATAGCCTGAATCGTACACAACAATTTTCTTAACCAATCTTGAAAGTTTAAAAGAGATCGACCATAAACTTTGGACATTATTGAAGTACAAACAAAACACAAAAAAATGTGGGCGTTGCACCGCCCACTTTTCCAAAATTATATACATCTTGACTAAAGGACACACATATCCAAAAATCTTTAATTTAGACCCAATATGTTCAGAGTTATGAAGAATTTAAATTTTATATAGCCTGAGGGCGAGGCACTGGCTACTTTTCCAAAAATTTATATAGCCTGAATCGTACACAACAATTTTCTTAACCAATCTTGAAAGTTTAAAAGAGATCGACTATAAACTTTGGACATTATTGAAGTACAAACAAAACACAAAAAAATGTGGGCGTTGCACCGCCCACTTTTCCAAAATTATATACATCTTGACTAAAGGACACACATATCCAAAAATCTTTAATTTAGACCCAATATGTTCAGAATTTAGACCCAATATGTTCAGAGTTATGAAGAATTTCAATTTTATATAGCCTGGGGGCGTGGCACTGGCTACTTTTCCAAAAATTGATATAGCCTGAATCGTACACAACAACTTTCTTAACCAATCTTGAAAGTTTAAAAGAGATCGACCATAAATTTTGGACATTATTGAAATACAAACAAAACACAAAAAATGTGGGCGTGGCACCGATCACTTTTCCAAAATTACATAAATCTTGACCAAAGTACACACATATCCAGAAATCATTAATTTAAACCAAATATGTTCAGAGTTATGAAGAATTTCAATTTTATATAGCCTGGGGGCGTGGCACTGGCTACTTTTCCAAAAATTTATATAGCCTGAATCGTACACAACTTTCTTAACCAATCTTGGAAGTTTAAAAGAGATCGACCATAAACTTTGGACATTATTGAAGTACAAACAAAACACAAAAAATGTGGGCGTTGCACCGCCCACTTTTCCAAAATTATATACATCTTGACTAAAGGACACACATATCCAAAAATCTTTAATTTAGACCCAATATGTTCAGAGTTATGAAGAATTTAAATTTTATATAGCCTGAGGGCGAGGCACTGGCTACTTTTCCAAAAAAGTATATAGCCTGAATCGTACACAACAATTTTCTTAACCAATCTTGAAAGTTTAAAAGAGATCGACCATAAACTTTGGACATTATTGAAGTACAAACAAAACACAAAAAAATGTGGGCGTTACACCGCCCACTTTTCCAAAATTATATACATCTTGACTAAAGGACACACATATCCAAAAATCTTTAATTTAGACCCAATATGTTCAGAGCTATGAAGAATTTAAATTTTATATAGCCTGGGGGCGTGGCACTGGCTACTTTTCCAAAAATTGATATAGCCTGAATCTTACACAACAATTTTCTTAACCAATCTTGAAAGTTTAAAAGAGATCGACCATAAATTTTGGACATTATTGAAGTACACACAAAACACAAAAAAAGGGGGCGTGGCGCCACCCACTTTTCCAAAATTATATACATCTTGACTAAAGGACACACATATCCAAAAATCTTTAATTTAGACCCAATATGTTCAGAGTTATGAAGAATTTAAATTTTATATAGCCTGAGGGCGAGGCACTGGCTACTTTTCCAAAAAAGTATATAGCCTGAATCGTACACAACAATTTTCTTAACCAATCTTGAAAGTTTAAAAGAGATCGACCATAAACTTTGGACATTATTGAAGTACAAACAAAACACAAAAAGATGTGGGCGTTGCACCGCCCACTATTCCAAAATTATATACATCTTGACTAAAGGACACACATATCCAAAAATCTTTAATTTAGACCCAATATGTTCAGAGCTATGAAGAATTTAAATTTTATATAGCCTGGGGGCGTGGCACTGGCTACTTTTCCAAAAATTGATATAGCCTGAATCTTACACAACAATTTTCTTAACCAATCTTGAAAGTTTAAAAGAGATCGACCATAAATTTTGGACATTATTGAAGTACACACAAAACACAAAAAAAGGGGGCGTGGCACCACCCACTTTTCCAAAATTACATAAATCTTGACCAAAGTACACACATATCCAGAAATAATTAATTTAGACCAAATATGTTCAGAGCTATGAAGAATTTAAATTTTATATAGCCTGGGGGCGTGGCACTGGCTACTTTTCCAAAAATTTATATAGCCTGAATCGTACACAACTTTCTTAACCAATCTTGGAAGTTTAAAAGAGATCGACCATAAACTTTGGACATTATTGAAGTACAAACAAAACACAAAAAATGTGGGCGTTGCACCGCCCACTTTTCCAAAATTATATACATCTTGACTAAAGGACACACATATCCAAAAATCTTTAATTTAGACCCAATATGTTCAGAGTTATGCAGAATTTCAATTTTATATAGCCTGGGGGCGTGGCACTGGCTACTTTTCCAAAAATTGATATAGCCTGAATCGTACACAACAACTTTCTTAACCAATCTTGAAAGTTTAAAAGAGATCGACCATAAATTTTGGACATTATTGAAATACAAACAAAACACAAAAAATGTGGGCGTGGCACCGATCACTTTTCCAAAATTACATAAATCTTGACCAAAGTACACACATATCCAGAAATCATTAATTTAAACCAAATATGTTCAGAGCTATGAAGAATTTAAATTTTATATAGCCTGGGGGCGTGGCACTGGCTACTTTTCCAAAAATTGATATAGCCTGAATCGTACACAACTTTCTTAACCAATCTTGGAAGTTTAAAAGAGATCGACCATAAACTTTGGACATTATTGAAGTACAAACAAAACACAAAAAATGTGGGCGTTGCACCGCCCACTTTTCCAAAATTATATACATCTTGACTAAAGGACACACATATCCAAAAATCTTTAATTTAGACCCAAGATGTTCAGAGCTATGAAGAATTTAAATTTTATATAGCTTGGGGGCGTGGCACTGGCTACTTTTCCAAAAATTGATATAGCCTGAATCTTACACAACAATTTTCTTAACCAATCTTGAAAGTTTAAAAGAGATCGACCATAAATTTTGGACATTATTGAAGTACACACAAAACACAAAAAAAGGGGGCGTGGCACCACCCACTTTTCCAAAATTACATAAATCTTGACCAAAGTACACACATATCCAGAAATCATTAATTTAGACCAAATATGTTCAGAGCTATGAAGAATTTAAATTTTATATAGCCTGGGGGTGTGGCACCGCCTACTTTTCCAAAAATTGATATAGCCTGAATCGTACACAACAACTTTCTTAACCAATCTTGGAAGTTTAAAAGAGATCGACCATAAACTTTGGACATTATTGAAGTACAAACAAAACACAAAAAATGTGGGCGTTGCACCGCCCACTTTTCCAAAATTATATACATCTTGACTAAAGGACACACATATCCAAAAATCTTTAATTTAGACCCAATATGTTCAGAGTTATGAAGAATTTAAATTTTATATAGCCTGAGGGCGAGGCACTGGCTACTTTTCCAAAAATTTATATAGCCTGAATCGTACACAACAATTTTCTTAACCAATCTTGAAAGTTTAAAAGAGATCGACCATAAACTTTGGACATTATTGAAGTACAAACAAAACACAAAAAAATGTGGGCGTTGCACCGCCCACTTTTCCAAAATTATATACATCTTGACTAAAGGACACACATATCCAAAAATCTTTAATTTAGACCCAATATGTTCAGAGCTATGAAGAATTTAAATTTTATATAGCCTGGGGGCGTGGCACTGGCTACTTTTCCAAAAATTGATATAGCCTGAATCTTACACAACAATTTTCTTAACCAATCTTGAAAGTTTAAAAGAGATCGACCATAAATTTTGGACATTATTGAAGTACACACAAAACACAAAAAAAGGGGGCGTGGCACCACCCACTTTTCGAAAAATGTATAAATCTTGACCAAAGGGCACACATATCTAAAAATCATTAATTTAGACCAAATATGTTCATAGTTAGGACGATTTGAAATTTTATATAGCCTGTGGGCGTGGCACCGCCCACTTTTCCAAAAATGTATACAACCTAAATCCTACACAATAATCTTCTAAATCAAAGTGGAGAGTTTAAAAGAGATTGACCATAAACTTTTGATATTATGGAATTACAAACAAAACACAAAAAATGTGGGCGTGGCACCGCCCACTTTTCGAAAATTGTATAAATCTTGACCAAAGGACACACATATCCAAAAATCATTAATTAAGACAAAATATGTTCATAGTTATGATGATTTGAAATTCATAGCTATGACAATTTGAATTTTTATATAGCCTGAGGGCGTGGCACCGCCCACTTTTCCAAAAATATATATAGCCTATGCTTTAACTCGTGATCCCAAGAATATACTGTGAAATTTTCATAAAAATCGGTTGAGTACTTTGGACGCCTATAAAGGACACACATACACACATTCATTTTTATTTATAAGATTAATACCCTGCACCTAAATGTGCAAAGCTCGCCCATAAGTGCAAAATAGTCGTACGAGCCTTTTTGCCCATCGCTGCTGTAGGATAGCCGTATTTAAATAAAAAAAGAACTTCAATTTTGATAATGATATGATCCTTTAATTTATAAAGTATTAATTAGTAATGAATTAAATGAAAGTAGAAATTTATGAAGGCGTAGTGCGCGTGTCGGTTGCTAATTGAATGTTCTTCTCTTCTTCGTTCTTGTATGTATCTATCTCTTTGACAGTCGTGTAAGGGTTGCCGGTACTTGGGATATTGTCAAGGTTGCCGTCGCTTACAGTCGGCTTTCCTGACCATTCGAAGCCCCCTCGCTCGAAATGCTGGTGTCATCATCATCATCGGGTTCGCTTGTATCCGATGGATCATCAGGCGGTAAATGACACCATGGCTTCAATTGATCAGATGCGAATACGGAGCTATAATGGCGTTGCGTTCTTTCAGCATGAGGCAAATCTTCAATCACGTATCGGTCGTTTGGCAACACTTTGCTGATAATGAACGGACCCTTGTATCGAGGCTCCAACTTTCGTGATGTACCAGTGCTCATTGGTTCATTCGTAGTAAGGACTAAATCGCCTTCGTTGTATGGGAAGTTAGATTTTTTGAATATGGGGCATCTATCCCGGTTTTACCCTAGTATCGCTATCACAGGAAATGACTGCAACTGTTTTTGATATTATACAGAATATTAATGATAACTGGAATGATTCCGCCTCAACTTCATACTCTACACTGAATGAAGCTCCTTTAGAAGAAATTCTCTTAGTGAGTCCCAACGTTTAGAA
This sequence comes from Sphenella marginata, assembly GCA_951509765.1. Taxonomy (NCBI): domain Eukaryota; kingdom Metazoa; phylum Arthropoda; class Insecta; order Diptera; family Tephritidae; genus Sphenella; species Sphenella marginata. The sequence continues at coordinate 79,431,418 of OX608078.1, forward strand.
TCACTTTTGGCAGATTTAGACATAGGTGATAGAAAACCATCCGAATTCTATCGCACACTTAAACAAACAGCGGGACAATCAGATTCGATTTCAGATAAACTTATTATACAACTTTGGATTCGTAAACTTCCAACACAAATACAATTTTCACTGAAGACAATACCAAACCCAGACATAAAGAAATTATTAAACATGGCTGGTTGTATTTGTGAAATTATTTTATCTAGTAAACAAGGTCATGTGCAAGCAATATCCTCAACAACAACTGAACAAAATGACCACGTTAGTCGTTTAGTGCATCAAATTCAAATATTAGCTGATGCTGTACAAAAACTCAATGTTCAGAAAAATGTGTAGTTTCGTTCAAAATCTAGGTCTCGATCGAAATCGAGAACAAAACAATCTTCATCAGGTTTGTGTTGGTATCATGAGAAGTTTTCTGAAAAAGCTTAGAAATGTATCCAACCTTGTAATTACTCAAAAAACCAGTAGGCACTACTGTCAATGAGACGAACAGTAGCATTTTTCCTTCTAGTCGCTTATTTGTTTTTGATCCAAATACTAAGTTAACATTTTTAGTCGATTCTGGTGCAGACATTAGCGCGATTTCAAAATCTTTTTTTTCTAAACTTTCCAAAATACCAACCCAAGTTCTTTCCGCAGCAAATGATACAAATATCGATGTTTTTGGATCCAAACTCTTTACTTTAACTTTAAATTTACGTCGTAATTTTCCACATTTATTTTACATTGCTGAAATCACAGAGCCAATCATTGGTGCTAATTTTTTAAGTAAATATGGTCTTATAATAGACACTAAATCCCAAAAACTTATTGACCCAAAAACTAACATAAAAGTTTCAGAAGTCCTTTCAAAAATACAGTTTCCTACACCAAAATTTTTTGACGGGGGTGATATATTGAAAGATTTTCCAGATCTTCTTAATGAAAACGATTTCAGTCTCCCTGTTAAACACAATGTTGTTCATCGTATCACTACCCATTCACAAAGCTAGACGACTTCATCCTGCAAAACTTAAGGTTGCTAAAGAAGAGTTCGATTGTATGTGTCAAAAAGGAATCTGTCGTCCTTCTTCATCACCATGCTCGTCACCCAGGGTTGCCGTTTTGGTAGAATTCTACTATTTTTGGTAGAAAAAATTTCAAAAAACCCGTTTTGGTAGAATGGTAGATTTTTTTCCATTTTGGTAGATTTTTACAATTTTTCGAAATACTTAGGAATATGCTTAATACACAGTCCTTTTCGAATGCTTTATTACATTGGGTTTGTTCGTAAATGAGCTTGCGCATCACGAACAGACCCATTATTATTATTGTTAAATTAAAAATACATTAATACATATGATTTTATATATTATACCATACTTTGAACTTAATGTTCCTTATTAAAGACTAAATTTTGTTTCTTGAAATAACTGAAATAAATATTTTGGTAGATTTTTTCCAAATTTGGTAGATTTTTTTTTAATGGATGGTAGAATTTTTATTTTGTTAACGGCAACCCTGTCGTCACCTCTACACATGGCTCCTAAAGGTACCGATGACTGGAGACCAAGTGGCGATTTTAGGAAACTTAATGCACTAACAACTCCAGACAGATACCCTATCCCACATATTCAAAACATTTCCAATTTTTTTGAAAATTGTATAAGAAGACATTTATAAAACTGCAATAATAACCCCTTTTGGCTTGTTTGAATTTCCGACTATGCCTTTTGGTCTACGGCACAAACATTCGAACGTTTTATGCACCAAGTAGTCAGAGGTTTTGATTTTGTGTATGTTTATCTTGATGATATTTTAATCTTCAGCAAATCTCATGAACAACACAAATCACATCTCCGTAGTCTTTTGAGCGATTAGTTGAATATGGGCTCAGGGTTAAAGCTTCTAAATGTATTTTTAGAGTTGAAGAACTAATTTTTCTTGGTCATAAAATTTTACTTGATGGTATTACACCCACTAAAGAAAAAGTTGAAGCTATTTCCAGCTCCCACATCGATCAATCAGTTGCAAAGATTTTTAGGTATGATTAATTTCTATCATCGATTCATTCCAAATCTTGCGATAATTTTGTCTCCGTTATATTCACATCTTACAAATTTGCAAAAGTTAGGTTCAAAAGGTAAAGAGTTGAAATGGTTCGATGAGTGTAAAATTGCATTTAAAACAGCAAAGTTAGCATTATCAAGTGCAACCTTATTGACATTTCCAAAAACAGATGCCCCAGTTTCTATAAACTGATGCTTCAAACACAGCATTAGGGGTTGTTTTACAGCAATATGTTAATAACCAATGGCAGCATTTGTCATTTTCCAGCAAAAAACTGAATCCAGCTCAAATAAAATATTCCACTTTCGGCAAAGAACTTCTAGCTATTTATGAAGCAATTAAACAGTTTCAACATTTTGTCGAAGGTCGCGATTTTTTTGTTCTTACGGATCACGTTCTCCCAGACACGCTCCCCAATTGGATTTCATTTCACAATTCACTGCAGATATTCGGTACATTAAAGGCAGTGATAACATTGTTTCAGATACATTATCACGACCCGGCATAGATTCTTTTAAATTACATATTCCTAACTTTGAAAATTTAGCTTAAGAGCAAGAAATTGATGAGCAGCTTAAACATTTAAGAGCCAATCAATTGGAAAATTCATTGTTTCAATTACGAAAAATTTAATTTTACCCCAATAAATCTCTTTGGTGTGATTTGTCCACTAGCATATGCCGACCTTATGTTCTTTCCACTGTTAGGAAAAAAATATTTAATTTAATTCATGATATTTCCCATCCCAGTATTAGATCAACTCGAAAAAGAATCACTAATTTATAATTTTGGCCCAAAATGAATGAGGATGTAAATGAATGGTCTAAACAATGTTTACAATGTCATAAATGTAAAATTGGAAGACATACAAAATCTCAGTTAGAAAAGTTTCCAATTCTCCCAGGTCGTTTTGAGCATATACATATTGAATTGGTTGGACCTTTACCACCATCAAATGGTTACAGATATATTTTATCAGTTGTAGATCGTTTTTCTAGGTACCAGAAGCGTACCCTTTAGAAGACATTGAGGCTAAAACGATTGCTCAATGTTTAATTAAGGAATACGTTTCCAGGTTTGGCGTACCTACACAAATAACTACAGAGCAAGGTTCTCAATTTGAGTCCATTCTTTTTCGCGAACTTTGCAAACTTTTAGGCAAGGGCGGATTTAGGGATGGGGCACGGAGGCACGTGCCCCCCCCCCCCCCCTTACGGGTTTTTTTGTACTGTTAATACTCCATCACAGAGCATTTTTAGCCGAAAAAGACTACAAATAATTGAATTTAGCAACATTTTCGGAATCGTGCCCCCCAGACGGTATTTTTGTACACTAGGTATGGAAATTCCATTAAATAGATGAAGAATCACTGAATTTTCGAAATCTATTGCATATTGGTTCAGATATATATAAAACTCTGTGTAACGCAAACATCAAACTACATATTTTGATTATTCGTTTCTTTTGTACTGTGTGGATGCCTTGGTGCATGTGTAGGTACCCACCAAAAATTTCATTTCTTTTAGTTAGAAACCTTACATCGCTTGATTATACGGCTTACATAATTTAACCCTATTCATCAAAAATGAAATCTGTTTATAAAGTTTTTACAATGACATTTTCATACAAATTTTGAATTATAACAGCTTATTAAAATGTATATGTATAATCTATATCTATATCTATACTAATTATATAAAACTAGCAGACCCGGCAGACGTTGTTCTGCCTGACCAGTGACTTCCCTAGAAATACATTTTCAAATATTTTTCTTTAACTTTTAACATTCCATTTATTGCAGTGTTTTAGGATATACAATGTTTCTGGCTTTAAAGTCTTTGGTATAAACAAATAAATTTTTTGGATGTCCAACTCAAAAAACGGGTCTTTTGAACTCAATGGGTATGACAAAAACCATTATGCGCTGCTGAGCAGATGTATAGTTAGTACTTATTTAATTATATCCTATATCTACCTATAATACTCTGGATATGTATGAACGGCAATAACAAACAAAAAAAATTAAGTGCTTTGATTAAGATTTAAGAACGTTAAAATGTCACTAAAGCAAATACATTCAGGGATATAACGAATTGAAATATTAGTTAGCTTGTGGTCCTGGAACTGCCCACTTTTCCAAAGAATTTACAAATGTAGCCTATGTATGTCGTACCCAACGAAGATTTTAACGTATTGGAAAAGCTTAAAACAGATCAACCATAAACTTTGTACATTATTGAAGTACAAACAAAGCACTGAATACAACAAATGTGGGCGTGGCACGGCCCACATTTCCCAAATTATATAATTCTTGACCAAGGGACACACATATCCAAAAATCATTAGTTTAGACCAAAAATATTCAAAGTTATGATGATTTAAATTTTATATAGCCTGGGGGCGTGGCACAACAATCTTCTGAACCAATCTGGAAATTTAGAGAAGATCGACCATAAACTTTGAACTTATTGAAGTACAAACAAAACACAAAAAATGTGGTCTTGGGACCGCCCACTTTTCCCAAATTATATCCATCTTGACTAAAGGACACACATATCCAAAAATCTTTAATTTAGACCTAATATGTTCAGGGTTATGAAGAATTTAAATTTTATATAGCCTGGGGGCGTGGCACTGGCTACTTTTCCAAAAATTCATATAGCCTGAATCGTACACAACAATTTTCTTAACCAATCTTGAAAGTTTAAAAGAGATCGACCATAAACTTTGGACATTATTGAAGTACAAACAAAACACAAAAAAAGGGGCGTGGCACCGCCCACTTTTCCAAAATTACATAAATCTGAACCAATCTTGAAAGTTTAAAAGAGATCGACAATAAACTTTGGACATTATTGAAGTACAAACAAAACACAAAAAATGTGGGCGTGGCACCGCCCACTTTTCCAAAATTACATAAATCTTGACCAAAGGACACACATATCCAAAAATCATTAATTTAGACCAAATATGTTCAGAGTTATGAAGAATTGTAGTTTTATATAGCCTGGGGGCGTGGCACTGGCGACTTTTCCAAAAATTGATATAGCCTGAATCGTACACAACAACTTTCTTAACCAATCTTGGAAGTTTAAAAGAGATCGACCATAAACTTTGGACATTATTGAAGTACAAACAAAACACAAAAAATGTGGGCGTTGCACCGCCCACTTTTCCAAAATTATATACATCTTGACTAAAGGACACACATATCCAAAAATCTTTAATTTAGACCCAATATGTTCAGAGTTATGAAGAATTTAAATTTTATATAGCCTGAGGGCGAGGCACTGGCTAATTTTCCAAAAATGTATATAGCCTGAATCGTACACAACAATTTTCTTAACCAATCTTGAAAGTTTAAAAGAGATCGACCATAAACTTTGGACATTATTGAAGTACAAACAAAACACAAAAAAATGTGGGCGTTGCACCGCCCACTTTTCCAAAATTATATACATCTTGACTAAAGGACACACATATCCAAAAATCTTTAATTTAGACCCAATATGTTCAGAGTTATGAAGAATTTAAATTTTATATAGCCTGAGGGCGAGGCACTGGCTAATTTTCCAAAAATGTATATAGCCTGAATCGTACACAACAATTTTCTTAACCAATCTTGAAAGTTTAAAAGAGATCGACCATAAACTTTGGACATTATTGAAGTACAAACAAAACACAAAAAAATGTGGGCGTTGCACCGCCCACTTTTCCAAAATTATATACATCTTGACTAAAGGACACACATATCCAAAAATCTTGAATTTAGACCCAATATGTTCAGAGTTATGAAGAATTTCAATTTTATATAGCCTGGGGGCGAGGCACTGGCTACTTTTCCAAAAATTTATATAGCCTGAATCTTACACAACAATTTTCTTAACCAATCTTGAAAGTTTAAAAGAGATCGACCATAAATTTTGGACATTATTGAAGTACACACAAAACACAAAAAATGTGGGCGTTGCACCGCCCACTTTTCCAAAATTATATACATCTTGACTAAAGGACACACATATCCAGAAATCATTAATTTAAACCAAATATGTTCAGAGCTATGAAGAATTTAAATTTTATATAGCCTGGGGGCGTGGCACTGGCTACTTTTCCAAAAATTGATATAGCCTGAATCGTACACAACAACTTTCTTAACCAATCTTGAAAGTTTAAAAGAGATCGACCATAAATTTTGGACATTATTGAAATACAAACAAAACACAAAAAATGTGGGCGTGGCACCGCCCACTTTTCCAAAATTACATAAATCTTGACCAAAGTACACACATATCCAGAAATCATTAATTTGGACCAAATATGTTCAGAGCTATGAAGAATTTAAATTTTATATAGCCTGGGGGTGTGGCACCGCCTACTTTTCCAAAAATTGATATAGCCTGAATCGTACACAACAACTTTCTTAACCAATCTTGGAAGTTTAAAAGAGATCGACCATAAACTTTGGACATTATTGAAGTACAAACAAAACACAAAAAATGTGGGCGTTGCACCGCCCACTTTTCCAAAATTATATACATCTTGACTAAAGGACACACATATCCAAAAATCTTTAATTTAGACCCAATATGTTCAGAGTTATGAAGAATTTAAATTTTATATAGCCTGAGGGCGAGGCACTGGCTAATTTTCCAAAAATGTATATAGCCTGAATCGTACACAACAATTTTCTTAACCAATCTTGAAAGTTTAAAAGAGATCGACCATAAACTTTGGACATTATTGAAGTACAAACAAAACACAAAAAAATGTGGGCGTTGCACCGCCCACTTTTCCAAAATTATATACATCTTGACTTAAGGACACACATATCCAAAAATCTTTAATTTAGACCCATTATGTTCAGAGCTATGAAGAATTTAAATTTTATATATCCTGGGGGCGTGGCACTGGCTACTTTTCCAAAAATTGATATAGCCTGAATCTTACACAACAATTTTCTTAACCAATCTTGAAAGTTTAAAAGAGATCGACCATAAATTTTGGACATTATTGAAGTACAAACAAAACACAAAAAAATGTGGGCGTTGCACCGCCCACTTTTCCAAAATTATATACATCTTGACTAAAGGACACACATATCCAAAAATCTTTAATTTAGACCCAATGTGTTCAGAGTTATGAAGAATTTAAATTTTATATAGCCTGAGGGCGAGGCACTGGCTACTTTTCCAAAAATTGATATAGCCTGAATCGTACACAACAACTTTCTTAACCAATCTTGGAAGTTTAAAAGAGATCGACCATAAACTTTGGACATTATTGAAGTACAAACAAAACACAAAAAAATGTGGGCGTTGCACCGCCCACTTTTCCCAAATTATATCCATCTTGACTAAAGGACACACATATCCAGAAATCAATTTAGACCAAATATGTTCAGAGTTATGAAGTATTTAAATTTTATATAGCCTGGGGCGTGGCATTGGCTACTTTTCCAAAAATTGATATAGCCTGAATCGTACACAACAATTTTCTTAACCAATCTTGAAAGTTTAAAAGAGATCGACCATAAACTTTGGACATTATTGAAGTACAAACAAAACACAAAAAAATGTGGGCGTTGCACCGCCCACTTTTCCAAAATTATATACATCTTGACTAAAGGACACACATATCCAAAAATCTTTAATTTAGACCCAATATGTTCAGAGCTATGAAGAATTTAAATTTTATATAGCCTGGGGGCGTGGCACTGGCTACTTTTCCAAAAATTGATATAGCCTGAATCTTGCACAACAATTTTCTTAACCAATCTTGAAAGTTTAAAAGAGATCGACCATAAATTTTGGACATTATTGAAGTACACACAAAACACAAAAAAAGGGGGCGTGGCACCACCCACTTTTCAAAAAATGTATAAATCTGGACCAAAGGGCACACATATCTAAAAATCATTAATTTAGACCAAATATGTTCATAGTTAGGACGATTTGAAATTTTATATAGCCTGTGGGCGTGGCACCGCCCACTTTTCCAAAAATGTATACAACCTAAATCCTACACAATAATCTTCTAAATCAAAGTGGAGAGTTTAAAAGAGATCGACCATAAACTTTGGATATAATTGAATTACAAACAAAACACAAAAAATGGGGGCGTGGCACCGCCCACTTTTCGAAATATGTATAAATCTTGACCAAAGGACACACATATCTAAAAATCATTAATTTAGACCAAATATGTTCATAGTTAGGACGATTTGAAATTTTATATAGCCTGTGGGCGTGGCACCGCCCACTTTTCCAAAAATGTATACAACCTAAATCCTACACAATAATCTTCTAAATCAAAGTGGAGAGTTTAAAAGAGATTGACCATAAACTTTGGATATTATTGAATTACAAACAAAACACAAAAAATGGGGGCGTGGCACCGCCCACTTTTCGAAAATTGTATAAATCTTGACCAAAGGACACACATATCCAAAAATCATTAATTAAGACAAAATATGTTCATAGTTATGATGATTTGAAATTCATAGCTATGACAATTTGAATTTTTATATAGCCTGAGGGCGTGGCACCGCCCACTTTTCCAAAAATATATATAGCCTATGCTTTAACTCGTGATCGCAAGAATATACTGTGAAATTTTCATAAAAATCGGTTGAGTACTTTGGACGCCTATAAAGGACACACAGACACACAGACACACAGACACACATTCATTTTTATTTATAAGATATGTATAAGAGGGTTAGGCTACGTTCAATTTAGGCCATAAACTCCATTTAAAAGGGGATTTTTTTTGTTAATTCATATTGTTGTTGTCAATAAACTCGAGTTTATGGCTCAACGTGAACGTAATATATATAAGGCCTTAAATTTGTAACGAATTCCGTTGTATGCAAAATTACTTATAATATACATTTTTTTCTTTACTTATGTCATTAAGTAAGCCTTAAATGAAGATTAATTAAAAGAATCTCTCTCTGTGAGACAAACTTACGCATAAGGCCTGATAGAACATGTAAGTTAGGCAATATTATAAAAAGAAAAGTGAATATAATGAACTTATTATAAGAATTGTTGTAAGGCCATAGAGGAACTATGATAAACTTATTATAATGTGATGCAGCCGTATACCTTATTCCTTATAATCCCTTATACGAATTTGTTGTGGGTATTGGCAATATTTGTTAACGGCTCATGCGACAGCTGACTGAAACAACAACGGTTTGTGTATGAGGTTTGCTAAGTTTGCCCACAAGAACCCTTAAGGTTTTAAATTGCAACTATTTTTTGCAATGCTGTTAAAATTTCAAATTCGAGTCTACGCGACCTCCGCACGATGGGACATTTTGGAAAACTTGCCTCAATTATTATTATTATTATTAACTTGCCTCAAAGTCAAATTTTTAGGGAACTTTTTAGAATCCATTTTCATACAAAGTTTTTCGAGCGTAAAACGCAGCACAATTTTGGCAAATGGTCAAAAACGAGTTGTCAAAGTTTAATTGTGAAGTTCTTTGCAAAATAAATTTTTTTTTTTTGGATTTCTGTAGTTTACTATGAATAACACTAACCGGAAAGGGGTTTTGGTTTCATTGGTCCCAAACCCAGCGCACAACCCTTTTTCCGGGTTTTGAAGTAAATTTACACATTTATATAGCGAGCCGCTTGATCCAAGACAGACGACCGCTTGCAACCGCACCTCCTGGTGTACAGACGCTGCGAAAAAGACCTCGGTGAGCCCTTAAACCAAATACGTCAGAGTGGCCCCACCGGGGCTCCCTCTCTTTCTGCCGCGAGCCTAGGAAGCCCACGTTGCCCAGAGTGTACGAAAGAGGACGCAAGAGTCGGGATTGAGCAAGGTCACTCAGCAACCACACCCAAATTATTTTTTTTGTTTGGCCGAGTCTAATGAACACGATATTAAAATAATGTGTTTTTGAATCCTTAATGGACTTTTTTGCGAACTTAGTATAAGCCGTTAGATAAAACTTTAACTAAAAATCGGCACAGATTACCGTTATCACATGTTATTTTAGGTTGAAACGCACAATTGTGCTATATGCCAAGATTTACCTTTCTCTCCTTTTTATAAATTACGTACAATTTTGCTGCATTGTCTAATCCATTTATGATTTTAGGTTCTCTACTCGGCAGGCAAGGCGGGCTTTCTGATGAGGAACGGTACCAGTGGTTGAAGTATACCTGGCAACCTACTGCAGAATTTAAGTTTCTATTGAAGAGAGAGGGAAAAAAGAACCGGTCTTTTCAAAAAAGCTGGTTAAGGGACCATGAATGGCTAGCATATAGTAAAATTGCTGGCGGCGGATTATGCAAAGTGTGTGTGCTCTTTGGTCGACGTGAAGCGGGTACAAATGATGTGAAGCTGGGAAGACTGGTGTCGGAACCACTAGTAAAATATAAAAAGGCAATTGAGACGATCGCACACCATGAGAACACGAATTACCACAAAGCGAACATGGTAGCATCCCAAAATTTTTTGATGGTGATGGAGGGAAAATCGTTAGATATAGTTGACCAAATGAGATCCCAGGAAAGGGAAATAATCGAAAATAATCGTAAAAAACTGATTCCCATTATAAAGACAGTGATATTTTGTGGTAGGCAAAACATACCTTTGAGAGGTCACATAGATGACGGCGAATTAGACTTGCAAAGCTCTTTTAAACATGGGGAAGGAAACTTTAGAGCTTTGCTCAAATTTCGAATCGATGCTGGGGATGAAATACTTAAGGAACATATAAGACATAGCGCTAAAAATGCTTCGTATATAAGTAAGTCAACACAAAATGACTTAATTGAATGCTGTGGCGAGTTGATCAGCAATAAAATAGTGACCAAAATTAAAAAATCCAAATATTTTACCATTATGGCTGATGAGACCACAGATGTTTCCGTTTGTGAACAGTTATCAATTAGTATTCGCTATTTCGATGTGGATGAAATCGAAATAAAGGAAGATTTTCTTATGTTCATTGAAGTTGTTGAAACCACTGGTGAAAGCATTGCTCAAACTATTCTGAATGCATTAGAAAAGCATGACCTTGACATTAAAATGTGCCGTGGTCAAGTTTATGATGGAGGAGCAAACATGAGCAGCAAACTAAAAGGTGTTCAGGCACATATTAAATGTTCAGCCCTTAGCCTTTTTTACCCACTGCGCAAGCCACCGGCTTAACTTGGCTATTAGCTCAGCCTGCACCGTACCCAGTGTAAGAAATGCAGTAGGGGTTATAGCAAGTACTGCCACTTTCTTCCGTGAATCGGCCAAACGAATACATCTTCTTAGAGAAGAAATACAATCTAATCTGCCACAAGACAAACGAAATATGTTAAAAAAAATGTGTGAGACAAGATGGGTTGAGAGGCATGAAGCGGTTTTGACCTTTATGGACGTGTTGCCATGTCTCCCTCCAATATTACAAAAAATGGCTGATCAGCAATATGGGAGCAGAACAAATTCTGTACTGCCATTTTCTTCACTGCAATCCATAACTTCGTCAGAATTCCTAATAAGCTTGGTGATCCTATGAGATATTTTAGGAATAACCCTGTCCTTATCTCGATCGCTTCAAGCCAAAGATATTGACATACTTTCTGCAGTTCAGCTTATTACTACGACCACAGCAAGTTTGCAGAGGCAGCGTGAATCTAGCAATGACACATTTAAAAAACTGTTCGACCAGGCTGAGGCCATTGCAAATGAACTTGGTACAGAAATCACAGTCCGTAGAACCACCGGTCGTCAAATCAATCGATCAAACATTCAGACTGAATCAGTTGAAGAATATTACCGACTTTCAGTTTATAGTCCATTTCTAGACTTCATGTTGAGTGAAATGTCAACCAGGTTCCCTAGCGCTCCTCTACAAAGAATCGGACAGTTGCAAAAGTTGCTGTCGCCTAACTTTAACGACGAAGATTTAGATAATGTTTTGCAAGGTGCTGAAGTTTATAAAGAAGATCTTCCTTGTTTTTTAGCTTTAAAGGGAGAGCTAAAAATTTGGCAACAGATGACTGAAAATATACCAGAAACTCCAGCAGATGCCTACAAACGAGCCACGATGCTGCCAAATATTAGAACCCTTTGTCAATTGCTGTGCACGTTTAAAGTGACAACCAGCACTGCCGAGCGATCTTTTTCTACCTTACGCCGATTAAAATCATATCTTCGAAACAGCATGACAGAAGAGCGTTTGAATGGATTGGCTTTAATGCATATCCATGGAGATATTGCGGCACAAATGGAGGCTGATGAAGTTTTGGACGTTTTCACCAGGAAACACAGAAGAAAACTGTCTTTATTAAACATGTAATCATGGATGGAATATAATAAAACTGCTATTACTAAACAGAAATGCTGTTTTTTATTATTTTGACTTTGATGTAAGTTCTTAATATCCGTGTACTTGTGAAGATAAAATAAGCATATTTCAGTTGTTGATTTTTTTGCATGTTGGCCGTTCGTGCCCCCCCCCCCAAAAAAAAATCCTGGATCCGCCCTTGCTTTTAGGTATCTACTATAAGAACCAGAACATCACCCTACCATCTGCAAGCAAATGGGATGGTTGAGAGATTTCACAGGACATTAAAAAATTCAATCAAATGTTCTAATAATTCCACTAATTGGACAGAAGAATTACCATTAATTTTGTTAGGCCTTAGAACCACTTTTAAAGAAGAAATTCGTGCTACACCAGCTGAAATGTTGTATGGAGAAAATATTAAAGTTCCAGGAGCAATTTTTCCCACCTCACATAACAACACCAATTCTGATCCACTAAATTTTCTAAACAAAATTCGACAAAATTTTGCGAACGTTCGTTTAGAAGAAAAACAAACTTTCACAAGAACGTCATATATCCCAAATGACTTAAAGTCTTGTTCACAAGTTTTTATTCGACTTCAGAAAAGTTTGGAATCCCCATACGAAGGTACATTTCCTGTGATAACACGATTTCGAAAAACATTCTTGGTCAGAAAAAACAGTAATAATGTAAATATCTCAATAGATAGATTGAAGCCAGCGTATATTTTATCGGAAAACAAAAAAAAGGTGGTAGATTTCAATTTATAAGTTTTTCTCTCAAATTTTGGAGGGGGGTAATGTATCTAATGGTTTATAGACTTAGTTTGTTAAAAATTTGGTAAATTTATTAAAAGGAGATCAAATAGGTTTGGAATTGTATTCATAAATTTTAATTTTTGAAACTTCATTCTTAAAAAATTTTTTAACGTTTTCTTCAACATTTTCAGTTTTAAAATAAATATTTTAAAATAAATATTTCTTAATATTAAACATTAATACCCTGCACCTAAATGTGCAAAGCTTGCCCGTAAGTGCAAAATAGTCGTACGAGCCTTTTTGCCCATCGCTGCTGTGGGATAGCCGTATTTAAATAAAAAAGAACTTCAATTTTGATAATGATATGATCCTTTAATTTATAAAGTATTAATTAGTAATGAATTAAATGAAAGTAGAAATTTATGAAGGCGTAGTGCGCGTGTCGGTTGCTAATTGAATGTTCTTCTCTTCTTCGTTCTTGTATGTATCTATCTCTTTGACAGTCGTGTAAGGGTTGCCGGCACTTGTGATATTGTCAAGGTTGCCGTCGCTTACAGTCGGCTTTCCTGACCATTCGAAGCGCCCTCGCTCGAAATGCTGGTGTCATCATCATCATCGGGTTCGCTTGTATCCGATGGATCATCAGGCGGTAAATGGCACCATGGCTTCAATTGATCAGATGCGAATACGGAGCTATAATGGCGTTGCGTTCTTTCAGCATGAGGCAAATCTTCAATCACGTATCGGTCGTGTATCGAGGCTCCAACTTTCGTGATGTACCAGTGCTCATTGGTTCATTCGTAGTAAGGACTAAATCGCCTTCGTTGTATGGGAAGTTAGATTTTTTGAATATGGGGCATCCCGGTTTTACCCTAGTATCGCTATCACAGGAAATGACTGCAACTGTTTTTAATACTATACAGAATATTAATGATAACTGGAATGATTCCGCCTCAACTTCATACTCTACACTGAAAGAAGCTCCTTTAGAAAGAAATTCTCTTAGTGAGTCCCAACGTTTAGAATCACTTTTGGCAGATTTAGACATGGGTGATAGAAAACCATCGGAATTCTATCGCACACTTAAACAAACAGCGGGACAATCAGATTCGATTTCAGATAAACTTATTATACCACTTTGGATGCGTAAACTTCCAACACAAATACAATTTTCACTGAAGACAATACCAAGCCCAGACATAAAGACATTATTAAACATGGCTGGTTGTATTTGTGCAATTATTTTATCTAGTAAACAAGGTCATGTGCAAGCAATATCCTCAACAACAACTGAACAAAATTGTATTAGTCGTTTAGTGCATCAAATTCAAATATTAGATGATGCTGTACAAAAACTCAATGTTCAGAAAAACGTGTCATTTCGTTCAAAATCTAGGTCTCGATCGAAATCGAGAACAAAACAATCTTCATCAGGTTTGTGTTAGTATCATCAGACGTTTTCTGAAAAAGCTTAGAAATGTATCCAACCTTGCAATTACTCAAAAAACCAGTAGGCACTACTGTCAATGAAACGAACAGTAGCATTTTTTTTTTGTGGTTATTGCGGTCAGTTTCAATTTTGTTTAATAGGGGATTGTAGGCTAGTTTGACCTAATAGTTTGAGGTGCAAATAAAAGTTCTTTATTTCATCTTCTTGCCCAACGTTTCGCTGAATATTCCAGCATCTTCAGGGGCTACACTATTTATTTTTCAAAAAAGAAAACAAACATTATAATACACATAAATAACATTTAACATTTTGAATTACACTCACAATAACAAAGGACAGTGAACAAACTTAGCATCTAAAAATCATTACCACCTTGCGTGGTAGCTTTGTCATAACTAAACTTATTGTTCAAACATAGCATGTATGCAGCAGCTATTGAATCGTAGTCCTCTTTTTTGTTTATCGTTTTGTCTCTGTTTCTTAAAATATGTAGGCTTTCCAGTGTATATCTCGTCAATTCTCGTTTTTCCTTGTCAATAATTTTAGTGTTGTTGAAGTCAGCTGTATGGCCACTGTCTATAATGTGTTGGGAGAGAGCAGTACTGGGCTTTTGTTTTTTAATATCTCCTTCGTGTTCGGCTATTCGTACACCAAGCGCCCGCTTTGTTGTTCCGATGTACATCTTATCACAGTATTCGTTGTCTTTTCCTTTACATTCTATTTTGTATATCACGTTGTTTTGTTGTAACTTGTCTATTGGATCTTTTGTTCTTGTGTAAATTCTGGATATTGTGTTGTTAGATTTATAAGCTAAGGAGATATTTTGTTGTTTTAATGTATCGTGGTCTATTGCATTTAGCTTAAGTATATATGTGACACTGCAGTATTTTTTGACGTCTTTTGTTGTTGAATTTGGTGGTTTAATATGGGCGTTTCTATTTTTCATGATTGCCTGGTTGACTAACTCATGTATCAGGTGGTCGGGGTAGTTGTTATTTTTCAAAATTGTATGTTTTTTCTCTATGTTAGTGTCGTGGAATTTTTCGTGGCTAATTGTTAGGATTTTTTGTATCAGATTCTTCGCTGTGTTGATTTTATATTTAGTTGGTTGGGAGGATAAAAAATTAATCAGGCGACCAGAGGATGTAGGTTTCGAGTACCAATTTAAAATAATGCTATTGTTGTTTTTATATACGCGAACATCTAGAAAAGTAGCATTTTTCCTTCTAGTCGCTTATTTGTTTTTGATCCAAATACTAAGTTAACATTTTTAGTCGATTCTGGAGCAGAAATTAGCGCGATTTCAAAATCTTTTTTTCTAAACTTTCCAAAATACCAACCCAAGTTCTTTCCGCAGCAAATGATACAAATATCGATGTTTTTGGATCCAAACTCTTTACTTTAACTTTAAATTTACGTCGTAATTTTCCACATTTATTTTACATTGCTGAAATCACAGAGCCAATCATTGGTGCTAATTTTTTAAGTAAATATGGTATTATAATAGACACTAAATCCCAAAAACTTATTGACCCAAAAACTAACATAAAAGTTTCAGAAGTCCTTTCAAAAATACAGTTTCCTACACCAAAATTTTTTGACGGGGGTGATATATTGAAAGATTTTCCAGATCTTCTTAATGAAAACGATTTCAGTCGCCCTGTTAAACACAATGTTGTTCATCGTATCACTACCCTTTCACAAAGCTAGACGACTTCATCCTGCAAAACTTAAGGTTGCTAAAGAAGAGTTCGATTGTATGTGTCAAAAAGGAATCAGTCGTCCTTCTTCATCACCATGCTCGTCACCTCTATACATGGCTCCTAAAGGTACCGATGACTGGAGACCATGTGGCGATTTTAGGAAACTTAATTCACTAACAACTCCAGACAGATACCCTATCCCACATATTCAAGACATTTCCAATTTTTTTGAAAATTGTATAAGAATACATTTATAAAACTGCAATAATAACCAATTTTGGCTTGTTTGAATTTCCGACTATGCCTTTTGGTCTACGGCACAAACATTCCAACGTTTTATGCACCAAGTAGTCAGAGGTTTTGATTTTGTGTATGTTTATCTTGATGATATTTTAATCTTCAGCAAATCTCATGAAGAACACAAATCACATCTCGGTAGTCTTTTGAGCGATTAGTTGAATATGGTCTCAGGGTTAAAGCTTCTAAATGTATTTTTAGAGTTGAAGAACTAATTTTTCTTGGTCATAAAATTTCACTTGATGGTATTACACCCACTATCGAAAAAGTTGAAGCTATTTCCAGCTCCCACATCGATCAATCAGTTGCAAAGATTTTTAGGTATGATTAATTTCTATCATCGATTCATTCCAAATCTTGCGAAAATTTTGTCTCCGTTATATTCACATCTTACAAATTTGCAAAAGTTAGGTTCAAAAGGTAAAGAGTTGAAATGGTTCGATGAGTGTAAAATTGCATTCAAAACAGCAAAGTTAGCATTATCAAGTGCAACCTTATTGACATTTCCAAAAACAGATGATCCAGTTTCTATAAACTGATGCTTCAAACACAGCATTAGGGGTTGTTTTACAGCAACATGTTAATAACCAATGGCAGCATTTGTCATTTTTCAGCAAAAAACTGAATCCAGCTCAAATAAAATATTCCACTTTCGCAAAGAACTTCTAGCTATTTATGAAGCAATTAAACAGTTTCAACATTTTGTCGAAGGTCGCGATTTTTTTGTTCTTACGGATCACAAACCACTTACAACAGCTCTTTTCACGAAAATTGAACGTTCTCCCAGACACGTTCCCCAATTGGATTTCATTTCACAATTCACTGCAGATATTCGGTACACTAAAGGCAGTGATAACATTGTTTCAGATACATTAGCCGTGTTTTTTTTTATCGGCGTCTGCGTTTGCGCTTAATATTTGTATGGACTGCTAAGCGCACAACTTTATCTGCAACTACGAAATAGTGGCTGATAAAATCAGTACTTCCAAGAAGTTTCCATTCATTTTGCAAACTGCCTTACCAACTTCCAGCAATTTGTTTATCATCCCTTAACAATAACCGGAATGTCAACAGAGGAAATGTATGTATGTATGCGCATTGATAATGGAATAACCGCAATTGTGGATGACCGTTTTTTTTTAGTCGCAGACGCAGATGTACATGCGTGTAAAAAAAAACAGGCCTATTATCACGACCCGGCATAGATTCTTTTAAATTACATATTCCTAACTTTGAAATTTTAGCTTAAGAGCAAGAAATTGATGAGCAGCTTAAACATTTAAGAGCCAATCAATTGGAAAATTCATTGTTTCAATTACGAAAAATTTAATTTTACCCCAATAAATCTCTTTGGTGTGATTTGTCCACTAGCATATGCCGACCTTATGTTCTTTCCACTGTTAGGAAAAAAATATTTCATTTAATTCATGATATTTCCCATCCCAGTATTAGATCAACTCGAAAAAGAATCACTAATTTATAATTTTGGCCCAAAATGAATGAGGATGTAAATGAATGGTCTAAACAATGTTTACAATGTCATAAATGTAAAATTGGAAGACATACAAAATCTCAGTTAGAAAAGTTTCCAATTCTCCCAGGTCGTTTTGAGCATATACATACATATTGAATTGGTTGGACCTTTACCACCATCAAATGGTTACAGATATATTTTATCAGTTTTAGATCGTTTTTCTAGGTGGCCAGAAGCCTACCCTTTAGAAGACATTGAGGCTAAAACGATTGCTCAATGTTTAATTAAGGAATACGTTTCCAGGTTTGGCGTACCTACACAAATAACTACAGATCAAGGTTCTCAATTTGAGTCCATTCTTTTTCGCGAACTTTGCAAACTTTTAGGTATCTACTATAAGAACCAGAACATCACCCTACCATCTGCAAGCAAATGGGATGGTAGAGAGATTTCACAGGACATTAAAAATTTCAATCAAATGTTCTAATAATTCCACTAATTGGACAGAAGAATTACCATTAATTTTGTTAGGCCTTAGAACCACTTTTAAAGAAGAAATTCGTGCTACACCAGCTGAAATGTTGTATGGAGAAAATATTAAAGTTCCAGGAGCAATTTTTCCCACCTCACATAACAACACCAATTCTGATCCCCTAAATTTTCTAAACAAAATTCGACAAAATTTTGCGAACGTTCGTTTAGAAGAAAAACAAACTTTCACAAGAACGTCATATATCCCAAATGACTTAAAGTCTTGTTCACAAGTTTTTATTCGACTTCAGAAAAGTTTGGAATCCCCATACGAAGGTACATTTCCTGTGATAACACGATCTCGAAAAACATTCTTGGTCAGAAAAAACAGTAATAATGTAAATATCTCAATAGATAGATTGAAGCCAGCGTATATTTTATCGGAAAACAAAAAAAAGGTGGTAGATTTCAATTTATAAGTTTTTCACTCAAATTTTGGAGGGGGGTAATGTATCTAATGGTTTATACACTTAGTTTGTTAAATACTTTGTTAATTTATTAAAAGGAGATCAAATAGGTTTGGAATTGTATTCACAAATTTTAATTTTTGAAACGTCATTCTTAAAAAATTTGTTAACGGTTTCTTTAACATTTTCAGTTTTAAAATAAATATTTTAAAATAAATATTTCTTAATATTAAACATTAATACCCTGCACCTAAATGTGCAAAGCTCGCCCGTAAGTGCCTAATAGTCGTACGAGCCTTTTTGCCCATCGCTGCTGTAGGATAGCCGTATTTAAATAAAAAAGAACTTCAATTTTGATAATGATATGATCCTTTAATTTATAAAGTATTAATTAGTAATGAATTAAATGAAAGTAGAAATTTATGAAGGCGTAGTGCGCGAGTTACATTCTATTACTCTAACATGAATGTTATCTCCTGACTTATTTATGTTAATAATCATTCACTGTTAACGTTCCCCAAACTCCCACTTAGCTGTAAGCTATCATTGTAATTTAGTCTTAAGATTTCATTCAAATAAAGTACAGGTCTTTGTTACGAACTGCATTGTTTGATTACCTAACTGGCGCAGTCTTACGGGAATAGAACCAACGTGAAAAGTATTCAGTATTTATTAAAATATACTAAGTATCGAAGAAAATTAATATTTAAATTGTGATACATATAAACTCGAAAGAAAAAAAAACGTATCGAAGAAAATTAATATTTAAATTGTGATAGATATAAACTCGAAAGAAAAAGAACGGTAAAGTAAAAAAGTACATTGGAAAAGTTATTGGAAATTTCCAATGCACCGTAACATTTCAAGGTGACTTTTAATCTGAATACATATGTGACACATATTATGTGTATGGCAGAATAAGTCTGCGTACAGAAAAATCATTAAAAAAAAAAAAATATAAACTGAAAACAACAAATAAGCAGCTAGTTAGAAAAAAAAAGTATATACATAAATAAACATTCATTTATACATGCATATGCAAATGAAAATTATTTTCGATTGCCTAACTATCGTGGTCAAAATAATCCACTAAGCGAAATAATAGATACATACCCATTCACATATATACATACCTACGCTGGAAAGTTATAAATAGATGTATAAAAGTGTATGCTAGCTGATCAAAGCAAGTAAAACGACCACAAAAGTCAAAGCACAAAACACAACAGTCGTTAATACAACAACAACAAAACACAGAACTCACTTCCTCCAAGCAACAACAATGGCGCATGCAAATGCATCCGGTGAGACCCATCAACCAAATTTCCAACTGTCATTGAGCGACGTCGTAAAAGATTGTTACGTGCTGGCTTGTCAGGCGGGTGGCCCCTACTTCCCGGAGGCCTCGCCCTCATGTTGCATGCCCCAGGTGCCGCGCAGGTATGCTTGCATTTAGCACGAGCTAGCTCGCCGGACTGTGGGGTGGTTCTTGCAACCCCGAGGCATGCCCATTGCACCATACACAAAAAGATTCATACCTACATACTCACTTCCGCTCCATGGATATCCCCGAAGCCCCCCTTAAGTCCCTTCACACTACCCCCTCCCCCCCCCCCCCTGACTGCATTCCCCCGGCCTAGGTGTTGATGGCCGAGCCACGCTGAACCCACCCTTCCATGGTCGGTGGTGGCGACTAGTTCTTCACCGACCCCAAAACTCACTCCCTTATTCCCCCTCACTGGTCCCACTCACTTTCACCTTTCACCCCAATGTCCGTCCGTATCCGCCGCATCTGCAAAAGGAACACTCAATTCTGTATAAATTTATCAGTACATGTTTATTCGATTATCAATAAAGGAAAGAAAACTCCATGCCCTTCGTGGGCTTTCAACGCTTACGTACTACAAAAATTTAATATTATATAAATGTGTTTCCTACTCGCCGTGGCGGCGTGTGTATTATTAAGCTGGGAACGCGCGCGTGTATGTGCAGGAATGTCCGTCCACCATTCGCGGGACGCGATCAGCCATGCGCACCTGCACCTACCTGCCTGCACCCCCCCGCTAGTACCAAATATTGTTTGTGTGTGTGTTACAAGAGAACCAAGTGTATTAACAAAATAAGCGTACTGCTGATGGCAGTCTTACCACAACGGCATGCCCCTGGCTCCCCCTTACTATGTCGCGCAATTAATTTGGGGACACTCTCCCTCTTTATAACTATCCCCCCCCACCTACAAGACGTCTTGGGTTAAGGGTCAAAGGTCAAGATATATGCTGACCGGGTGGCTACGCCACTGTGGCTGCTCAGATAGTGGGAGGGTGTGAGACGACGCCGTCGACTCTACGACACAAAGCTTACAATATGTGGCCCTCTCCTTACGTACTCTGCTACCACCAGTAGCTCTACGTGCGCCTAGCGCTTTTCAAAAATCCAAATTTAATCACTTGTATGTGTTGGGGTCTGCCCCTTTAAATATAAATATACTCAATTGGGGTGCGCCTGAGCGACCCCCTCCTATCCTTTCAACGCCACCGACGCTGAGCAAACTAGTGTCCCTGACTTAAAACTATAAAACCTGGTATGTTCCTGCTTCCGTTTGGCTCATCCTTGGCAGCTCCTGGCCTGAAATGGTGTGATGGTCACTTGCTTGGACGTGTTGGCGATCGTGTTGATGTATGGCGCGGTGGCTGCGCTGGTGGATTTTGTCACTTGGCCTTGTTGACTTGCCGCAACGGCGGCTGCCTGTCTGGCTCTTATGTACGCCTGATGCTTACCGGCTGAAACAGTTGACCTGGCTCGATAAATGCTGTGTCGTGTTGGCGACCGCGCTGATGGTAGGGCGCGGTGGCCGTGATGGCAGTGACTTTCGCCGCTTGGGCTTTGCGTACGCCTGATGCCTATCGGCTGAAACGGTGGACCTGGCCCTGGTGACCGGGCGGTGGCGGAACCCCCAGCGGGAACCTGGCCGATGTAGGGTGGCTTGGCGGACTAAGTAACTGCCGCCTCGCTGGCTTGGAGTGGTGGAACGTGTGGATGCACAGGGCCCCTCACACTGATGACGCCGTGACGCTACCCTTGCGTGCCTGTTTGGCGATGGCGTGACCGCATGCGCACACTAAGGCAATTTGTGGTGATAGTGATGGCGCTGATACTTGCCCGTGAGGGATTTGGTGGCGTCGTGTTTGGCCGTTGCCAACTTGTCGGAGTGGCCGGCGCTCTTAGGCGGTTCTTGTGGCGTGAGCGCCCTACCGCAACGTGGTGATCCTCGCTCTACTTCGCGCTCGCAGAACTCCCGCTGAAAAAGAAACACAAATCCTCCCTGTAGGCTACTGCGTGCCCTTAAATTTTGACTACCTACCCTTTTTTTTCCGCTTCTGCAAATAACTCAGTGGGACACTTCCCTATGTTCCCTGGAGTCTCGGCATATATGTCAAACACTGGCGTCCCGGTTAGTTTTTAAGATGTTCCGCGATTTAATTCCCCCGTTTAGTTATGGGGGTTTTTCCTATTTTTTTTTTTCTCCGGTTGCTGGTGACTGCTGCGACTGCCGAGGTTGAAAAGAAAGGACACGCTTCGGAATCCGGAAGAGTTGGCTGCGATTCAGCATTGACGTTTGCTGACGTGTCAATTAAACGGAAGCGTACCGAACGCGGGGTTACCGGATGGCTTATTTGGGTATGGACCACAGGGTGACCGCAACAGGGCGAGCGCTGCAGCCGGGCTCCGCTTTGCGTACGCCTGATGCCTATCGGCTGAAACGGTGGACCTGGCCCTGGTGACCGGGTGGTTGCGGAACCCCCAGCGGGAACCTGGCCGATGTAGGGTGGCTTGGCGGACTAAGTAACTGCCGCCTCGCTGGCTTGGAGTGGTGGAACGTGTGGATGCACAGGGCCCCTCACACTGATGACGCCGTGACGCTACCCTTGCGTGCCTGTTTAGCGATGGCGTGACCGCATGCGCACACTAAGGCAATTTGTGGTGATAGTGATGGCGCTGATACTTGCCCGTGAGGGATTTGGTGGCGTCGTGTTTGGCCGTTGCCAACTTGTCGGAGTGGCCGGCGCTCTTAGGCGGTTCTTGTGGCGTGAGCGCCCTACCGCAACGTGGTGATCGTCGCTCTACTTCGCGCTCGCAGAACTCCCGCTGAAAAAGAAACACAAATCCTCCCTGTAGGCTACTGCGTGCCCTTAAATTTTGACTACCTACCCTTTTTTTTCCGCTTCTGCAAATAACTCAGTGGGACACTTCCCTGTGTTCCCTGGAGTCTCGGCATATATGTCAAACACTGGCGTCCCGGTTAGTTTTTAAGATGTTCCGCGATTTAATTCCCCCGTTTAGTTATGGGGGTTTTTCCTATTTTTTTTTTTTTTTCTCCGGTTGCTGGTGACTGCTGCGACTGCCGAGGTTGAAAAGAAAGGACACGCTTCGGAATCCGGAAGAGTTGGCTGCGATTCAGCATTGACGTTTGCTGACGTGTCAATTAAACGGAAGCAACAGGGCGAGCGCTGCAGCCGGGCTCCGCTCGGCGATGCGTTCGAAAACGGTCCACCAGCACTGCCGAGCGATCTTTTTCTACCTTACGCCGATTAAAATCATATCTTCGAAACAGCATGACAGAAGAGCGTTTGAATGGATTGGCTTTAATGCATATCCATGGAGATATTGCGGCACAAATGGAGGCTGATGAAGTTTTGGACGTTTTCACCAGGAAACACAGAAGAAAACTGTCTTTATTAAACATGTAATCATGGATGGAATATAATAAAACTGCTATTACTAAACGGAAATGCTGTTTTTTATTATTTTGACTTTGATGTAAGTTCTTAATATCCGTGTACTTGTGAAGATAAAATAAGCATATTTCAGTTGTTGATTTTTTTGCATGTTGGGCGTTCGTGCCCCCCCCCCCCCCCCAAAAAAAAAATCCTGGATCCGCCCTTGCTTTTAGGTATCTACTATAAGAACCAGAACATCACCCTACCATCTGCAAGCAAATGGGATGGTTGAGAGATTTCACAGGCCATTAAAAAATTCATTCAAATGTTCTAATAATTCCACTAATTGGACAGAAGAATTACCATTAATTTTGTTAGGCCTTAGAACCACTTTTAAAGAGGCTCCAACTTTCGTGATGTACCAGTGCTCATTGGTTCATTCGTAGTAAGGACTAAATCGCCTTCGTTGTATGGGAAGTTAGATTTTTTGAATATGGGGCATCCCGGTTTTACCCTAGTATCGCTATCACAGGAAATGACTGCAACTGTTTTTAATACTATACAGAATATTAATGATAACTGGAATGATTCCGCCTCAACACTGAAAGAAGCTCCTTTAGAAAGAAATTCTCTTAGTGAGTCCCAACGTTTAGAATCACTTTTGGCAGATTTAGACATGGGTGATAGAAAACCATCGGAATTCTATCGCACACTTAAACAAACAGCGGGACAATCAGATTCGATTTCAGATAAACTTATTATACCACTTTGGATGCGTAAACTTCCAACACAAATACAATTTTCACTGAAGACAATACCAAGCCCAGACATAAAGACATTATTAAACATGGCTGGTTGTATTTGTGCAATTATTTTATCTAGTAAACAAGGTCATGTGCAAGCAATATCCTCAACAACAACTGAACAAAATTGTATTAGTCGTTTAGTGCATCAAATTCAAATATTAGATGATGCTGTACAAAAACTCAATGTTCAGAAAAACGTGTCATTTCGTTCAAAATCTAGGTCTCGATCGAAATCGAGAACAAAACAATCTTCATCAGGTTTGTGTTAGTATCATCAGACGTTTTCTGAAAAAGCTTAGAAATGTATCCAACCTTGCAATTACTCAAAAAACCAGTAGGCACTACTGTCAATGAGACGAACAGTAGCATTTTTTTTTTGTGGTTATTGCGGTCAGTTTCAATTTTGTTTAATAGGGGATTGTAGGCTAGTTTGACCTAATAGTTTGAGGTGCAAATAAAAGTTCTTTATTTCATCTTCTTGCCCAACGTTTCGCTGAATATTCCAGCATCTTCAGGGGCTACACTATTTATTTTTCAAAAAAGAAAACAAACATTATAATACACATAAATAACATTTAACATTTTGAATTACACTCACAATAACAAAGGACAGTGAACAAACTTAGCATCTAAAAATCATTACCACCTTGCGTGGTAGCTTTGTCATAACTAAACTTATTGTTCAAACATAGCATGTATGCAGCAGCTATTGAATCGTAGTCCTCTTTTTTGTTTATCGTTTTGTCTCTGTTTCTTAAAATATGTAGGCTTTCCAGTGTATATCTCGTCAATTCTCGTTTTTCCTTGTCAATAATTTTAGTGTTGTTGAAGTCAGCTGTATGGCCACTGTCTATAATGTGTTGGGAGAGAGCAGTACTGGGCTTTTGTTTTTTAATATCTCCTTCGTGTTCGGCTATTCGTACACCAAGCGCCCGCTTTGTTGTTCCGATGTACATCTTATCACAGTATTCGTTGTCTTTTCCTTTACATTCTATTTTGTATATCACGTTGTTTTGTTGTAACTTGTCTATTGGATCTTTTGTTCTTGTGTAAATTCTGGATATTGTGTTGTTAGATTTATAAGCTAAGGAGATATTTTGTTGTTTTAATGTATCGTGGTCTATTGCATTTAGCTTAAGTATATATGTGACACTGCAGTATTTTTTGACGTCTTTTGTTGTTGAATTTGGTGGTTTAATATGGGCGTTTCTATTTTTCATGATTGCCTGGTTGACTAACTCATGTATCAGGTGGTCGGGGTAGTTGTTATTTTTCAAAATTGTATGTTTTTTCTCTATGTTAGTGTCGTGGAATTTTTCGTGGCTAATTGTTAGGATTTTTTGTATCAGATTCTTCGCTGTGTTGATTTTATATTTAGTTGGTTGGGAGGATAAAAAATTAATCAGGCGACCAGAGGATGTAGGTTTCGAGTACCAATTTAAAATAATGCTATTGTTGTTTTTATATACGCGAACATCTAGAAAAGTAGCATTTTTCCTTCTAGTCGCTTATTTGTTTTTGATCCAAATACTAAGTTAACATTTTTAGTCGATTCTGGAGCAGAAATAAGCGCGATTTCAAAATCTTTTTTTCTAAACTTTCCAAAATACCAACCCAAGTTCTTTCCGCAGCAAATGATACAAATATCGATGTTTTTGGATCCAAACTCTTTACTTTAACTTTAAATTTACGTCGTAATTTTCCACATTTGTTTTACATTGCTGAAATCACAGAGCCAATCATTGGTGCTAATTTTTTAAGTAAATATGGTCTTATAATAGACACTAAATCCCAAAAACTTATTGACCCAAAAACTAACATAAAAGTCTCAGAAGTCCTTTCAAAAATACAGTTTCCTACACCAAAATTTTTTAGATTTTCCAGATCTTCTTAATGAAAACGATTTCAGTCGCCCTGTTAAACACAATGTTGTTCATCGTATCACTACCCTTTCACAAAGCTAGACGACTTCATCCTGCAAAACTTAAGGTTGCTAAAGAAGAGTTCGATTGTATGTGTCAAAAAGGAATCTGTCGTCCTTCTTCATCACCATGCTCGTCACCTCTATACATGGCTCCTAAAGGTACCGATGACTGGAGACCATGTGGCGATTTTAGGAAACTTAATTCACTAACAACTCCAGACAGATACCCTATCCCACATATTCAAGACATTTCCAATTTTTTTGAAAATTGTATAAGAAGACATTTATAAAACTGCAATAATAACCAATTTTGGCTTGTTTGAATTTCCGACTATGCCTTTTGGTCTACGGCACAAACATTCCAACGTTTTATGCACCAAGTAGTCAGAGGTTTTGATTTTGTGTATGTTTATCTTGATGATATTTGAATCTTCAGCAAATCTCATGAAGAACACAAATCACATCTCGGTAAACTTTTGAGCGATTAGTTGAATATGGTCTCAGGGTTAAAGCTTCTAAATGTATTTTTAGAGTTGAAGAACTAATTTTTCTTGGTCATAAAATTTCACTTGATGGTATTACACCCACTATCGAAAAAGTTGAAGCTATTTCCAGCTCCCACATCGATCAATCAGTTGCAAAGATTTTTAGGTATGATTAATTTCTATCATCGATTCATTCCAAATCTTGCGAAAATTTTGTCTCCGTTATATTCACATCTTACAAATTTGCAAAAGTTAGGTTCAAAAGGTAAAGAGTTGAAATGGTTCGATGAGTGTAAAATTGCATTCAAAACAGCAAAGTTAGCATTATCAAGTGCAACCTTATTGACATTTCCAAAAACAGATGATCCAGTTTCTATAAACTGATGCTTCAAACACAGCATTAGGGGTTGTTTTACAGCAATATGTTAATAACCAATGGCAGCATTTGTCATTTTTCAGCAAAAAACTGAATCCAGCTCAAATAAAATATTCCACTTTCGGCAAAGAACTTCTAGCTATTTATGAAGCAATTAAACAGTTTCAACATTTTGTCGAAGGTCGCGATTTTTTTGTTCTTACGGATCACAAACCACTTACAACAGCTCATTTCACGAAAATTGAACGTTCTCCCAGACACGTTCCCCAATTGGATTTCATTTCACAATTCACTGCAGATATTCGGTACACTAAAGGCAGTGATAACATTGTTTCAGATACATTAGCCGTGTTTTTTTTTATCGGCGTCTGCGTTTGCGCTTAATATTTGTATGGACTGCTAAGCGCACAACTTTATCTGCAACTACGAAATAGTGGCTGATAAAATCAGTACTTCCAAGAAGTTTCCATTCATTTTGCAAACTGCCTTACCAACTTCCAGCAATTTGTTTATCATCCCTTAACAATAACCGGAATGTCAACAGAGGAAATGTATGTATGTATGCGCATTGATAATGGAATAACCGCAATTGTGGATGACCGTTTTTTTTTAGTCGCAGACGCAGATGTACATGCGTGTAAAAAAAAACAGGCCTATTATCACGACCCGGCATAGATTCTTTTAAATTACATATTCCTAACTTTGAAATTTTAGCTTAAGAGCAAGAAATTGATGAGCAGCTTAAACATTTAAGAGCCAATCAATTGGAAAATTCATTGTTTCAATTACGAAAAATTTAATTTTACCCCAATAAATCTCTTTGGTGTGATTTGTCCACTAGCATATGCCGACCTTATGTTCTTTCCACTGTTAGGAAAAAAATATTTCATTTAATTCATGATATTTCCCATCCCAGTATTAGATCAACTCGAAAAAGAATCACTAATTTATAATTTTGGCCCAAAATGAATGAGGATGTAAATGAATGGTCTAAACAATGTTTACAATGTCATAAATGTAAAATTGGAAGACATACAAAATCTCAGTTAGAAAAGTTTCCAATTCTCCCAGGTCGTTTTGAGCATATACATACATATTGAATTGGTTGGACCTTTACCACCATCAAATGGTTACAGATATATTTTATCAGTTTTAGATCGTTTTTCTAGGTGGCCAGAAGCCTACCCTTTAGAAGACATTGAGGCTAAAACGATTGCTCAATGTTTAATTAAGGAATACGTTTCCAGGTTTGGCGTACCTACACAAATAACTACAGATCAAGGTTCTCAATTTGAGTCCATTCTTTTTCGCGAACTTTGCAAACTTTTAGGTATCTACTATAAGAACCAGAACATCACCCTACCATCTGCAAGCAAATGGGATGGTAGAGAGATTTCACAGGACATTAAAAATTTCAATCAAATGTTCTAATAATTCCACTAATTGGACAGAAGAATTACCATTAATTTTGTTAGGCCTTAGAACCACTTTTAAAGAAGAAATTCGTGCTACACCAGCTGAAATGTTGTATGGAGAAAATATTAAAGTTCCAGGAGCAATTTTTCCCACCTCACATAACAACACCAATTCTGATCCCCTAAATTTTCTAAACAAAATTCGACAAAATTTTGCGAACGTTCGTTTAGAAGAAAAACAAACTTTCACAAGAACGTCATATATCCCAAATGACTTAAAGTCTTGTTCACAAGTTTTTATTCGACTTCAGAAAAGTTTGGAATCCCCATACGAAGGTACATTTCCTGTGATAACACGATTTCGAAAAACATTCTTGGTCAGAAAAAACAGTAATAATGTAAATATCTCAATAGATAGATTGAAGCCAGCGTATATTTTATCGGAAAACAAAAAAAAGGTGGTAGATTTCAATTTATAAGTTTTTCACTCAAATTTTGGAGGGGGGTAATGTATCTAATGGTTTATACACTTAGTTTGTTAAATACTTTGTTAATTTATTAAAAGGAGATCAAATAGGTTTGGAATTGTATTCACAAATTTTAATTTTTGAAACGTCATTCTTAAAAAATTTGTTAACGGTTTCTTTAACATTTTCAGTTTTAAAATAAATATTTTAAAATAAATATTTCTTAATATTAAACATTAATACCCTGCACCTAAATGTGCAAAGCTCGCCCGTAAGTGCCTAATAGTCGTACGAGCCTTTTTGCCCATCGCTGCTGTAGGATAGCCGTATTTAAATAAAAAAGAACTTCAATTTTGATAATGATATGATCCTTTAATTTATAAAGTATTAATTAGTAATGAATTAAATGAAAGTAGAAATTTATGAAGGCGTAGTGCGCGAGTTACATTCTATTACTCTAACATGAATGTTATCTCCTGACTTATTTATGTTAATAATCATTCACTGTTAACGTTCCCCAAACTCCCACTTAGCTGTAAGCTATCATTGTAATTTAGTCTTAAGATTTCATTCAAATAAAGTACAGGTCTTTGTTACGAACTGCATTGTTTGATTACCTAACTGGCGCAGTCTTACGGGAATAGAACCAACGTGAAAAGTATTCAGTATTTATTAAAATATACTAAGTATCGAAGAAAATTAATATTTAAATTGTGATACATATAAACTCGAAAGAAAAAAAAACGTATCGAAGAAAATTAATATTTAAATTGTGATAGATATAAACTCGAAAGAAAAAGAACGGTAAAGTAAAAAAGTACATTGGAAAAGTTATTGGAAATTTCCAATGCACCGTAACATTTCAAGGTGACTTTTAATCTGAATACATATGTGACACATATTATGTGTATGGCAGAATAAGTCTGCGTACAGAAAAATCATTAAAAAAAAAAAAATATAAACTGAAAACAACAAATAAGCAGCTAGTTAGAAAAAAAAAGTATATACATAAATAAACATTCATTTATACATGCATATGCAAATGAAAATTATTTTCGATTGCCCTACTATCGTGGTCAAAATAATCCACTAAGCGAAATAATAGATACATACCCATTCACATATATACATAATTACGCTGGAAAGTTATAAATAGATGTATAAAAGTGTATGCTAGCTGATCAAAGCAAGTAAAACGACCACAAAAGTCAAAGCACAAAACACAACAGTCGTTAATACAACAACAACAAAACACAGAACTCACTTCCTCCAAGCAACAACAATGGCGCATGCAAATGCATCCGGTGAGACCCATCAACCAAATTTCCAACTGTCATTGAGCGACGTCGTAAAAGATTGTTACGTGCTGGCTTGTCAGGCGGGTGGCCCCTACTTCCCGGAGGCCTCGCCCTCATGTTGCATGCCCCAGGTGCCGCGCAGGTATGCTTGCATTTAGCACGAGCTAGCTCGCCGGACTGTGGGGTGGTTCTTGCAACCCCGAGGCATGCCCATTGCACCATACACAAAAAGATTCATACCTACATACTCACTTCCGCTCCATGGATATCCCCGAAGCCCCCCTTAAGTCCCTTCACACTACCCCCTCCCCCCCCCCCCTGACTGCATTCCCCCGGCCTAGGTGTTGATGGCCGAGCCACGCTGAACCCACCCTTCCATGGTCGGTGGTGGCGACTAGTTCTTCACCGACCCCAAAACTCACTCCCTTATTCCCCCTCACTGGTCCCGCTCACTTTCACCTTTCACCCCCATGTCCGTCCGTATCCGCCGCATCTGCAAAAGGAACACTCAATTCTGTATAAATTTATCAGTACATGTTTATTCGATTATCAATAAAGGAAAGAAAACTCCATGCCCTTCGTGGGCTTTCAACGCTTACGTACTACAAAAATTTAATATTATATAAATGTGTTTCCTACTCGCCGTGGCGGCGTGTGTATTATTAAGCTGGGAACGCGCGCGTGTATGTGCAGGAATGTCCGTCCACCATTCGCGGGACGCGATCAGCCATGCGCACCTGCACCTACCTGCCTGCACCCCCCCGCTAGTACCAA
Organism: Sphenella marginata; assembly: GCA_951509765.1. Taxonomy (NCBI): domain Eukaryota; kingdom Metazoa; phylum Arthropoda; class Insecta; order Diptera; family Tephritidae; genus Sphenella; species Sphenella marginata. The sequence goes on from OX608078.1 coordinate 79,462,674, forward strand.
ATATTGTTTGTGTGTGTTACAAGAGAACCAAGTGTATTAACAAAATAAGCGTACTGCTGATGGCAGTCTTACCACAACGGCATGCCCCTGGCTCCCCCTTACTATGTCGCGCAATTAATTTGGGGACACTCTCCCTCTTTATAACTATCCCCCCCCACCTACAAGACGTCTTGGGTTAAGGGTCAAAGGTCAAGATATATGCTGACCGGGTGGCTACGCCACTGTGGCTGCTCAGATAGTGGGAGGGTGTGAGACGACGCCGTCGACTCTACGACACAAAGCTTACAATATGTGGCCCTCTCCTTACGTACTCTGCTACCACCAGTAGCTCTACGTGCGCCTAGCGCTTTTCAAAAATCCAAATTTAATCACTTGTATGTGTTGGGGTCTGCCCCTTTAAATATAAATATACTCAATTGGGGTGCGCCTGAGCGACCCCCTCCTATCCTTTCAACGCCACCGACGCTGAGCAAACTAGTGTCCCTGACTTAAAACTATAAAACCTGGTATGTTCCTGCTTCCGTTTGGCTCATCCTTGGCAGCTCCTGGCCTGAAATGGTGTGATGGTCACTTGCTTGGACGTGTTGGCGATCGTGTTGATGTATGGCGCGGTGGCTGCGCTGGTGGATTTTGTCACTTGGCCTTGTTGACTTGCCGCAACGGCGGCTGCCTGTCTGGCTCTTATGTACGCCTGATGCTTACCGGCTGAAACGGTTGACCTGGCTCGATAAATGCTGTGTCGTGTTGGCGACCGCGCTGATGGTAGGGCGCGGTGGCCGTGATGGCAGTGACTTTCGCCGCTTGGGCTTTGCGTACGCCTGATGCCTATCGGCTGAAATGGTGGACCTGGCCCTGGTGACCGGGCGGTGGCGGAACCCCCAGCGGGAACCTGGCCGATGTAGGGTGGCTTGGCGGACTAAGTAACTGCCGCCTCGCTGGCTTGAAGTGGTGGAACGTGTGGATGCACAGGGCCCCTCACACTGATGACGCCGTGACGCTACCCTTGCGTGCCTGTTTGGCGATGGCGTGACCGCATGCGCACACTAAGGCAATTTGTGGTGATAGTGATGGCGCTGATACTTGCCCGTGAGGGATTTGGTGGCGTCGTGTTTGGCCGTTGCCAACTTGTCGGAGTGGCCGGCGCTCTTAGGCGGTTCTTGTGGCGTGAGCGCCCTACCGCAACGTGGTGATCCTCGCTCTACTTCGCGCTCGCAGAACTCCCGCTGAAAAAGAAACACAAATCCTCCCTGTAGGCTACTGCGTGCCCTTAAATTTTGACTACCTACCCTTTTTTTTCCGCTTCTGCAAATAACTCAGTGGGACACTTCCCTATGTTCCCTGGAGTCTCGGCATATATGTCAAACACTGGCGTCCCGGTTAGTTTTTAAGATGTTCCGCGATTTAATTCCCCCGTTTAGTTATGGGGGTTTTTCCTATTTTTTTTTTTCTCCGGTTGCTGGTGACTGCTGCGACTGCCGAGGTTGAAAAGAAAGGACACGCTTCGGAATCCGGAAGAGTTGGCTGCGATTCAGCATTGACGTTTGCTGACGTGTCAATTAAACGGAAGCAACAGGGCGAGCGCTGCAGCCGGGCTCCGCTCGGCGATGCGTTCGAAAACGGTCCACCTGCGCCATGCCATCACTATCGCCGTATATCCTTGGCGTGGTACATTCCCACCGCGCCCTGCTGAGTCGCCTAGCTCGTACAATGCATTCCCTTTGACCGCCAGCACCATCGACCGCAGATACTTAGGTGCGAGCTTGGCGCTGAAACCATCCGCCGCATTGCTCAGCTTAAAATTTCTCCTGTACACGATTTCGCCTTCTCGGTATTTCACTGGCCGCGCTCTCGTATTATAGCACTGTTGCCCCTTCTTGAAGGCTCGGTGAAACTCGGTCCCTGTTGTGCAATGCTTCCACTTCGCCCTCTCGTAAGGCTCCTATTCGCCGCAACGTCTCGTATGCACCCGCGTGTTGCACCATGGCCTGTCCGAACACCGCGCGATATGGCTCGAGGCCGATTGCTTCGTGTACCGCGCTCCGCAGTGCGAACGCTGCATGCGAAACGTGTTGATCCCAGTGGCACTGATCTACGCCCGCGACGTACGTCCTCAGCATTGCAAGCAGCGACCGATTGACCCTCTCGGACGCATTCGCTTGAGGAGCGTACGCCGCTGTCTTAACATGCTTCACTCCGTATGCCCTCAAAAGCCCTGCAAATGCGTCGGACAGAAACTGCCTGCCATTGTCCGAGCGTATGGTTTCTGGCACTCCGAATACATGGAATATGTCTTTTTCCAGATAACTGACTATGTCCGCTGCCGACGCCTGACGCATTGGCTTTCGGAAAACAAATTTTGTTAGGTGGTCGAGCACAACGAAAATTACCGTGTTTCCCCAGCGAGAGCGCGGATATGGTCCACAGAAGTCGACGTATATCCGTTGAAAGGGCCTCTCTGATTGGAAGCGATCCGTCATAGGTGGCCGTGAAGACGCATTCGGCGCTTTGGAACACTTGCACAATACGCACTTTGTGACAAATTCCCTCACCGCCCCTGTCATCCCTGGCCAAAAACACTTGCTTCTCAACCTATACAAAGTCTTCGCAGTACCTCCATGGCTCGCCGAGCGATCGCAATGTGCCTCCTCCAGCAGATGCTGTCTCATTCCTTCCGGAATCCACACTCTCCATGCCGCTTCCTCCATGTCCTCGGCCCCCCTTGGCCTCACTCTTTTAAACACGACGCCGTCCCTCACCTTCAAGTCGGGAAACCTTTCGCTGTTCTGCTCTATCTGACGACCAAGTGACCTATACGCCTCGCTGGCAAATTCTGGAGCGTTGAAATCGACCTCGGCCATCCCCACGGATTCTCCCAGCTCGTCCATGTGCATGCGACTTAACGTGTCCGGAACTACGTTCTGCGTGCCCTTCCTATGCTCAATCTTGAAATGGAAACCTTGCAACTTTAGGCTCCACCTGGCCAAACGTCCCGAGAGGTCCTTTTGCCCCATGAGCCACTTGAGACTCATATGGTCGGTAATCACGGTAAACGGGAGCCCCTCTATGTACTCGCGGAACTTCTTCACACTTACGACCGCTGCTAGGCACTCCAGTTCCGTGATGGTGTAGTTACGCTGGGCGGAGTTGAGCTTCTGCGACATGAACGCGATGGGACTTTCATGGCCATCCTCGTCCTTTTGGAAGAGCACGCTGCCTATTCCCTGTGTCGACGTGTCGCACTGCACATAGAAGTGCTTGGAGAAGTCCGGGTTCACCAATACCTCGGCGGAGGTGAGCGCTGCTTTCAGCTCCTCGAACGCCTTCACGGCCTCCTCTGTCATGGCAAACGCTCTGGCCTTACGTAAACAGTGCATCATGGGCGCGATCGTGGCAAAGTTCGAAATAAACCGCCTGTACCACCCACACATTCCCAGAAATCGTCGCAGCTGCCGAATCGTTGCTGGGACTGGAAACTCCACGATGGACTTCACCTTTTCGGGATCAGTTTTGAGCTCCCCTTGCCCCACAATAAACCCTAGGTACTTGAGCTCCCTTTGGCAGAACTTCGACTTGCTCAGGTTGATCGTGAGACCTGCATTGGCGAGACACTCGGCCACTTCCGCGAGATGCGTCAAATGCGTTTCGAAGTCTGACGAACACACTAGAAGGTCATCGATATATATAAAAACATGTTCTCTCAGGCGCGACGGGATCACCTTATCCATCAACCTACACAGCCGTTGACTGGCGTTGCACAGGCCAAAGGGCATCACCTTAAACTGGTACAATGGCCTCCCTAGCACTGTGAACGCCGTCTTCTCCCTTGAGGGCTGCTCCAGCGGAATCTGCCAAAACGCGTCCTTCAAGTCGATGCCCGATATAAAGTGAGTTTCCCGCAAACGTGCCAGGATGCCCTCCACGTGCTGCGTTGGGTACGCATCCTTCTTCGTGCATTCGTTTAGCTTTCGCATGTCCACGCACAGCCGCTTCTTCCCGGGCTTCTCAACCATTACTATTGGCGAACTCCACGCGCTGTTGCTTTCCTCGATGACGCCCAACTTGAGCATGCGATCGATTTCGTCATAGGCGTACTTTTGCTTGACGGGTGACATCGGATAATGTCGCTGCTTCACCGGGACCGTGCTGTCAGGAACCTCAATTGTATGCTCCAGGAGATGTGTCCTCAAGAGGCCAAGGTCCGCGAAGGATGGGAACAATTTCTTGACGCGCTCCAGCTCTCTGGTCTGATCGGAGGTCAGGTCCAATTGCCCCTGGGTTTCGAGCTCTGAAATGACCCTGGGCGCCACCCCAAAAGTATCCCAGAAGTCGATCCCCAAGTACAACTCCTGCTTCAAACTTGGAACTAAATATAGCGTCATTGGTTTAACCTTCCCGCGCCACCCTATCTCCACCTCGACCTTACCGACCACCGCCTGTGACTTGCCGTCTGCCGTCTTCAGCTGTTCCCTAAGCCTGCGTAGCTTGCCTCCCGTCCTGGCTCACCATGTTCCAGCGACCGATCCAAAACAACTGATGGGCGCACCGCTATCCAGCAAGCCTCGCATCTGCGTCCCTTCAATCTCCACCTGAACATACGGCCGCTTATCGATGACGTCGCGAATCACCGTCTCCTCTACTGCCTTTGCCTCGCGCCTCCTGTCCCTCGTGCGCTTGCGTATGTCCGTGATTCTTCTCCACTTCCGGTTCAATCGGCTCTTCCCCGCGTCTGGTGCCAAGTCTTCGTCGATTGCTCGCTTCGGGTTGGAAGGGGTTCCGAAAATTCTCGCCCTTGCTCTGTCGTATCTCGCCTGACGCTCGCCTAGGGACAGGTGACTCGCCGGCCCGCGTGCCTGTTCCGCTGTGTTCTGGCGCTTCATAATTGATATTGATTTGTCTAAAAAAAATGTCTTGTCTGGGTTGATCAACGATACGTTGCTTGGTGTAATTATTTCTCCGGGGTTGTCCGACGCTGACAGGATTCCCCGGTCTTCCTGTCGCTTTCCTGGTTTTTCGTCATGCATCCTTCGCAGAGCTGCCGGCCGGGCTGATTGCATTTGTAGCAGATCATACTATGCAGACGACCATCGCAGCCGTGGCTCTCCGCTCGAGCCTGTGGATGATCCTCCCTTTTACTGCTGGTGCCGCTCGAAGACTCCCTATGCATCGGCCTGTCTCTGGTGGGTCTGTGGAAGGCCTCTAGCACCTCCGGCTCCTCCTCGCCGCTCGCGTCTGCCAACTCCTCTAACGCCTTCCTGCGGTATGGCTTTGCCTCATACTCCGCTAGATGTTTCTCCGCCCTGCGACATGCCCTTCTGAGGTCCTCTAGCGACTCGATCCTACAACCAAAGACGAGGTTCTTCACTCTAGGCTTCAAGTTCCTCCGCATCAGGTTGACTAGGCTCTGCTCCGGTAACCGGGTCCGCATCGTCAGCTCCATACCTCGAACCGCTGCGTAATATTCCTCGAACTTCTCGCCATACTCCTGCTTGCGCTCATTCATGGCCTGCCGGATCTCTTCTCCGCAGTCCGCTTTGCGGAAGTGCTCCACTATCGCCTGTCGGAACGCCTGAAAGTCCACCAAGCTATCGTCCGGATGCTCTTCGGTGTATAACCAGTACCACTCTTGAGCTTGTCCTTCTAGCAGCAGGTGGAAGTTGGCGAACAAGTCTTGCGACGAAATATTATGCTTTCTTCGTAGGGTGTCCACACGGAATAGGAATCGTTCGATCGGGATCGCCTTCGGGCCAGCGTCAAACTTCAAATGCCAATCGCGTATGGTCTTAGTGGCCGCCCTCTCGTACTGTCCTCCAGTTAATCTTCTTCGCGAAGCCACCGCTCTCCTCGAACTGCTCCCAAGTTCGCCATTGTCCTGTTCACGCTCATCCGCGCTCGCCGCAGCGAAAGCTTCCGTATCCTGCAACCATTCATCACGCCCGCTCCTCTCCGGCGCACCCCTATTCCTGCCTTCCAGGTTCGTTAGTCGGCCCGCGAGTCCATTCATCTCCTTTCTGAACACCTGCGCAACCTCCTTGACCGCTTCCGTCATCGAGCGGCTCATTTCCAATTGGTACTCAAAAAACAGAAGCTCGAATTTTCGCATCAGCTCCTCGCCCACCGTACCGATCGTAGCGCTCTTTGGGCCCCCTTCGACCTGAGCCACTCGTTCCTCCGCCATAGCGTTGGCGGCGCTGCAGTCCGCATCCCCACCAGATTCATGTTCCGCGTTTAGCCGCCGCTCACCGTCGTCGGGACCCTCATTCATTACGGTCCCCGCGCCGCTAAGCCGCATCTCCTTCTTCGGTTGATTCGACATTTCGAACGCGTGTTATCCGGAACTACCGATATTTACCTATGCTACCCCGACGTGTGATATGCCTACCCGAGGAATCAAAAAAACCGAGACCCCCAAAGATTTTCAAACCGCTGAAGTGAACGACGATAAGATTCTGTCCCACGACAGCGCCCTGGAATTTCAACAGGCGCTCGATGAATAACCTCAGACCTTTAAATTTTTGGCGAATAAAGAAAATGTATGGAGATATGTCTAGCTACTTAAACGCTGCAACTAAATTGACATATACGTGTTTTTATATATACGTGTCCACGGATGTGCCGTGTATGCAAAGCCGAAAATGTAAGAGTTTATTTATATTCAATATGAATTGGTGTCTCATTCAGATGCGGTGTCTGTCCGCCTATCGTCGTCCGTCTGCTTCCGTCCCCCCAAAAAAACTACCGTCCAAATTCCCCCTAAACTCAGATACTATTAGTTGCGCTACACTAGCAAACTAAGCTACCTGGACCGAATTCCCGCCGACCGAATTCACATCGCGAGCACTATCGCCCGCTCTACTGGTGGCTAAACGAGCTACCCGCGAAGGACGTTCCTGGTAACCGCGGTTCAGCACACGCCACAATTGTCCAGCTGAAACTCTACCCAAACAAGCTGGCTGATAGCCGGACCCCATGTCACCACCTCCCCCCCCCCCCAGCATCGACACTATTGCTTAGCTATACGCAGCCAAGTCAAGCTGCCGACTGCCAAAAGAATTAAAGTTGAACGTTGAAAAATCTTAACCCCCCTATATTAATACAAGAGGATTCCCACCCCCCCCATCCCAAGAAACGAAGATATCCTTTGACGCGTGTCCGAAACTACCTAAGGCTCCACTCGATCGTGGGCCATTTATGTTACGTGCTGGCGCCATTTTATGTTACGTGCTGGCTTGTCAGGCGGGTGGCCCCTACTTCCCGGAGGCCTCGCCCTCATGTTGCATGCCCCAGGTGCCGCGCCGGTATGCTTGCATTTAGCACGAGCTAGCTCGCCGGACTGTGGGGTGGTTCTTGCAACCCCGAGGCATGCCCATTGCACCATACACAAAAAGATTCATACCTACATACTCACTTCCGCTCCATGGATATCCCCGCATCTGCAAAAGGAACACTCAATTCTGTATAAATTTATCAGTACATGTTTATTCGATTATCAATAAAGGAAAGAAAACTCCATGCCCTTCGTGGGCTTTCAACGCTTACGTACTACAAAAATTTAATCTTATAAATAAAAATGAATGTGTGTCTGTGTGTCTGTGTGTCTGTGAGTCTGTGTGTCTGTGTGTCCTTTATAGGCGTCGAAAGTACTCAACCGATTTTTATGAAAATTTCACAGTATATTCTTGGGATCACGAGTTAAAGCATAGGCTATATATATTTTTGGAAAAGTGGGCGGTGCCACGCCCTCAGGCTATATAAAAATTCAAATTGTCATAGCTATGAATTTCAAATCATCATAACTATGAACATATTTTGTCTTAATTAATGATTTTTGGATATGTGTGTCCTTTGGTCAAGATTTATACAATTTTCGAAAAGTGGGCGGTGCCACGCCCCCATTTTTTGTGTTTTGTTTGTAATTCAATAATATCCAAAGTTTATGGTCAATCTCTTTTAAACTCTCCACTTTGATTTAGAAGATTATTGTTTAGGATTTAGGTTGTATACATTTTTGGAAAAGTGGGCTTTGCCACGCCCACAGGCTATATAAAATTTCAAATCGTCCTAACTATGAACATATTTGGTCTAAATTAATGATTTTTAGATATGTGTGTCCTTTGGTCAAGATTTATACATATTTCGAAAAGTGGGCGGTGCCACGCCCCCATTTTTTGTGTTTTGTTTGTAATTCAATTATATCCAAAGTTTATGGTCGATCTCTTTTAAACTCTCCACTTTGATTTAGAAGATTATTGTGTAGGATTTAGGTTGTATGCATTTTTGGAAAAGTGGGCGGTGCAACGCCCACAGGCTATATAAAATTTCAAATCGTCCTAACTATGAACATATTTGGTCTAAATTAATGATTTTTAGATATGTGTGCCCTTTGGTCAAGATTTATACATTTTTCGAAAAGTGGGTGGTGCCACGCCCCCTTTTTTTGTGTTTTGTGTGTACTTCAATAATGTCCAAAATTTATGGTCGATCTCTTTTAAACTTTCAAGATTGGTTAAGAAAATTGTTGTGTAAGATTCAGGCTATATCAATTTTTGGAAAAGTAGCCAGAGCCACGCCCCCAGGCTATATAAAATTTAAATTCTTCATAGCTCTGAACATATTGGGTCTAAATTAAAGATTTTTGGATATGTGTGTCCTTTAGTCAAGATGTATATAATTTTGGAAAAGTGGGCGGTGCAACGCCCACATTTTTTTGTGTTTTGTTTGTACTTCAATAATGTCCAAAGTTTATGGTCGATCTCTTTTAAACTTTCAAGATTGGTTAAGAAAATTGTTGTGTACGATTTAGGCTATATAAATTTTTGGAAAAGTAGCCAGTGCCTCGCCCTCAGGCTATATAAAATTTAAATTCTTCATAACTCTGAACATATTGGGTCTAAATTAAAGATTTTTGGATATGTGTGTCCTTTAGTCAAGATGTATATAATTTTGGAAAAGTGGGCGGTGCAACGCCCACATTTTTTGTGTTTTGTTTGTACTTCAATAATGTCCAAAGTTTATGGTCGATCTCTTTTAAACTTCCAAGATTGGTTAAGAAAGTTGTTGTGTACGATTCAGGCTATATCAATTTTTGGAAAAGTAGGCGGTGCCACACCCCCAGGCTATATAAAATTTAAATTCTTCATAGCTCTGAACATATTTGGTCTAAATTAATGATTTCTGGATATGTGTGTACTTTGGTCAAGATTTATGTAATTTTGGAAAAGTGGGTGGTGCCACGCCCCCTTTTTTTGTGTTTTGTGTGTACTTCAATAATGTCCAAAATTTATGGTCGATCTCTTTTAAACTTTCAAGATTGGTTAAGAAAATTGTTGTGTAAGATTCAGGCTATATCAATTTTTGGAAAAGTAGCCAGTGCCACGCCCCCAGGCTATATAAAATTTAAATTCTTCATAGCTCTGAACATATTGGGTCTAAATTAAAGATTTTTGGATATGTGTGTCCTTTAGTCAAGATGTATATAATTTTGGAAAAGTGGGCGGTGCAACGCCCACATTTTTTTGTGTTTTGTTTGTACTTCAATAATGTCCAAAGTTTATGGTCGATCTCTTTTAAACTTTCAAGATTGGTTAAGAAAATTGTTGTGTACGATTCAGGCTATATACATTTTTGGAAAAGTAGCCAGTGCCTCGCCCTCAGGCTATATAAAATTTAAATTCTTCATAACTCTGAACATATTGGGTCTAAATTAAAGATTTTTGGATATGTTAGTCCTTTAGTCAAGATGTATATAATTTTGGAAAAGTGGGCGGTGCAACGCCCACATTTTTTGTGTTTTGTTTGTACTTCAATAATGTCCAAAGTTTATGGTCGATCTCTTTTAAACTTCCAAGATTGGTTAAGAAAGTTGTTGTGTACGATTCAGGCTATATCAATTTTTGGAAAAGTAGGCGGTGCCACACCCCCAGGCTATATAAAATTTAAATTCTTCATAGCTCTGAACATATTTGGTCCAAATTAATGATTTCTGGATATGTGTGTACTTTGGTCAAGATTTATGTAATTTTGGAAAAGTGGGCGGTGCCACGCCCACATTTTTTGTGTTTTGTTTGTATTTCAATAATGTCTAAAATTTATGGTCGATCTCTTTTAAACTTTCAAGATTGGTTAAGAAAGTTGTTGTGTACGATTCAGGCTATATCAATTTTTGGAAAAGTAGCCAGTGCCACGCCCCCAGGCTATATAAAATTTAAATTCTTCATAGCTCTGAACATATTTGGTTAGATTAATGATTTCTGGATATGTGTGTCCTTTAGTCAAGATGTATATAATTTTGGAAAAGTGGGCGGTGCAACGCCCACATTTTTTGTGTTTTGTGTGTACTTCAATAATGTCCAAAATTTATGGTCGATCTCTTTTAAACTTTCAAGATTGGTTAAGAAAATTGTTGTGTAAGATTCAGGCTATATAAATTTTTGGAAAAGTAGCCAGTGCCTCGCCCCCAGGCTATATAAAATTTAAATTCTTCATAACTCTGAACATATTGGGTCTAAATTAAAGATTTTTGGATATGTGTGTCCTTTAGTCAAGATGTATATAATTTTGGAAAAGTGGGCGGTGCAACGCCCACATTTTTTGTGTTTTGTTTGTACTTCAATAATGTCCAAAGTTTATGGTCGATCTCTTTTAAACTTCCAAGATTGGTTAAGAAAGTTGTGTACGATTCAGGCTATATCAATTTTTGGAAAAGTAGCCAGTGCCACGCCCCCAGGCTATATAAAATTTAAATTCTTCATAGCTCTGAACATATTTGGTTTAAATTAATGATTTCTGGATATGTGTGTACTTTGGTCAAGATTTATGTAATTTTGGAAAAGTGATCGGTGCCACGCCCACATTTTTTGTGTTTTGTTTGTATTTCAATAATGTCCAAAATTTATGGTCGATCTCTTTTAAACTTCCAAGATTGGTTAAGAAAATTGTTGTGTACGATTCAGGCTATATCAATTTTTGGAAAAGTAGCCAGTGCCACGCTTTGAATATTTTTGGTCTAAACTAATGATTTTTGGATATGTGTGTCCCTTGGTCAAGAATTATATAATTTGGGAAATGTGGTGCCACGCCCACATTTTTTGTATTCAGTGCTTTGTTTGTACTTCAATAATGTCCAAAGTTTATGGTTGATCTGTTTTAAACTTTTCCAATACGTTAAAATCTTCGCTGGGTACGACATACATAGGCTACATTTGTAAATTCTTTGGAAAAGTGGGCAGTTCTAGGACCACAAGCTAAGTAATATTTCAATTCGTTATATTCCTGAATGTATTTGCTGGTCAGGCAGAACAACGTCTACCGGGTCTGCTAGTCTTATAAATAAAAATGAATGTGTGTCTGTGTGTCTGTGTGTCTGTGTGTCCTTTATAGGCGTCCAAAGTACTCAACCGATTTTTATGAAAATTTCACAGTATATTCTTGGGATCACGAGTTAAAGCATAGGCTATATATATTTTTGGAAAAGTGGGCGGTGCCACGCCCTCAGGCTATATAAAAATTCAAATTGTCATAGCTATGAATTTCAAATCATCATAACTATGAACATATTTTGTCTTAATTAATGATTTTTGGATATGTGTGTCCTTTGGTCAAGATTTATACAATTTTGGAAAAGTGGGCGGTGCAACGCCCACATTTTTTTGTGTTTTGTTTGTACTTCAATAATGTCCAAAGTTTATGGTCGATCTCTTTTAAACTTTCAAGATTGGTTAAGAAAATTGTTGTGTATGATTCAGGCTATATAAATTTTTGGAAAAGTAGCCAGTGCCTCGCCCTCAGGCTATATAAAATTTAAATTCTTCATAACTCTGAACATATTGGGTCTAAATTAAAGATTTTTGGATATGTGTGTCCTTTAGTCAAGATGTATATAATTTTGGAAAAGTGGGCGGTGCAACGCCCACATTTTTTGTGTTTTGTTTGTACTTCAATAATGTCCAAAGTTTATGGTCGATCTCTTTTAAACTTCCAAGATTGGTTAAGAAAGTTGTTGTGTACGATTCAGGCTATATCAATTTTTGGAAAAGTAGGCGGTGCCACACCGCCAGGCTATATAAAATTTAAATTCTTCATAGCTCTGAACATATTTGGTCTAAATTAATGATTTCTGGATATGTGTGTACTTTGGTCAAGATTTATGTAATTTTGGAAAAGTGGGTGGTGCCACGCCCCCTTTTTTTGTGTTTTGTGTGTACTTCAATAATGTCCAAAATTTATGGTCGATCTCTTTTAAACTTTCAAGATTGGTTAAGAAAATTGTTGTGTAAGATTCAGGCTATATCAATTTTTGGAAAAGCAGCCAGTGCCACGCCCCCAGGCTATATAAAATTTAAATTCTTCATAGCTCTGAACATATTGGGTCTAAATTAAAGATTTTTGGATATGTGTGTCCTTTAGTCAAGATGTATATAATTTTGGAAAAGTGGGCGGTGCAACGCCCACATTTTTTTTGTGTTTTGTTTGTACTTCAATAATGTCCAAAGTTTATGGTCGATCTCGTTTAAACTTTCAAGATTGGTTAAGAAAATTGTTGTGTACGATTCAGGCTATATACATTTTTGGAAAAGTAGCCAGTGCCTCGCCCTCAGGCTATATAAAATTTAAATTCTTCATAACTCTGAACATATTGGGTCTAAATTAAAGATTTTTGGATATGTGTGTCCTTTAGTCAAGATGTATATAATTTTGGAAAAGTGGGCGGTGCAACGCCCACATTTTTTGTGTTTTGTTTGTACTTCAATAATGTCCAAAGTTTATGGTCGATCTCTTTTAAACTTCCAAGATTGGCTAAGAAAGTTGTTGTGTACGATTCAGGCTATATCAATTTTTGGAAAAGTAGGCGGTGCCACACCCCCAGGCTATATAAAATTTAAATTCTTCATAGCTCTGAACATATTTGGTCCAAATTAATGATTTCTGGATATGTGTGTACTTTGGTCAAGATTTATGTAATTTTGGAAAAGTGGGCGGTGCCACGCCCACATTTTTTGTGTTTTGTTTGTATTTCAATAATGTCTAAAATTTATGGTCGATCTCTTTTAAACTTTCAAGATTGGTTAAGAAAGTTGTTGTGTACGATTCAGGCTATATCAATTTTTGGAAAAGTAGCCAGTGCCACGCCCCCAGGCTATATAAAATTTAAATTCTTCATAGCTCTGAACATATTTGGTTAGATTAATGATTTCTGGATATGTGTGTCCTTTAGTCAAGATGTATATAATTTTGGAAAAGTGGGCGGTGCAACGCCCACATTTTTTGTGTTTTGTGTGTACTTCAATAAAGTCCAAAATTTATGGTCGATCTCTTTTAAACTTTCAAGATTGGTTAAGAAAATTGTTGTGTAAGATTCAGGCTATATAAATTTTTGGAAAAGTAGCCAGTGCCTCGCCCCCAGGCTATATAAAATTTAAATTCTTCATAACTCTGAACATATTGGGTCTAAATTAAAGATTTTTGGATATGTGTGTCCTTTAGTCAAGATGTATATAATTTTGGAAAAGTGGGCGGTGCAACGCCCACATTTTTTGTGTTTTGTTTGTACTTCAATAATGTCCAAAGTTTATGGTCGATCTCTTTTAAACTTCCAAGATTGGTTAAGAAAGTTGTGTACGATTCAGGCTATATCAATTTTTGGAAAAGTAGCCAGTGCCACGCCCCCAGGCTATATAAAATTTAAATTCTTCATAGCTCTGAACATATTTGGTTTAAATTAATGATTTCTGGATATGTGTGTACTTTGGTCAAGATTTATGTAATTTTGGAAAAGTGATCGGTGCCACGCCCACATTTTTTGTGTTTTGTTTGTATTTCAATAATGTCCAAAATGTATGGTCGATCTCTTTTAAACTTCCAAGATTGGTTCAGAAGATTGTTGTGCCACGCCCCCAGGCTATATAAAATTTAAATCATCATAACTTTGAATATTTTTGGTCTAAACTAATGATTTTTGGATATGTGTGTCCCTTGGTCAAGAATTATATAATTTGGGAAATGTGGTGCCACGCCCACATTTTTTGTATTCAGTGCTTTGTTTGTACTTCAATAATGTCCAAAGTTTATGGTTGATCTGTTTTAAACTTTTCCAATACGTTAAAATCTTCGCTGGGTACGACATACATAGGCTACATTTGTAAATTCTTTGGAAAAGTGGGCAGTTCCAGGACCACAAGCTAAGTAATATTTCAATTCGTTATATTCCTGAAAGTATTTGCTGGTCAGGCAGAACAACGTCTGCCGGGTCTGCTAGTATTATATAAATGTGTTTCCTACTCGCCGTGGCTTCGTGTGTATTATTAAGCTGGGAACGCGCGCGTGTATGTGCAGGAATGTCCGTCCACCATTCGCGGGACGCGATCAGCCATGCGCACCTGCACCTACCTGCCTGCACCCCCCCGCTAGTACCAAATATTGTTTGTGTGTGTGTTACAAGAGAACCAAGTGTATTAACAAAATAAGCGTACTGCTGATGGCAGTCTTACCACAACGGCATGCGCCTGGCTCCCCCTTACTATGTCGCGCAATTAATTTGGGGACTCTCTCCCTCTTTATAACTATCCCCCCCACCTACAAGACGTCTTGGGTTAAGGGTCAAAGGTCAAGATATATGCTGACCGGGTGGCTACGCCACTGTGGCTGCTCAGATAGTGGGAGGGTGTGAGACGACGCCGTCGACTCTACGACACAAAGCTTACAATATGTGGCCCTATCCTTACGTACTCTGCTACCACCATTAGCTCTACGTGCGCCTAGCGCTTTTCAAAAATCAAAATTTAATCACTTGTATGTGTTGTTGTATGCGCACCCCAATTGAGTATATTTATATTTAAAGGGGCAGTTAAATATAAATATACTCAATTGGGGTGCGCGTGAGCGACCCCCTCCTATCCTTTCAACGCCACCGACGCTGAGCAAACTAGTGTCCCTGACTTAAAACTATAAAACCTGGTATGTTCCTGCTTCCGTTTGGCTCCTCCTTGGTAGCTCCTGGCCTGAAATGGTGTGATGGTCACTTGCTTGGACGTGTTGGCGACCGTGTTGATGTATGGCGCGGTGGCTGCGCTGGTGGATTTTGCCACTTGGCCTTGTTAACTTGCCGCAACGGCGGTTGCCTGTCTGGCTCTTATGTACGCCTGATGCTTACCGGCTGAAACGGTTGACCTGGCTCGATAAATGCTGTGTCGTGCTGGCGACCGCGCTGATGGTAGGGCGCGGTGGCCGTGATGGCAGTGACTTTCGCCGCTTGGGCTTTGCGTACTCCTGATGCCTATCGGCTGAAACGGTGGACCTGGCCCTGGTGACCGGGTGGTGGCGGAACCCCCAGCGGGAACCTGGCCGATGTAGGGTGGCTTGGCGGACTAAGTAACTGCCGCCTCGCTGGCTTGGAGTGGTGGAACGTGTGGATGCACAGGGCCCCTCACACTGATGACGCCGTGACGCTACCCTTGCGTGCCTGTTTGGCGATGGCGTGACCGCATGCGCACACTAAGGCAATTTGTGGTGATAGTGATGGCGCTGATACTTGCCCGTGAGGGATTTGGTGGCGTCGTGTTTGGCCGTTGCCAACTTGTCGGAGTGGCCGGCGCTCTTAGGCGGTTCTTGTGGCGTGAGCGCCCTACCGCAACGTGGTGATCCTCGCTCTACTTCGCGCTCGCAGAACTCCCGCTGAAAAAGAAACACAAATCCTCCCTGTAGGCTACTGCGTGCCCTTAAATTTTGACTACCTACCCTTTTTTTTCCGCTTCTGCAAATAACCTATTTTTTTTTCTCCGGTTGCTGGTGACTGCTGCGACTGCCGAGGTTTAAAAGAAAGGACACGCTTCGGAATCCGGAAGAGTTGGCTGCGATTCAGCATTGACGTTTGCTGACGTGTCAATTAAACGGAAGCGTACCGAACGCGGGGTTGCCGGATATCTTATTTGGGTATGGACCACAGGGTGACCGCAACAAGATGCTCACAGAATTCGGGAGTTTAGAGGCGATGAAGCTTACGCCCTCTCTTCTTTTTTACGGGAAGTTGACACCATTTTGTCTTTGCTACAATCAAACGCATCGACATGTGAGTATGTTTTGCAAAGAGTTATTATAAACAAAATTCAAGGTCAAGCCTTACATGCAATACGAACATTGCCGGCGAATTCAAATTGGACGGCGCTTAAGCAATTGCTTATACAAAATTTTGGCATAAAAGAGACATATTATCAGCTGTATCAAGAGGCGTTTGCAGCTCGCAATAATAATGCAAGAGATTATTTTTCTCGACTCTTAAATATATTGTCAAAACTAAATGAAAAATATGAATATGATGTGAGTAAGCCGTTAGAGTTTAGCCCATTATATACAGAAAAAATTATTTTACGTACATTTTTAAGCAATATAGACGCAAACCTAGCGTCTGTTATCATTAACAGAAATGTAAATAATTTAAGAGAAGCTTTTAATTTATTAGGAACGGAGGGTTTAATTCGGAATAACGTAAGTAATGTTGCTAGTATTTATTCAAATAATACTAAAAATGTAAGTCATAATAAACAATCACTTTTCTATCACAATAACGCTAACAATAATTATGAGCAAACTTTTCAAAATCATAATAAGTCATCATTTCCTAATAATAATAATGCATATAATAATTATGAACAAAATTTTCAAAATGTGAACTACAGACAACCCCTTTCAGGGCAACAACGCATAAATTCGGGAAATACAAGCTTTCAGCGTCATAATGGTAATCGGTGGTCAAGTTATAATAATTCGCAACAATTTAGATCGCAAAATTCGAATACAAATAGACGTAATAAAAATTTTGTAGAGTCAATGGACACTGACCATGCTGAAGTAGATGAATTTGGAAAATGTGAGGAATCAAATTTTCATTTAATGGCCTCAAATCAATCAACTTAATGCCATTAACTTAGATAAAGTAACTGTTGATCATTTACATATATAACGATTTGAATGTAGAAGAAAGAAAAGCATTAAAAGAAATATTAAATGAGTGTCGGGATTTAATTTATAGCGAAGGTCAACAGTTAACATGCACAAATATGATACAACACGAAATTAAAACAATTAACGATAAACCAATTTATTGTAAAATTTACCGGTATCCCCAAATCCACGAAATTGAAGTAAGTAGACAAATATCGGATATGTTAAAACAAGGCATAATACAAGAGAGTAATTCCCCTTATAATAGTCCGCTGTGGGTTGCTCCTAAAAAGGCAGACCTTGCCGGCCAGAGAAGGTGGAGAATTGTGGTTGACTATCGTAAACTCAATGAGATTACGACCGACGACATTCCCACAACAGCCGGTTCTACGTACCGGAATGACCCGGGTTTTACCCGGCCAAGGGCTGTTATTTCAGTGTAACCCTGTCCAATTTGTCCAATCCCACTCCTAAATTGTCATCCTCGTAGCAATCCCTTGCAGCAGGGTTGCTCCAATGTCTCTTGCTACGGGCTGGTATCGAATCCAACCGGACCGAGAGAATGGATCTGCTGCGTCTGCTGGAAGAAAATATATGTTAAACGTTCACATTCTGTTCAATGCAGTAAATGCAAGAGATGGTTGCATAGATCTGGATGCTCAGGGCTTAACCCTGCCATCCCCAGAACCCGTACTTTTTTCAGTACTTTTGAGGCACCATGTTGTTCGCGCACACGCGCGTCCCGCGGTTCTCGTCGCTCCGGCGCACACACACCGCACCTACCATCATCAAATGGCCACGACAGTGGCCCGGTCTTCACGACCTGCAGCCTTGCTGCTCCCGCCTCACCTCAGTCCCCACTCTCGTCCCCCCCTACTTCCAGCATGCACGTGGGTCAGGAACATAACCTCCTCGTACCTTTCACCACGTGCACTGTTTGTCGGCAAAGACTATATACGCCTGCGGCATCGGTTAAGTGCAATAACTGCCTTGGCCTGTGCCACATCCATATGTGCTCTGGGCTCGCAAACAGGAACCTTTGGACGGATGCATTTATTGCCCCTTGCTGCAATACTCAGCCGCCCTCCACGCCACACAACATCGGCCAAGACGCGCTGAACCCTCGACTGCGTCACAGCTTGGGACTATGCCCACCTCCACCTAGGCAACCGCATCCGTCCCTTACCCCCAGCATGCCTCCACCCTCCCTCCCGACACACTTCAAAATCCTACAGCTGAACTGCAACGGGTAAGCTGGTAAGATCGCGGAGATAACAGACTTTATGAAGTCGAACAACATTAAACTGGCCGCCATTCAGGAGACCAAACTGAATGCTAACTCGGACTTACGTACTCGTGATGGGTACAACATACATAGGAAAGACCGTCCCAGCGGTCATGGGGGCGGCCTCGCATTCATTACACACCATACTGTACAATATAATCTGTTTGCCCCTGACGTTGACCCCAGGGACTCTACCCTAGAATGCCAGGGCATAGCAGTCCGGACAGGCGACGTCGACCTGCGAGTGTTAAATATATACATTCCCCCTGTTACGTGCTGTCCCCGTGATTATCGCCCTGATATTAGTGCGTTGCTAAGGGGCGATAACTGCCTCATCTTAGGTGATTTCAACGCACATCACGATCTCTGGCACTCCAACTTGCCAGCAGATAGCAGAGGGCACGCACTCGCAGAGCAAATAGATAATTCGGCATTCTGTACATTGAATGGAGATGCCCCCACTAGGGTGGCAGGTAACTGCCACAGTCCGCCAGACATCTCCATTTCAAGTGCGGGCCTTATCAACCACGTTAACTGGCAACCTATGCTTACACTGGCATCTGACCACCTACCCATCCTACTAGACATCGAACGACCGTCCGACTTCATAACGACAGAAAAACGAACGTACATTAACTTTAGTAAAGCGGACTGGGACCGCTTCACGGACTTTACAGAGCACTCCTTCGCTGACCTACCCATACCGACGGACGTATGCAAAGGTGAGAAAGAGTTTCGCAAAGTCATCGATTCAGCCTCTGGCCGCTTCATCCCTGCTGGCAGAATCCCGGAAATTCGGCCGAATTTCCCTGCGGAAGCAGCGGCAATGGCAAGAGAACGTGACCAAGTGAGACTCTTGAACCCCGCAGATCCAAGAATAAAGGATCTCAACGCAGAAATCCGTCGGACTGTCAATGAGCATAAATTGAAGAAGTGGAAAGAACACCTAGAGTCATGCAACCTCTCCGGCGGGGTCGGCAAATTATGGTCGACAGTCAAGGCCCTATCCAACCCGACCAAATACAATGACAAGGTCGCCATTGCTTTCGGCGATAACGTCAAGTCGGACCCCAGGAAATGCGCGAGCGCATTCTGCCGGCAATTTATACTGCATTCTCCTGCGGATAGGGCTAAGAGAAAAGCCATCCGACGCGCGCACAAACACAAACACACAGCCGCGCCCATTGTCGTCTCCGCTGCAGAGGTCAAGGAAGCTATAAAGAAGGCCAAACCTTCAAGATCACTCGGACCCGACGGAATTGCCATGAAGATGCTGAAACACCTAGGCCACGAGGGGCACAAGTACTTGGCGGCTCTATTCAACCTCTCACTGTCCACCTTCGTTATACCAGATATCTGGAAACATGCGACTGTGGTCCCCCTCCTAAAACCTGGGAAGCCGGCAAATCAAGGAGACTCTTATCGTCCGATATCCCTCCTTTCGCCGGTAGTGAAGTTGTTAGAGGCTATTCTGCTCCCATATTATACTGCAAACCTGCAGCTGGCCAATCATCAACATGGCTTCCGTAAAAACCATAGCACAACATCAGCTTTGAACGCCATCACGACGCGGATTAACTTCGGTTTGAACCAACACCAACCAAACCACAGGACGGTTCTCGTGGCACTTGACCTGTCGAAAGCCTTCGACACGGTCAACCACGCCACACTCCTTGAAGACCTGGAGGAGACACCGCTTCCTGCCGGCCTAAAAAGGTGGACCGCTAACTACCTGAACGGTCGGCTGGCGTCAGTGCAGTTTCGAAACGAGAGATGTAGACCTAGAAGAATTAGACAAGGGGTTCCGCAGGGTGGTGTTCTTTCACCCCTTCTGTTTAACTTCTACATCTCGAGCCTCCCTCCCCCACCAGAGGGGGTCTCCATCGTTTCGTACGCTGACGACTGCACCGTGATGGCCACGGGCAAAGGACCTTCGACAGACGAACTTTGTACGAGACTTAATGACTACCTGCGCGACCTTTCCTGCTTCTTCACAGAGCGGAACCTGACACTGTCCCCGACTAAATCGACAGCGACCCTATTCACTACGTGGAATGCGCAGATGGGGCAGGAGTTGAATGTCCACGTAGATGGTGTTCCACTACCTACTGTCAACCACCCCAAAATTCTAGGGGTTACATTCGACAATAGCCTCACCTTCGCTAATCATGCCACCGCAATAGCTTCAAAGGTACAAAGCCGCAACAAGATCCTCAAGTCACTCGCCGGCAGTACTTGGGGCAAAGACAAAGAAACGTTGCTGGTCACCTATAAGGCTATTGGCCGACCGGTTATTGATTATGCTGCGCCCATATGGTCGCCTAACCTTCACGACACCCACTGGAGGAAATTGCAGGTCTGCCAAAACACCGCCATCAGAACTGCAACGGGTTGTTTGCTTATGTCTCCTGAGTCTCATCTCCACCAGGAGGCTCAAATGCTCAACGTTCGCGAGCATGCGGAACTTTTAAGTAGGCAGTTCCTTCTGAACTGCCACCGTCCCAGTCATCCAAATCGACAGCTATTGGATGAAACTCCGCCCCCTAGAGACATAAGGAAGCATCTCCGGAAGCATTATGATGAGATCCGGCATCACATCTCGTTGCCGTTTGATCTGCGGGACCATAGGCGGGCCCTAAAGGACCTCCACACTGAGTCGGTGGACAGATCCCTCAGATCCCGGCCTGTGAACCCCGTTATTGGTGCCCAACCACCCGTTCTTGCTGAGGAAGAACGTGTCCTTCCGAGGGAGACTAGAGTCATGCTGGCTCAACTTCGGTCTGGATATTGCAATAGGCTGAACTCCTATTTGTCCAGACTGAACCCTACCATACCTAACACATGCCCTGCATGCGGTATGGCCCCCCATGACACGCAACATCTCTTTTCGTGTTCTTCGGAACATACTCTTCTAACTCCCTTATCACTTTGGTCCAACCCTGTTGAAACAGCGCGTTTCCTTGGACTTCCGTTAGAAGAGCCCGATGACAACTAGGAGTGTTCTGGCCCTTTGGGCAGGGCGAAGCACTGCTAACAACAACAACAACAACAACGACCGACGACAAATTCCCAATACCGAATATTGAGAGTTTGTTAGACAAACTTGGACGGGCACAGTATTTTTCAACTTTGGACTTGGCAAAAGGCTTTCACCAAATTCTTGTGAAACAAGAAGACCGGTCGAAAACTGCCTTTTCCACTCCATATGGCCATTATGAATATGTTCGGATGCCTTTTGGGTTGAAAAATGCTCCTGCAACGTTCCAAAGGCTTATCAACAGAGTTTTGAAAGATTATATTAATAAATTGTGCGTAGTATATTTGGACGATATACTCATATTTTCAACTAGTTTCGATGAGCATATTGCCAGCGTAAGAAAAATTATGTCTATATTGAGAGAAGCCAAGTTGAAAATACAAATCGACAAATGCAAATTTTTTTCGAAGGAAACCCTTTATTTGGGTCATGTTTTGACACCCGAAGGTGTCAAACCAAATCCTGAAAAAATTTGTCATATATTGGATCTTAAAATACCAAAAACCACTAAGCAAATTAAATCGTTTCTAAGTATGTGCGGGTACTACAGGAAATTTATCAGAGATTTCGCAAACGTTGCTTACCCGATGGTTAAGTATTTAAAAAAAGACGCCAAATTAAATATAAACGATTCTAACTTCATAAACTCTTTTGAAAAGCTTAAGCGAATAATTACCGAAGTGCCAGTACTTAACTACCCGGACTTCAATAAAACGTTTGAGTTGGCTACCGATGCTAGCTCTTCTGCGATCGGGGCAGTGTTGCAACAGGACAAGCATCCTATTTGCTTTGCCAGCAGGACCCTAAGCGACCATGAGCGAAATTATTCTGTCACAGAAAAAGAACTTTTAGCCATAGTTTGGGCCGTTGCATACTTCCGTCCGTATTTATATGGTGTTAAGTTTAACATTACATCCGATTATCAACCGCTCAAGTGGTTGTACACTAAAACTCAAGGAAAGGATGCAAATCCAAGATTGTATAGATGGTTGATTAAGTTAAGCGACTATAATATGAACATCGATTACATTAGGGGCAGAGATAATCACGTTGCGGATTTTTTAAGCAGAATTAATTAATTATATT
This sequence comes from Sphenella marginata, assembly GCA_951509765.1. Taxonomy (NCBI): domain Eukaryota; kingdom Metazoa; phylum Arthropoda; class Insecta; order Diptera; family Tephritidae; genus Sphenella; species Sphenella marginata. Next base: position 79,485,014 of record OX608078.1, read on the forward strand.
AATTATATAATAATGTAGAAGATGATCAAATAACACAACATTCACAAAACGAAGATTTACACAACCATATTCATATTTTAGATACAGTAGTCAACAGGTTTCCCATTCAAATTTTATTTACCAATGCAAAAAGAACTGAATTCGAAGTAAAAAATAACAAAAAGAAAATTTTTATTGGCCCAGAAAATTTAATAATAATTTAGAAAATATTTTACGAAAACATATTAAAAGCGGTAAAGTAGGTATCTATTCGGATCTTGATGACCAAACATATAAAGTTTTACAAAAGAAACTAATTAAAATCTACGAAAATGAACCAAGTGTTAAATTTTACAAATGTTCGTATTATGCCAAAGATATGAACTCTGAAAATGAAACTTTTAAACAAATTAATTTGTATCATAGATATGAAACCGGCCATACTGGTATTAATGAGAACTACGAGGGATTAAAAAGATGTATTTATTATCCCAATTTAAAAAAATTAGTTCAAAAATATATTAATAACTGCGATGTTTGTAATAGAGTCCAATAAAACCTAAGTTCCATCTGACTGAAACTCCAAGAGATAAAAATAAAATTATTAATATGGATATATATACAAACTCAAAATCCAGTTTTTTAACATTTATAGATCGATTTTCGAAATTCGCCACTGTTTATTATCTAGAAGATCGCAATAATCGGACAATAATTGAAAAGTTAAGGCAGTATAAATCACAAAAGGGCAATTTCGAAAATCTTATAGCAGATAATGAATTTAAAAGTGTTAATATTAAAGAATATCTAAAATCAGAAAATATTAATCTTCATTTAACTAAATCGAATAATCATACAGGAAGTGGTGACATTGAAAGATTGCATAATACGTTAACGGAAAAAATTAGAACTTTATATATAGAAAATAAACCATTAAGAAAAAATTAATAAATCTATTGAATATTATAATAACTCGTACCATTCGATTATTAAAGAAAAACCTATTAACGTAGAATCTAGAAATTGTAATAAAATTAATATATTTAAAAATATAACAAATCAAAAGAAAAGATACATAAACAAAAGAAATTTGAACAGAGAAAATAATATTGAATCTATGAAAGAAGGATATATAAAAAATTATAAAAATGTTCGACATAAAGAACAGCCCAAGTTTATAAAAAGCGATTTAAATAATATACCTTGTAACAATATTAAGAGAAAATATAAATATTCCAATAAATACAATTTTGAGGATATGAGTATAATAGAAAACACGTAGATTAAGAAATATGTATATAATGATTGATAAATGTATTTTCCCAAAAAAAAAAAAATTTATATATACCTATAAAAAAAAAAATATATATATACATACATATGTACGCCAAAATGAATTTGAATTTTCAAACATATTTTTATGTTCAGTTTTTTAATTACATTAAATTTCACATTACAGCTATCTATAAGTTCTTATTTAAACGGGGGGAAAGTTTCATTCTGTTACTCTAACATAAATGTTATCTCCTGACTTATTTATGTTAATAATCATTCACTTTAACGTTCCCCAAACTCCCACTTAGCTTCAAGCTATCATTGTAATTTAGTCTTAAGATTTCATTCAAATAAAGTACAGGTCTTTGTTACGAACTGCATTGTTTGATTACCTAACTCGCGTGTCGGTTGCTAATTGAATGTTCTTCTCTTCTTCGTTCTTGTGTGTATCTATCTCTTTGACAGTCGTGTAAGGGTTGCCGGCACTTGTGATATTGTCAAGGTTGCCGTCGCTTACAGTCGGCTTTCCTGACCATTCGAAGCGCCCTCGCTCGTAATGCTGGTGTCATCATCATCGGGTTCGCTTGTATCCGATGGATCATCAGGCGGTAAATGGCACCATGGCTTCAATTCATCAGATGCGAATACGGAGCTATAATGGCGTTGCGTTCTTTCAGCATGAGGCAAATCTTCAATCACGTATCGGTCGTTTGGCAGCACTTTGCTGATAATGAACGGACCCTTGTATCGAGGCTCCAACTTTCGTGATGTACCAGTGCTCATTGGTTCATTCGTAGTAAGGACTAAGTCGCCTTAGTTGTATGTTTTTGGTTTGGAATGCTGGGAGTCGTATATAGCCTTCGCATGTGCTCTCATATCGTCAATGCGATTAGCTGCATCTTCCCGGAGTTTCTGTAGCTCGGTGTCGTTCAACATAGCTTTGTGGTCATCTTGGAGTGCTTGGATGAGTTGATTCTGCAAGATGTCTCGTGGCGTATACCCATAAAGTTGCTGAAATGGAATACAGCCGGTTGTCTTATTGGGCATGGTGTTGATGCACCATTGTTTCTCGTTTTCAGCGGTAGGTAGAATCATGGATAGAATTATCCGATTTGTTCGTTCGGCATGTCCATTGGCCCGTGGAGTGCGAACTGCGTTGAGCACATGTTTAACGTTGTTGTCATGGCAAAACTTCTGGAAAGCCTTGTACGTGAATGCCGCTCCACGATCAGAGATTATGCGTTCAGGCATTCCAAGTTAGCCTGTAACTTCTTGTAGCACTTGGATTACGTGATTTGTTGCTGTGGTCTTTACAGCGCGGATAATAGTAAATTTTGTAAGTGAGTCTACGATGACCAGTACATGCTCGTTGCGCTTGGAACTCTTTTGAAACGGTCCCAAATGGTCAATGTGGATTGTCATGAATGGTATCGGCTTAACGTTGTCGTAGTGGTACTGGCCCTCTCGTCGTTAAGTGCACATCCAACGCACGATTTGATGTAACTCTTTACGTATTTGCGCATACGAGGGAACCAAAAGAGATTTAGGATGCGCTTCATCGTCTTGTCAACACCCATGTGTCCTGCTTTGTCGTGGCATTCATGTAGGACCACTTGGCGTACTTGCTTCGGAACAACCCATAGGAGCTTTTTTTTATACTTCCTATACAAGCGTCCTAGCTCGATGGCGTAATCCGTGTGTTCTGGTCTTGTACTATTACTCATCTCGCTGACAATGTGTTTGATCTTCTCATCTTGCAACTGAATACTGAAGAGCCAATCCGGTTTATCAATGATGGTTTTCGCAATTTTTAGATTAGCGGTGTCTATCTCGTGAGCACATTCGTAAGGTGCACGGCTGAGTGCATCCGCATGTTCCATACGGGAACCTGGTCGGTGGATGATCTCAACGTCGAATTCTTGGATTCTCAACCACCAGCGTGCAATGCGCGGTATGAGGTCCCGTTTTTCCATTGTTGTTCGTAGGGCGTTGCAGTCTGTGATGACTCGGATTTTCTTTCCACATACGTAGTACTTGAATCTCTCTAATGATTCCACGACCGCTAAAGCTTCTAGCTCATAGCTGTGGAAACGCTTTTCGTTGTCCGTGGTGGAGCGACTAAAATAAGCAATCGGCTGTGGGTTCCCATTCTCGACTTGCATTAGAACGCTAGCAAGACCGATAGAGCTGGCGTCTGTATGTAATTAGTGCTCGGCATCGATGCGGTAACTCACCATTGTTGGTTTCGATATGAGGTTGCGTTTTAGCTCGTTGAATGATGATTCTTGTTGGTCTTCCCAAATGAATTTTGTATTCTTGTGCAATAATTCACGTAACGGTTCGGATATGATGGAATAGCCCGCAACAAACTTGCGAAAATAGCCGCTAAGCCCTAAAAACCTGCGTACGTCAAAAGCGTTGCGTGGTGTCGGAAAATTAGCAATAGCGTTGGTTTTCACTTATCCTGGACTGATGCCTGCAGGATGCAACTGATGTCCCAAAAATGTTATGGTTTGCTTGTATAGCTCGCATTTGTTAACGTTTAGCGTAAGTCCACACGATCGTAATACTTCGAGTATACGTGATAATTTAGCGTGGAGTTCATCAAAGGAGTTGCTTCCAATGAGGATGTCATCCATGTAGTGGAGCATGTCGCCCTTCTCCAATCGTTTCTGAATTTCGGCTATAAGTGGATTAAAAACAGCGGGAGCGTTTTTGAGCCCAAATGGCATACGCTTGAATTCATACAATCCGTCGGTGGTTATAAATGCGGTAAACTTTCGGCTATTAGGTGCCATTGCGATTTGGTAGTAGCCACTATTTAAATCTAGCGACGAAAAATATCGGAAACGTTTTGCTTCTTGCAGCCGTTCTTCGATGTTCGGGACAGGAAAGTTTTCTTTCTTGGTCAACTTATTGATACGCCGGTAATCGATGCATAATCGATCACTTCCGTTTTGTGTCTTCACAAGTACAACTGGACTAGCGTACGCAGAAGTCGATTTTGTAATTATGTCGTGCTCCAACAGCTCGTCAATCATTTTGTTAACGATTCCTCGTTTCGGCTCTGGAATGCGATATGGAGCTTGTGATACCGGTTGATCGTTATCCAGTTCAATGCTCGCTTCAACCACGTCGGTTCTACCAATGCCGTCCAAACCACTAGAGAAAACATCGCCGTAACTACCCAAAAGTCGTTGCATCTTAACTCGCTCAGTAGGGTTTCTGAAATTAGACAAAAGTTTGGAAAATTTGCTATCGGACATTACCATTGTTGCATTTGCTGGTTTGTTCTCGAAAATAGTGCGACCATTCTCAATCTTCATCGTTACATCGGCGTTGACAATAACATCTTGCCCTAACAATACGTCTTCTTGCAATAGCTCGTCCTCAGCGATGTAAATTTGTGCTTTGATGACAGCTTCATCGATGACCATGTCTATGACCATATACTCATAGAGCATTCGTACTCCTCCACAAATACCTTTTACTTGCATACAGCATTTGTGTCGTTTTGCGTTTATACTATTCGCTACTGAGTTTCGAATAATACTGCACTGGCTGCCAGTATCGATGAAAGCGATATACGGTTTCGTTTGGATGCTGACTACTTTGTTGAAACAGCCATCGTGATTCGTCGCTCCGAGTCGTCTCGTAGTTGCGGTAGTTTTATCACAATTTCCACCTTTGGGATGTAATTTGTTGCATGTTGTACATCGATGTCGTTTTTGCGGTAATGGACATTTGTTTGAGAAGTGTCCAGGTTCATTGCAGTTGTAACATTTCAACTGCGGTTTCGTTTCGTTGCGCGACTCGGTTTCTCCAAATTTTGATGTGGCTTCATTTCGTTTTGCTGATTGATTTGTTTGCGGATCGCTTAACTCGCCACGATTTACAAAATAATCCTCGATAGCATCTCGCATATGTTTCATGGTTATGAATTTCATTGCTGCTATACTTTGCGGGAGCTCACGGTACTTCAAGCCCGACCTTGCATATCGGATGACTGCAGCTTCACTAAGCTTGTAAAAAAAACCTAATGATGATATACGGAAACAATATTCCTTCACCGTTTCTTTTGGTCGGCGTGTTGCATTTGCCTCGTCCTTCTCTGAGCCAAACTCGGACTGCAAAGCGTTGGCAAATTCCGTCCAAGTTATATGCATCGTGGGTGATGCATCCAACCACATACGTGCAGCACCTTTTAATCGAGTGTACACGGCCAATAACAAAAACTTGTCTTCCCATTTATATGCGTTTGCAACTTTATTGACTCTGTCAATAAATTGTTCCACCGTAATGCTTGCGTTGTTCGTTGGGTCAAATTCCGGCAGTGTATTCGAAATTTCTTTGACCGATGCTTGTCTCATATCAGGGCAGTGCGCAGGAATTGGCATTGGGGGGGTTTTAATTTAGATTTGCATTCACATACATTTTTCACTAAGATAAACATATTTGCTGAAACAGATACCTAGACCCATACATCATAAATTTAAATGTTCTTTAACTTTTCTGAAACTGCATACTCTGATACCTAAAACTATACCCAAGAAAATTTTTTTGGTTGTACACATTTTTCTGTATTTGATAGAGAATTGGTGATGTGATGGCGTATATCAGCTAACTAAAAGTGCAAAAAAAGACTCCTTTCGGACCATAAAACGCTCATTTCTCAGAGCTTTACTCTCCAAAATGAGCTTCTTTCGGAGCACAAATGGAGCGAAAATTCGCTCTACGTGGGAACTCCAACGGAGTCATAAAAAAGAGTCCGAAATGAGTCCGATTTCGATGAATTTGAAGCGTTTTTTGACTATTTTTAAATGAACTGCGGAGCCTTGGTTCGGTACGAGCTATAGACCTATTAATACTTTTTTCTGCAGCGAAAAATTATTGTTGTTTTTGGGTTTCTTAATAATTTTTTTATTAATTATTAAAAGTTTTGTTGAGTTGAACAGGAAAAATTTAGAGACAACCGCCATAGCTTTTCTTATAGATCCATTTCGGAAGTTGCTAACTTCACTCATCAGAGAAATTTTGGCACGCATTGCTAACTATTAAGCTAACAATACGCTGGGTTTTTTGCCTTCTAAACGCCCTGTTCAATCAACTTTTTACCAATTCATGTACCAACAACGCCATTTGACGTTTTAGATTTGGTATCATGATGGATTTTTTGCAAGTCTGCTTTGGTGTCATAGTTTGCCAACCATGTGCTCTTGGTTTTTGTTATTGAGATTTTTACACAAACAACAAGCTTGTGTTTTTGGTCTTTATATTTGAAGTATCCTGGTTCGGTACGAGCTATAGACCTATTAATACTTTTTTCTGCAGCGAAAAATTATTGTTGTTTTTGGGTTTCTTAATAATTTGTTTATTAATTATTAAAAGTTTTGTTGAGTTGGTGCCTTTTATTGGTGCTTTTCTGAACCTTTTTCGGAGCCTTTTATTCCTCCATTCTGAGGGTTTTTGGAGGCTTTTCAGACGCCTTTCGGAGTCCTTTAATTGGTGCTTTTCTTTTATTCATCCATTCAGAGGGTTTTTGGGCTCTTTTCGGAGCCTTTTATTGGTGTTTTTCTGAAGCTTATTTGGGGTCGTTTTTTACTTCTTTTGGGTCATAATTTCTTTGCGCAATTTTTCCCTTCTAACTATTCTGCCGTCACCAATTCTGACTTTCTAAATTATCCCTATGAGCTACATGGGAACAATTTAATTAATTGTCCAACTATATGCGCCAATGATGTTCTTATTTATATGAAAACTTTGAAGGAATCTTTTAAATGCTGTCCTGATAGGATTCCTACATGCTTCTTGAAGAAGTGTGCTAACAATATTTACCAACCCCTTACCAATTTGTTCAATCTGTCACTAAAGTGTGCTGTTTTTCCAAAAGCATGGAAAGAGTCGTTTCTTCTACCGCTTCATAAAAGCGGAAGCAAGGCTTCTATAGAGAACTATCGTGGCATAGCAAAGCTTTCTGCCATCCCAAAAGTGTGTGAAGCTATTGTTACCAATCAGCTTACGAACCCTATCTCTACCTTGATTTCCGACTGTCAACACGGGTTCTGTAAGGGAAAGTCCACCGTTACAAACTTACTTGAATTTACTTTGATTTCAGTAAAGCTTTCGATAAAGTGTGCCACTCTTTACTTATTCATAAACTGGATCAGTTGGAATCCAGCCGGGTCTCAATCGCTAGATCTCTTCTTGCCTTAGCGACAGAGCACAAAAAGTAGTGTTTAAAAATTGTGAATCCGATGTTATTTATGTAGGAGCGGATAGGGCACGTACCAGAAGTGGCCGTACTTATGGTGACACACAACTCGGATAGTGACACACAACTCTGATAGTGACTAAAACACAGACATACAACTACAACCCTGACTTTCGAATCAAAACTAAAACGAACGAGTAAAAACCAAAAGCCCGACAAGTTAGTCGATGTACGAGTTTCAACGAAGTAACACGCCAACACATATATTTTATCAACTTTAAAGAATTAACCACCAAATATTTTATTAACTTTATTAATGTAACCAGCAATGTACTGTATTTAATAAATAAATGAATTCACATCCTACAAATTGGGGGCTCAACCGGGATGGTGGTATAAAATGTGTATTGTGCTAAGTGTGAGCGTCGCTAAACGCTGAAAAGTTGAAGTCGTGAACGTTTTTAAGCGCAAAATTTACACAAGCGTCATCAAACGCCGTAAAATATTTGTGCAGACTTCATACGTACGTCAACGAAATAATAAGAAGAGAAGCGTCTCCAAGCGCTATATAAATTTTCAATGCTGATAAAGCTGGTGAAAGACATAAAAGCGTCGTCAAACGCTGTACAGTCGATCGCAGCATAAAATTTGCGAAGTTAAGCAAGCGTCATCAAACGCTCGTGGATAGTGGCACCGAAGCCGAAAAAAAAAAAAAAAAAAAAAAAAGTAAAATTTCAAACTGCGTAACGTTCAACACGCGGCGAATTCAACAAATCGTTGCAACAAAACAACGAATTTGTAAAGAGGCAAAGCAAACATAACGACAGCGAGCAAAAGAGAAGGCAAAAGTTGTTAAGCAGAAGAGTGGAAGACATCAAAGAAAGCAGAGCAGAGAAAACGTAGAAACACAAGTGGAGATAAAATAAAACGATGCAAAGTTGTGCAGCATCAAAAGAAGTAAAACAAAGTCAATAGTAGAAGACATCAGAACAAAAAGCAAAACGTGGCAGTACAAGTAACGAGAAAATAGAACGACTGAGACAAGCAGAAACAAAAATCAAGTTGCGCAGGAGCAATGAAGTAAAGAAGAAATACGTAAACATCAAAACAAAGTTAATCAAAGGCAAAGTCAAGGTAAAGAAATAAATTTGAGACATCAAAGGCACAAAGTAAAGAATAGACAGTAAATAAGAGAAACCAACAACAAAACACATATAAGTGAAGGCAAATCGAAGTAGAAGTAAACAAAGCGATACGAAACATTGAAGTTAAAGGAAAGGACAGACAACAGATAAGTGGAAATCAATATCACAACAAAGCGAGGAAAAGAATTTACATATTTTATGTATTTCATTTAAAGTAGTTTGTTTAGTTTATGTTTGTTTTATTATTTGAATATTTTTTCCTTTCCAAAATTCTTAAAAGGCGTAGACTGAAAAATGGACAGACAGACAATTTTGACGTTTAATTTAAAAGAGTTGCAGCAAGCACTGCGTGAACTTGACCAATCTACTGCGGGACGTAAAGCGGTGCTACAGCAAAGATTGCTAGTACACTATGGACACGAGACAAGTAACGACGATGATAATGACGAAACGGGTAGCTCTTATGAAGACGCGCCAGACGACTTAAATTCCGCTGCCGCCGCCGCACCAGCTAATAGGCCATTGTTTACCTTTAAAGACATACAGGAAAGTCTAACACAATTCAATGGTGATGATAACGTTGATGTACAGCTATGGATAAATGAATTTGAAGAGAATGCCGTGGTAGTAGGGTGGAATAGTGTGCAAAAATTCATATATGGAAAGCAGTTGCTAAGAGGGGCAGCGAAATTATTCATTAGAAGTCAGCGAGGTTTAGTCAGTTGGGAGTTATTAAAAGAAGAAGAATTTGGGAAAAAAAATTCTTCATCTGAAGTACATAGCAAATTAAGAAACCGTAAAAAGAAAGCAAGCGAAACGTTTCGCGAGTATTTGTATGTACTTACAGAGCGGTTTTGTACGAGGCAAAACCCGTTGGTGAGCTTAAAGATAAAATTAAAATTTATGAGAAAATTCATTGCAAAACAACCAGTCAAATCTCTAAGCCAGCCCAGGGTTCAGCAAGTACTCCTAGTACTCAAAAGGTGTCGAGGCCATGTTTTAGATGTGGAAGTAGTACACATCTCATTCGTGACTGCACCAGTCAACAAACCAAATGCTTTAAGTGCAATGGCATTGGACACAAGTCTTTTGAGTGCAAGGGTAACGAAAGTGTGAAAGTTAAAAAAGAGTCTGACAAAATTAATGTTGTAAAGGTTGAAAAGGAAAAAATACAGTTGCCAGTAAAAATTGTGAAGGTAGGAGGTTTGGAAACGGATGCTTTAGTGGATACAGGGTGTTGTTTGTGCTTAATCCGGCGTGACGTGTTCAACAAAATTAATTTTAACGGTGAGGTTACTGACGACAAGCGAACTTTATACGGCGCTTGTGCAAAAGAATTTTCGACATGTGGTAGTTTTGTCACAGAGCTTGAAGTAGACGGCTTGAAGTTCTTACAAAAGTTTCACATCACAAGTGAAAACGCGATCCCGTATTCAGTATTTATTGGCACATCGGTACTAGATAAAGTAAACATCATTGTAAAACCAGAGGGTACGAAATTCGAGAAGAGGTTATCAGGATCAGAAGAGGGTAGTCAGGGGAAAAAGATGGAGTTATTAGAAGAGTTTGAAGAGCTATGTATGACTGCAGGAGTCTGCAGCGAAAACACAGTTGTTCAAGAGTTGATACAAAGTTACAAACCTCAGCGTATCGAAAAGTGTCAAACTGAAATGAAAATACTTTTGAGTGACGAAGTACCTGTATTTCAGCGTCCACGGCGATTAGCCTTGGATGATAAAAAGTTTGTGAGCCAACAAGTTGAAGAATGGTTGAAAGCAGATATTATCCAGCCAAGCTTTTCAAACTATGCATCACCCATCGTAATAGTAGGCAAAAAAGACGGGTCGAAAAGGTTGTGTTGTGACTACCGATTGTTAAACAAGAAAATTATCAGAGATAATTTTCCCATGGCGCGCATCGATGACGTGCTGGACAGGTTGCAACGAGGTAAGGTTTTCACAACACTGGACTTGGAAGATGGGTTCTTCCATGTTCCAGTAGCCAAAGATTCAAGGAAGTACACATCTTTTGTGACACCCGACGGACAGTATGAGTTTAAATATGTTCCGTTTGGTATATGCAATTCTCCGGCGGTTTTCTGTAGGTTTGTAAGCTTTGTCTTCAGAGAACTCATACAAGATGGGACTATTGCGATCTATATGGATGACATCATCATTCCATCGCAAGATGTTGATGAGGGTTTGCTTAAATTAAAACGGGTTTTGGAAGTAGGGTCGCGGTACGGTGTTCGTATCAAATGGAAGAAATGCCAATTTTTAGAGAAAAGGGTTAACTTTTTGGGTTACATCATTGAGGCAGGTACAATTAGGCCATCTGAAGAAAAGATTCAAGCGATTGATTCCTATCCAATACCGAGGGATAAAAAAACTATCGAACGTTTTCTTGGGCTAACGTCATACTTTAGGCGATTTATAAACAAGTATGCAATTTTAGCAAAACCTTTATCTGACTTGTTGAAGAAAGATAGTATTTTTAAAATGGGAGAAGAGCAAGTTGATTCCTTCAAAAAGTTAAAAAGCGTTTTAACAACTTCGCCGGTTCTTCGGTTATACAATCCAAACGCAACGACTGAGATACACACGGATGCATCGAAATTTGGTTATGGGGCGATCTTCATGCAAAAATGTAGTGAAGACCAAAATTTTCATCCCGTGCAGTTTTTAAGTAGGAAAACAAGTCAGGCAGAGGAGCAGTGTTGCCATTTTAGCCGTTTTCCGGCTAGATCTAGCCGGTTTTTTTTTCCATTTAGCCGGGAAAATTTGAGTCTAGCCGCTAGCCGTTTTTTAGCCGTTTTTTTATATTTTTTTAGCCATTTTAGCCGTTTTTAGTTTTTTTGCCAATGTAACAAACAATTACATTTGAATGAATGGGAAGTCGTGGGTTCCACTGTAGAATTTTGGACACAAGTTCGGGAGTATAAAAATTCTTTAGGGGAAAATCCTTTTGCTGCTCTTGCTATATTTGTGTTTGAATTTTTAGTATTGCCTTTTTAGTATTGCCACTATGAAAAAACAAAGCAGCGTAATAGAATTACTGAAAAAATGCTAAATTAAATTTTGTATGTAAGATATGGACTCAAAAGGGAAAATAAGTGCTGTCATGACTTCATAATAACTAAAGATCTCGTTACGCTTATGAATAACTCTATCATTTATGATAGTTCAGAGCAAGATATAGAAAATTGTGATATAGAAATATTGTCAAATGTATATATGTACATTTCCCACAAATTTATAAATTTTTTTTTTTTCATTTTATGCCATGAAAGTATATGTTATTTAAAATATACAGTGCACTCGCGAAAACTCGAACTAATGAAAACCAGCCCTGTCCGAGTTATCGAAATGTTCGATTTTTCGAACGTTATGTATTATTAATCGATAAATGTATTCAGTTTTTATACCCTGTCCAATTTTATGGTATTATTAATCAAAGAGATTCTCTGGTTTGATGTTTTGTAGTTCATTGCCAGTTTATTTAGTAAAAAATGCTAGCAAATATGAATGTTGTTTACAAATTATGTATTAGAAAAAAAAGCAGTGATTTTGGTTTGATGTTTCTTATTTTCTACCGCATTCAATACAGCCATTTTTGCTAAACTTAAAACATTTAGTTTTCGTCCCATTATAACACGCAAATAAATTTGATCCTAACCGCGCAAAATCCCGTGTATCACTGACAAATACATATCAATCAACTTAAAAGAAAAGTTCGGTAATTAGCACGAAACCTAGCCAGTGCGGCGCCTTAGAATGAAACAAAAGACTCACATAACGACAAAAATTTGAATATCGGCAGTTACAGCACATGCAAAACGACAGTTTCTAACATGTTTTTCCATGAAAAAAAGAAAATAATTGTTCGAGTTTTAGAGTAGCTACATTTTGTTCGAGTTTTAAAGTAGTCAATGGAGAAAAAAAAATGTTCAAGTTTCCGAATGTTCGAGTTATCGTGTGTTCGAGTTTTCGCGAGTGCACTGTATTCGTTACCTGATGCGTTATTTTATTGCGACTTTTCATTAAGTCACATTATTTTTAAAACAGTAAGCTCTGCTTAAAATTTTGCTCGTTGTACCTTTTATATAAGCACATCTATGCAGTGTTGCCATTTTGGTGCTTTTAGAGCTAGATCTAGCTCTTTTTTTTGGCGTTTAGCTCCAAAATTCTGTTTTAGCTCCTAGCTCTTTTTCTAGTCCTTTTTTTCATTTTCAGCTCTTTTTTGGCTCCAAATTTATTTGTACAAATTGTGTTAAAAAATGAAGAAAGTTTTTATTTCTTTTATAATCGACGTCGAAATTATTATATTAGTTTCACTGTGTACCATGTGGCAACTTAGTTTCCCTCACCGATAACAAATACCTAAATCGGTTAACTTTGTCGAGTAAGATTCCTAAATGCCATACATATGTTTATTTTGCGAACAAGAATCAACATGGAAAGGTAAGTAAATTGTGTGTAAAAAACACTTTCCTAAGTTGCTAAAGATTCTGAACAACCTTACCCTCCGATTCTGTCTTCATGATCAGAAAAAATATTTCAAGCGTTTTGAATTCTAAGTCAGAATTAAAATGACTTCATTTGGCTTTATTATTTTTGAGTTTTACTAAAAATGAAATATTTTTTTCTTAACTTTATCAAGCTTGATAATTTTTCAAGAACGCACTTATTTTTTTTTGTTGACTTAGTTATACTTTTCATACGTTTTAAACATTGTTTAAGTTAAATCTATATTATAATAAATCTCTAGAAATGTCGTACATTAAAAATTTCTTTGAAAAAATGACTGGTGATGACTTGGGGAATGCTATAGAGTTCATCTGATCCATTTCTAAAATTATTGTCTGTCTGTTTGTCTGTTTGAACTTAAGGATATTTTAAACTAAGGAATGAATTTTGATGAGAGTTTCACTAATAGACTGCTTGAAGCTTAGAAAGGGACTTGCACTATCAAAATCGAACGACAAACAAAAAAGATATGCTGATTTTTAGGGAGGTATGCACCTATGAATTTTGTTTTTCTTACATAAATTTATATGAAGAAAAATGCACTTACTTTGTCAAAAAAAAAAAACTAAGCGCGCCTCTCTAAAATTTTTGTTTACTCTTTTTCAATTTCAGCTAAATCAAAAATCAATTGCATATGTACACTGGCGTCCTATGCGGGTGTCAGCAGGGCCGCCGATAGGAAATACGGGCCCAGGGTAAAAAGGGTTGGGCCCCTATTCTACATAAAAGTTTCGAATACTGCATCAATTTCCCTAGCTAATAATATACATACATTAGACTTTTGGTCAGAAATATTTATTCAGATTATATCAGAATTTGCGAATATACACTGAACCAAAAAAGTACATGCGCTCTAAGAAAAGTTTCATAAAAACCTCTCCAAAAACCGTTTTCATTAAAATTTCAGAATATTACTTAGAACATAAATATGTCTTCTTGAAATCCATGAACTCCTTTTTGGAAAACTAAGGACGACTTTATAAATTTTAAGAAAAAATATTTATGTATTATCTATGGAACAGTTTTTGGAGAATTTTTAAGAAATTTTTGATTGAGTGTAGGGATAGCAGGACTTGACAGTTAACAAGCAGCCAGAACATCTTGGTCAACCATTTATTTATCATTCTGATTATTTTCTTGAAAAATACGGGCCCCTTGGAAAACTCCGGGCCCCCTTCTCGTCGGGCCTGGGTGACAGCATATCTTTAATAGAACTCTAGATAAGTTGCTTCTGTATATTTGAAATTTCTTTGAAAAATGACTGAGGATGACTTGGGGAATGTTCAGGCAAAGCTAAAGAGTCAAATAGAGGGGAGATGACAAAATGTCGAAGTTAGACTGTTAAAAAACGCCTTTACTTTTGTTGGTTGCTGTAGACATACATAAAGGAGATATAATGTGGGAAAATAAATATTGTTCTGAACCTTCTCAGCCTGTAAATTGTTTTCGCAATTGAAGGTAGCAGGAATTTATTAACAACTTAGGTACATACCGAACAAAGCTGGGTACCCTGCTAGTATGAAATAAATGTAAAAACTTACATACAATACTTAAGTGCCTTTTAGCTCATTTTTTACATGTTTTGGATTTTCTTGAATAAATCTAGCTCTTTTCTAGCTCTTTTTTTTCTCAAATCTAGCTCCAAAATAAATTGTATGATGGCAACACTGCATCTATGTATGTAATAGATATAACAAATATATGTAAATGTAAGCTTTATATTGAGGCTATTTTAAAAAATACAGATTTCAATTGTTGAACTATTATAGCTCTGTATATTAGGATGCAAAGCATCTGTATAAGAAACTTTTTTTTATTGTTATGAAATTGGAGCCATTTTCTCAAGTAAACCTTAAAATTCATCTAAATTTTTTAAACAAAATTTTTGTTTAGAGTGAACTTTTATATTTAAGGCTAGATGAGAAACACTCCTTTACATTGTAAAATATTTATATCATTTGTTTTAATGACAAAAAAACGAATAAAACATGTGAAAATTTGACTTAAAACTGTTAGCTTTAGCGGTACAAACAAAGAGTACAAATAACTTAATATTATAAAATATTTATATTATATGTTTTCATGAAAAAAAATCGAATAAAACGTGTGAAAAGTTGATTCAAAATTTTTAGCCGTTTTTTCGGCCAAAATTGTAATTTTTCTCGCCGAAATTATTTTTTTTAGCCGTTTTTAGCCGTTTTTTTTTCTCGATCTAGCCGGATTGCTCGAAAAAATTCTGGCAACACTGCAGAGGAGAACTACAGTTCATATGAGTTGGAGGTTTTGGCAGTCATTGCTGCTCTTAAAAAGTGGCGAATTTATTTGAAAGGTGTTAAGTTCACGATCGTTACTGACTGTAACGCTTCTGCTCTTAAGATGCGCAAAGAAGATGTGCCGCCTCGTATTGCAAGATGGGCGATTTTCTTACAAGAATTTGACTATCAAATTATACACAGATCTGGAACTCAGATGAGGCATGTAGATGCCTTAGGCAGGATGCATTGCCTGCAGATGGAAGATACCTTAAGGCATCGGTTGTTGCAATCTCAGTTGAACGATGACTGGATAAAAGCTGTCAGGACCATTTTGGAAAAGGGACCCTATGACGATTTTTATATATCCCATGGCATTTTATGCAAAGATCCTTCCAAAGAGCTTGTGGTTGTTCCTTGTCTAATGGAAGAGGATATAGTAAAAACCGTGCATAGGCAGGGTCATTATGCTGCGCGTAAAACGCAGGAATTAATAGAAAAGTTATACTATATTCCACAGCTTAGTCAAAAAGTAGCCAAGGTTGTAACCAGTTGCGTAGAGTGCATTGTGGCAAATGCAAAAATGGGCAAGAAAGAGGGGTTTCTCACACCGATTCCCAAAGATGATCAACCGTTATGCACGTACCATTTAGACCATTTAGGACCTCTGACAGTTACAAAAAAGTGTTATAACCATATTTTGGCAGTCGTAGATGCATTCTCCAAGTTTGTTTGGTTATACCCAACAAAAGATACGGGAGCATCAGCAGTAGTTGATAGGTTAGGCAAACTAGCCGCCGTTTTTGGAAACCCAAAACGAATTGTAACTGACAGAGGTGCCGCGTTTATGTCACAAGTTTTTAAAGATTACTGTAGTGAGCAAGGTTTACAGCATCTCTATATAGCGACGGGAGTTCCGAGGGGTAACGGTCAAGTGGAGCGGGTCCACCGAACCGTAATTCCAATGTTGACGAAACTTTCTTTGAACAATCCGGACCAATGGTATAAAAACGTCGCGAATGTACAGCAGTTTATAAACAATTATCCCAGTCGTAGCACGAAAGTATCCCCTTTTAAACTGTTGACAGGGCTTAATATGCGTTTAGCAAAAGATATAGATTTAAATGAGTTCATTGTGGATGACGCAATAAAAGAATTAGAGGCGGAGCGCGAAAGTATTCGGGAAACCGCAAGAGGTAGTATCCAGGCAATTCAAGAAGAGAATCGGAAAAATTTTAATGCAAAACGAAAAGCCGAACAAACGTATGAAGTTAACGAGCTAGTAGCTATAAAGCGTACACAGTATGGTCCCGCTCTGAAGATTAAGAAAAAATTCCTAGGTCCTTATAAAGTTGTACGCAAATTAAATCACGGTCGGTATGATGTCGAAAAGGTAGGCGAACACGAAGGGCCAAACCGGACGACGACGGTAGCGGAATTTATGAAAAAATGGTCGGCTTCGTTCGGGGACGAACGAATGTCAGGACGGCCGATTGTAGGAGCGGATAGGGCACGTACCAGAAGTGGCCGTACTTATGGTGACACACAACTCGGATAGTGACACACAACTCTGATAGTGACTAAAACACAGACATACAACTACAACCCTGACTTTCGAATCAAAACTAAAACGAACGAGTAAAAACCAAAAGCCCGACAAGTTAGTCGATGTACGGGTTTCAACGAAGTAACACGCCAATACATATATTTTATCAACTTTAAAGAATTAACCACCAAATATTTTATTAACTTTATTAATGTAACCAGCAATGTACTGTATTTAATAAATAAATGAATTCACATCCTACATTTATGTCTCCTCAGGAGTTCCTCAAGGAAGCCATCTTGGCCCGATTCTGTTCTTGTTGTTTAGAAATGATATTTCTACAGTAATATAATTTTCGAAAATTTTAATGTATGCCGATGATGTAAAGCTTTGTCATTCGAAGAAGCTTCAATCAGATCTAAATACACTAGTTACTTGGTGCGATTTAAATTATATGCCGCTTAATCTAAAGAAATGTAAATACATGCGTTTTTCGAGAGGAATATCACAGCCAGCTTCCTATACAATTAACAGTTATAGTCTTGAGCAAATGTATGATTTTGTTGACCTTGGGGTTACTATGGACTACAAAATCAGTTTTAACTGCCACATTAACGTAACAGTCAATAAAGCTAGAGGCGTTCTAGCATTTCTTAAACGATGGTCTAAAGAATTTAGCGACCCTTATGTAAATAAAACTCTACTACATTAGTCAGACCGATACTTGAATACCGTTCTATAATTTGGAACCCACGTTACCAGGTCCTCGTGGATCGCTTAGAATCAGTTCAAAAACAATTTTTAATATTTGCCTTAAGAGATCTTCACTGGGATCCCTTGTATAATTTGCCATCGTATACGAGTCGCTTAAAACTAATTAATCTTCACAGCCTTTCTAGTCGGAGGGAACTGCTTGTAACTGTTTTCATGACTAAATTACTAAATGGTTCAATCGTAAGCCTGTTTCTTTTGAGCGAAGTGAACTTCAATGTACCTTCTCGTCCATCAAGACATTTTAAACCACTTATATTGAAACAGTCTCGAACTAATTTTGAATTAAATGGGCCTTTTCGTTGTTTGTGTCAAGATTATAACTCTCATTCTGGTACGTTTGATATTTCAGACTCACTATGCAGCATAAAAAAGTCAATTCTTTCAACAATTTGCTTTCATATCCTTTGATTCTTATCTTTATTCTTTACAATAACTATTCGCTGTAAACTAATTATTTATTAATTGTGTCATCTATTTTTTATCTACCTTACTTAGCTGATGAGGTTTTCTCTGTAGCTGAGCAGTTTTAGATCTCGACGATTAACAAACCAAAACCAGACTATTGATAAACGTCCATGAAACATGCGATCTTTACCTTCTGTTAGGTGAAATAAAAAAAAAACCTCAGAAAATGTTTGAAAACATTCAAATATTTGAACGGTGTCGCTCATCTGCTCTCCAACGTTCATTTTCTCACTATTCTCTTTACGCCTACAACAAAAAGGGTCAGAAAACACTCGAAATCTTTCATATAATTGAGCCTTGGAGTTCATTCGCTCTGTTAATTGAAACTGCTCACTGTTTTCATCAGTAAAATTAAAAAAAAAAAATGCCCATACGCTACACAACTTTGTAATTTCGGAAAGCTCCAAGTGCAATTCAAAGTGCCGGACTTATCGTCGCTACCGACGAAGAAGGCGCATTCAACAAATTGTCAACGAAAAAAGGCGCATTAAAAATATTGCGGGATATAAGGACGCATTAAAAAATATTTTGACGAAAAAAGGGGCATTAAAAAATATTTTGACGAAGAAAGGCGCATTAAAAAATATTTCGAGGAAGAAAGGCGCAGTGTATACATTTACAGTAAACTTCACAAGGGATTTGGTGCTGGATTGAAAAAAATTGGGCCATCCCAAGTACCCATTATACGTATGTATTTTTATTTAGTATTACGTTTTTTGAATAACTTATATTGCAGCTAGTTATCGAAGCGCGTCTTTCTTTCCTAAAAAATATTTTAAAGCGCCTTTCTTTCTCAAGATATTTATAATGCGTCTTTCTTCAAACTTCGTCGACAAACAGCTTTGCGCCCTTTTTCGTCGATAGGAAAGTTATGTATTGGCCAACCTTATTCTTTGCAACTTTCACCAATTTCTTCTTCCGTAAAATTATTTTAACTAATTTTGTCAAAAATTATTAGTCAAGATTCAATAAAAGATTTATAAACTGTATTTTGAAAACATTTGCAAAATCATTGCAACTTAGATTTGGCCATGGGGGGGGTGTCTCATATTAACGCTTTTTGAAAATTGTTCACTATTTCTGTTACGTAAAGTTGCGCCTGTATTGGTTGATAAAGCGCTGCCGTCGTCTTCGAGAATATTCTCTGAGTATCCATTTCGTTCGACTGCACTGTTGCTATTTGCGCGCTGCTCTGTTACTTGCTCTGCTGCCTTTGGTGCGCTGCTGCTAGCGGCGTTTTGTGTTTGCATAAACTGCACCATCATTTCACGAAGTTGTTTCATCTCGTCCTGCAGCTGAGTTATCACTGGCGTTTGCACTGCTTCTTCCGTATCGTCTTCGTCTTGGATGTCCACTTCATCGGAATCCTCGCTGAATTAATTGGTTTCGTACACCCGTCGTTGCCAAATCTCTTTCGCGCAGCAATTTCTTTAACTGCTCTAGTTTCAATTCGTTAATTTTTACCATATTTCGTGCATAAAACTGACGAAAAGGTTTTTCGTTGCAAATTCGTTGTCGTACGTTGATGCTGCTTGCGTGTAGCCGTTTTCGGTTTGCGCTTCTGCTAAGCGACTTCTTTTTAAGTTCACTGCTTTCGCGTTGAGTGATACTTACTCGTTGTTGGAATAGAATACCGCACGTATTCTGATCGTTGCAACTATGTACATACGTAGCCAAAATGCAACACGTTAATGCATTTGCACGTACAATTGCTTTTCTTCCACTTTGCGTTGTGGTTTCGTTAGAGTACTGCTTGTCGTTGGTCGCTGCTGCGTCGCCGTTGCTATGCGCAGTCGCTTTGCACTTCGTCTCTGTTGCGAAATAAGGGTGACTTCCGGTTTGCATGTACTTACATACATATATATTGCAAAAAGTGTATGTACGGAGTGGATTCTGATCCCACTCTGAAAACTATACGATAGCCGTATTTAAATAAAAAAGAACTTCAATTTTGATAATGATATGATCCTTTAATTTATAAAGTATTAATTAGTAATGAATTAAATGAAAGTAGAAATTTATGAAGGCTTAGTGCGCGTGTCGGTTGCTAATTGAATGTTCTTCTCTTCTTCGTTCTTGTATGTATCTATCTCTTTGACAGTCGTGTAGGGGTTGCCGGCACTTGTGATATTGTCAAGGTTGCCGTCGCTTATACTGCTTTAGGATGTCCCTAAAACCTATAAGTCTGCTAAAATCCTTCTACTGTATACTTTACCTTGTCATGATTTTAAAACTTTTTTTCATACCAAAAAAAAAATCTGTAAATATTTTCTGAAACAAATTTATAAAAAACTTTGATTTTCTCCGTTGCTATGGAAACAAAACTTTTCCAACCACCTTCAAGAAATGGTAGATTCAAGCTTATTTAAATACCAGTTTTATCTTTTAAGATCTGAACATAAATGGCTTGGCGGGGACGATTTATATAGGAGCACCTTGTAGTTTTCCTACTGGGATTTTTATATATAAAATGATATAAGTGTAATCTTATGTATATATATAGAAAAAATATGATCTCCATATATACATAGATACACATGTAAAGGTATATGTTATGCAAAAAAAATATGAATATTGAAAAAAATGCATCGAAACCTGTACCAAAAGCGCACTACAAAAATAACATATAAAAAAAATGCAAAAGTGTGCATATTTTCAAAAGGATGGTATCTAGGATCTCAACTCAAATTTTATTTTGAGCTGGATGTCAACGAAATGTCATTTTCAGTTTTTAGTTGAGTTGTGCATTTCCAATTAATCCTTTAGGTGCAATGTGTCGTATACGTGAAAAAATGAAAAAGTCCTTTTTTTCCAAAAAGGATCAGATAGGATTTCAAAACAAAGTGATTCGTGATCAGGACAGCATCCCAGACGATGTGACATTTCCAGTTTTTGGTGTCAGTTTAGGCCAACCTATTCTTCGTTCAGGAGCAGTGTGATGCCTTTGTGATCGATCAAAGATCAATACGGATCGGGATCGTTATTGAACGTGTGGCACCGGCGTAAGCTGCCATTATGCATACTTAGCATAGACTTGACTTGACTTGAGAACTGTCACTTACAGTTCTGTTAAATGGAGCTTGCGTGTTATCGATTACCCAACACTTAGAAGAACTTAACTTGACTTAGAAGTCTGTTGAATTTTGATTTTCTATGTAAGTTCTAAGTGACGTTTGGATTTTGACATGCCATTTTGACTGTATGCGCTAAGTGAAGTATAATCGAAGTCTAAGTTGGCAAGTCAAGTCTATGCTAAGTATGAATAATGGCAGCTTACAGCATTTCACAGAGGTTGGGTTTTTGTGCTTGCAAAAAGTTTGTAATTTTAAATAAGAGTACATAAAAATATTAAATGGAGGCGAGCTCAGCATCAGTAATAATAAAAAGGACGTAATTCAGAAAGGAATAAAAAAACAATGATGAACGATATAAATTAATTGCAAATGCAAATGCCAAGGCCGAGGCATGGAAACTTTTTAATCTAATCGAATTCGAAGGAAAAATTCTTGACTATGTGTGTTGCTGAAAGTGTGATGTGGTTTTGGCCTATAAAGCAAGGAATGGTACGGGAGAACTTTCTAGACACAATTGCCCATTTGTTGCTCCTGCTGGCCAAAAAACATTAGCATCCTATGCAAAAAAGATATACCGAATAATCTTTTGAATAAGTTGGCTAGCAAGCAAATTAGCTTTCGTGGCAAAAGATTTACAACCATTCAATATTACTGAAGGTAAGTTCAACCAATTCGCTTAAAATAAACTGAGTTGTAATTACATAAAAAAAAATTTAGGAACTGGTTTCCGTGACTACATGCAGACGGTTGTGAAAATAGTTGCAGAGTATGGCGCTCGCAGTGTTGAGGAGATTATAGTGTCAAGAAAAAAGTTGAGCACAACGATAATGGATGAAGAGTACACGAAAACAAAAGAACGTCTTATTATCAGTTTGGCTGACCAACACCTGGCATTTACTACGGACATGTGGACAGATCAATATACACAAAGAAGCTTCATTTGTTGATTTAAATGTATCTCTTTTGGGCATAAAAGAGTTTTCAGACGATAAGAAAACTGGGGTTAACATTTTTAAGCATGTAAGTGATATATTAGATGAATATAACTTGGGGATCAACTTAAAAGACAGTATCATTGCTACCAATAATGGAGCAAACGTTGCTTCCGGTATTTCCAAATGTACACGAATTTCTTGCGCTTGCCACAATTTGAACTTGGTTATGGAGGATGTCATTGAAAAATGTTCTGTCGATGAAATAAAATTGTTGATAGAAAATGCGAAAAAATTGGTGAAATATTTTAAACACTCTGAACTTAACCACAAGTTAACGAAATCTCTAAAACAAGATATAAAAACACGTTGGAACTCAGTATACATTATGCTTACCAGCATTTTCGACGTACAAACAGAAATAAAAACATTGCTTTTAGCTAAATACGAAATTAAACGCATACCTGATCTAGATTTCGATTTAATGGAGAATTTAATTACATTTCTTCAGCCCTTCAAAGACTGTTCCGAAAAACTAAAACAAGTATGTAAGCCTACTTTATTTGAGAACGTCATTATTGAGCAAATAAAAGAAAATACCTTAAAATCATTGGAGAAAACGGTTTTACCCTTCAACCATGCATTTGATTGGGTTGTTTTTAAATCCGCCTTTTAAAGAATTAAACATTTTATCAGATGAAAAGAAAACGCATATCGTTAGCTTCATAAGAAAAGGTGCTAAGTCAACTTTTTTTAGAAACTAAGATTTTAATGCAGTAAGATGCTACAACTAAAAATACATCGTCTACCTACCAAAAAGTTACCATAATGTTGGTTTTACATGTTGTAATGTAGTGATATGCAAATGTGCTAAGTCAATAAAAAAAAATATTACAAAAAATCAACGTGCTAAGTCCATATGAAAATGAAAATTATTCATTTCATACAATTTTTTTATATATTGATATGCAGTTATTACTATACCACTTTTATAAGCTGGTCCCTGAGGTATAGAGATGGTGTTCTTAGCCTCAAATATCGAATTTCGTAGGTTCTTTAGAAAAAGTGGTTTCTGGCAGCTTACCGGCAGTGGTTTGCCTAAATCTATGAGTGTATTTCTGCAATTAAAAGCTTCTCAGAAAAAATGCATCTGCCTTGCCAACAATGGCGGACCCAGGGGGAAGGGAATTTGACCACTTCCCGTTCAGTTTGAAACTTTTTTCCCCATATTCTATCCCGTTTATGTCTACGGCAACCAACTAAAGTAAAGGCGTTTTTTAATAGTCTAACTTAGACGTTTTGTCATCTCCTTTCCATTTGACTTTTTAGTTGTACCTAAACATTCCCCAAGTCATCCACAGTCATTTTTTCAAAGAAATTCCCAATATACAACTTTTCTAGACTTTTATTATAGTATAGATCAACCGCAATATCGAAAAGTGAAAGAAAAATGAAAGCTGTGGCCATGCACTTCGTTTGACACCCATATTCTACGGAGATTTTAAGGTTTTTGGGCAACACATTTTGACCGATAAAATTATCGAAATATATCGTAGTCTAAGTGAAACCTGGGGACCTCCCCTTTCATTTGATACCCATATTGTAGGGAAATTTTTGGGCAATCACATTTTTCTATGAAAAACTAATTTGAAAGAAAATGTGCTAAGTCGACCTAAAAAAAAAAAATTATGGAAGGAAAATGTGCTAAGTCACAAAGAAGCTCATAACTTTGCACACGCTTTATTCTAAAATATGCCGATGACGGGTACTTTAGCACGCTCACATAAGGAAGGAATCTGCATTTCAGATTTTAAAAATAGCAACAACATTAAAAGTTAGGATGTTTTTTGCCTCTCCTGAAAAGTTAGAAAATATTGACTTAGCACCTTTTCTTATGAAGCTAACGATATCTTTTTTAAGTGTCCGATTCTTAGTTACAATTTGTCCAAACTCTTCAGAACTGTTAATTTAAATATACATAGGCCAAACCACATTTACCGGAGCAATCGATTATGTGGAATCTATATGTTATGTTACTCCGATCTGTATGATTTTCAATACACCATCACATTTATAATAAGTACCAACCTTGCAAAACTTTACGTTCCTAGCTTCTTAACTGCAAAATTTATAGCCCAAAACCTATTTTGCGAAACTATCGATTATATGGGAGCTATATGTTTTGTTGTTCCGATCTGGGTGATTTTCACTTACAAATATAATATGTACTAAACTTGCTAAATTTTACGTTCTTAGCTTTTCAATTGCAAACCCATTTATCGGAACAATCGATTGTATGGGAGCTATGCGTTGTATTGGTCCGATCTTACTGGTTCCGACAAATGATTAATATAATACGAAATGGCGGCTCCATACCAAATTTCATCGAGATATTTCTAAAGTTGAGGGGCTAGTTTGCGTTCAAACAGACAGACGAAAAGACGGACATGGCTAAATCAACTCAGCTCGTCGCCCTGATCATTTCGGTATACATACTTAATGGTGGGTCTAACTCTTATTCTTCTCATCTTACAAACATCGGACCAAAGTTATAATACCATTTCATGTTCATGAAAGGTATAAAAAGTAAACTTGATAAAAACGAAATAGACGTTGAAATTGATAAATATTTTGCAAGCACTTCACGTTGCCATCAGAATATTGGTATCAAGCAAGTGACTTGAAGTTGTTGCAAACTGTTGCTAGAAACATTAGGCCTGTTTTTTTTACACGCATATACATCTGCGTCTGCGACTAAAATAAACGGTCATCTGCAATTGCGCTTATTCTATTATGAACGCGCATACATAGATACATTTCCTTTGTTGACATTCCGGTTATTATTAAGGGTTGATAAACAGATTGCTGGAAGTTGATACGGCAGTTTGCAAAATGAATGGAAACTTCTTGGAAGTACTGATTTTATCAGCCACTATCACGGTTGCCGAAGTTGGTACTTTAGTACCAAAAGTGGTACTTTTTTTTAAAAATAACTCAGTTAGCGATTGTACTTTGGTACTGATTTGACCGATATGGTACTTTATCACCATAATCGATTTTAAGACGCCATAAAGAGTTCATCGCTAATTTCTTTTCACAGTTATTTGCGAAGTAAAACAAAGTTTCATCTTGCTGAAAAGCAAGACGCCATAAAGAGTTCATCGCTTTTTACAGTTATTTGCAAAGTAAAACAAAGTTTCATCTTGCTGAAAAGCAAAAAAGTGAAACTAATAGGATCCAGCCATCAATCCAAATTTCAAAAAATGGATAAGTAAGTATGGGTATTTGCATCCTTTAGGCCTAGCAAATTAGGTGAAAGCGCTTTTTAATTTTTCGTTTGTGAAAAGATATTTGCTGATATTTAAATGGGCTTAATTGATTTGATTTGATATTTAAATGGGCTTCACGATCCAGCTTTTAAAGAGCTTACTTCTTTTATTTTTAACCTTTTGTCTTTGCCTCATAGCTCTGCAGCTGCAGAGCGCAAGTTCTTTGAAATGAGTTTAATCAAGACTAAATTACGAAATAAGCTTGAGCTCGAAACAGTTAATAACGTAATGCTGTGCAAGGAGCTATGTGCAAATCAGGCTGGTCACTATGTGTGGTCACCAAAAGATATAAAAACTACGGATTAAATATACTTTAAGAAGCCCTTTATTTGCACCCAATGTTAACTCAAGACTATTAAAATCAGTATTTCCTTTAAGTTTTTAAATGTGTAGATCACATAAGATATAAGACACCCACTAAGAATGCTTTAATAAAAAGTCTGATACATACCTATTGCTATTGTTAATTAAACACCCTTAATTAAAGCGGTATTTGATAAATTATATATGAATTTAACCTACGTTTTAAATATGCTTTAATAAAAAGTGTTATTTGTACCTCATGTTTACTTAAAACAAAGATCGGCAAAGCTAACTCAAATGAGCCTTACGCTCTTCACACGCATGCTTACGCTCTTCATTTGAGTTGCTGCTGAGAGCGAAAAACCAGTTTCGCCACAGTGGTGTTAGAACCAAAGATGACTTGATACGAAACTCTCTCCCGCTCTCTCATTTCGGTCCTCGATTATGCAGTGTTGCCTGCTTCTTTATGTGTGCGCTAGTTGGCAATACTACACAATCGAGGACCATCTGACATTAGATACATAAACAATGAGGAGCCAGAAAGCAAAAAACGCACCAAATTTGGAAAAATCAAACAAATGAACATTTCGATAAACTTAAAATATCGCACGATTGAGAGAAAATACGTAAAGAATGAAATAGTACAATCTAAGAACATAGCTATAGAAAATATTTGTTGAAAATTATATTTTTTTTACACATTTTAGTGGTTTACAGGTATAAAAAAAACTTACAAGATACAAACAATACGCCTTTTCTTTTTGTATTATTTGCAAATATTTATTTTAGTTATAATTATTTTTATTTGAAATGTTATTATTTCCATTACCATGTTCTATCTCATTACGAAATGTACATCATTAAGGATTTTACCTTATTTTAAGATATCTAGGAAATTTTAACTTTATATTATGAATTATTTATTATTTCATATATTTTATATTAAATATATCTTGTCTCATTTTATACGTTCCGAGCAAGAAAAATTCAAAAATTAATTCGATGGCACATTTTTGCACACCTCTTGGTCTGTGGGAATTGCAAAATTCCTAAAAAGCTACTCAAAGTGCCTATATTTTGTTTTCACCATACTGGCATCATTGGAATATGTTATAAAAAATTACCACTTTTTGAGCGCTCTCAGAGAGCGCGAAGTTTCGTATCTAGTCATCTTTGGTTAGAACCAAAGTATATTAAACAAAGTAGTAGCGAACTTGACAGTTCTCTCTTTGCTGTAGGAGTTTTAACGTCAAATGAAAAAAAATTTTAACCCGTTCGATTTAAAATTTCTCATTTTTATCAGTTTGTTATTTTTATTTGAGAAATACCAAATCGTGGTAATTGTTTACGACTGAAACCGAGTGCTAAAACACGTCCGAAAATTGCCGGGAGAGGTATCAATAGACGCGCCCAGTACCCATAAATAATAATCCGATTACAAGATCAATTTTTTTGAGTAGTTTGCAAGATATTTAGAAACGAATAAAACAATTTGTGTACCAAGAAGACGGGATCGCGTTATTTTTTTAAATCGTGGACAATAGTCGGCAGCTCAAGATGTAATTCACACAAAAGTTCTTCGGATTTTTGCAAATATTTTTCAAAATAACAACAGTATTTATTCTCCGGAAGCCGATTTTCATTTGAACCGAAAAGTGACTTTGATACTCCTCCCAATATTTTTTAGAATTTGATTATAGTCGTAAACAGTGACCCAAATCGATGCTATATTAAAAACAAATGCGGCCATGTACAATATTTGGCCCATGTACAATATTTGGGCCCCATACAATTTTTGTTTTAAGAAGTTAAACCGCATTTGCAAAAAAAATTATTAATATAGATATTCATAAACTATCTAATAAGCTCACTTTTGCCCCCAAGTGCTACTTTGGAGTCTACCTCTTTAAAGACCTTGACCGCAAAGAACAAGCGTACATACATATGTATATATTAATATAGCAACGATTTGGGTCACTGTTTACGACTATCATCCAATTCTAAAAAATGTTGGGAGGAGTATCAAAGTCACTTTTCGGTTCAAATGAAAATCGGCTTCCGGAGAATAAATACTGTTGTTATTTTGAAAAATATTTGCAAAAATCCGAAGAACTTTTGTGTGAATTACATCTTGAGTTGCCGACTATTGTCCACGATTTAAAAAAAATAACGCGATCCCATCTTCTTGGTACACAAATTGTTTCATTAGTTTGCAAATATCTTGCAAACTACTCAAAAAAATTGATCTCGTAATCGGATTATTATTTATGGGTACTGGGCGCGTCTATCCCGGCAATTTTTGGACGTGTTTTAGCATTCGGTTGCAGTCGTAAACAATTACCACGATTTGGTATTTCTCAAACTGATAAAAATGAGAAATTTTAAATCGAACGGGTTAACATTTTTTTTTATTTGACGTTAAAACTCCTACAGAAAAGAGAGAACTGTCAAGTTCGCTACTACTTTGTTTAATATACTTTGGTTAGAACAGAATTTTCATGTCAGTCGCTTCGCAAACAGCAAAGGGGTAAGACGTACCGTCGCTTTGCTGATTGAATGAAAATATTAAATCTTTATATAAAGATTTTGACAAATATGAGGGCGTGGAAAGTGACAATATTTTATTGGGAAAAAAAGAATATGCTTTTACAAAAGTATAAGCAATGGGTTTCCCAAAATTAAAAATGTAGAAATGCGAGAACAATGTTAAAAAGGTATAAAAGCAAAAAAAAAGCATATTCTTTCTTTCTAAAAAAATATTGTCTCCTTCCACACCCTCATATTTATCAAAATCTTTATAAAAAGAGTTATAATGTCTCTTAATATTATATTCCCGGTTCCCCAAAGAAGCATGTTTCATTCGGGGCCAGTAACTCGCAATTCCGTTCCATGAAGTCTGTAAAGAGAAGATCCAACTATGCCCAAATACAAACCAAAACACCAACCAAAAATTCAGAACACATTCACTTTTTTATGCAATTTTTTACAACTAAGGTTGCCAGTCTTTTTCTTTTTTATTGTTCATTTGTTCGCTCAGCAACACGCAGGTTGCCACCCATTCCATATTAAACAGTCCCCCCGAAAACCTACGGTTTTCCAAATGCGAAGTACCAAATTAGATCAATAGTTTAACCTTCTGAAGGCAGAATACAAATCTTCTGCACTGGTCTGTCTGAACCGTCACTGACCTCACCAGGTTATCCGCACTGGGATGGAGCTCAACTATACGACCCAAGGCGGTCCCAGCGGTCATGGGGGCGGCCTCGCATTCATTACACACCATACTGTACAATATAATCTGTTTGCCCCTGACGTTGACCCCAGGGACTCTACCCTAGAATGCCAGGGCATAGCAGTCCGGACAGGCGACGTCGACCTGCGAGTGTTAAACATATACATTCCCCCTGTTACGTGCTGTCCCCGTGAGTATCGCCCTGATATTAGTGCGTTGCTAAGGGGCGATAACTGCCTCATCTTAGGTGATTTCAACGCACATCACGATCTCTGGCACTCCAACTTGCCAGCAGATAGCAGAGGGCACGCACTCGCAGAGCAAATAGACAATTCGGCATTCTGTACATTGAATGGAGATGCCCCCACTAGGGTGGCAGGTAACTGCCACAGTTCGCCAGACATCTCCATTTCAAGCGCGGGCCTTATCAACCACGTTAACTGGCAACCTATGCTTACACTGGCATCTGACCACCTACCCATCCTACTAGACATCGAACGTCCGTCCGACTTCATAACGACAGAAAAACGAACGTACATTAACTTTAGTAAAGCGGACTGGGACCGCTTCACGGACTTTACAGAGCACTCCTTCGCTGACCTACCCACACCGACGGACGTATGCAAAGGTGAGAAAGAGTTTCGCAAAGTCATCGATTCAGCCTCTGGCCGCTTCATCCCTGCTGGCAGAATCCCGGAAATTCGGCCGAATTTCCCTGCGGAAGCAGCGGCAATGGCAAGAGAACGTGACCAAGTGAGACTCTTGAACCCCGCAGATCCAAGAATAAAGGATCTCAACGCAGAAATCCGTCGGACTGTCAATGAACATAAATTGAAGAAGTGGAAAGAACACCTAGAGTCATGCAACCTCTCCGGCGGGGTCGGCAAATTATGGTCGACAGTCAAGGC
Source organism: Sphenella marginata (assembly GCA_951509765.1). Taxonomy (NCBI): domain Eukaryota; kingdom Metazoa; phylum Arthropoda; class Insecta; order Diptera; family Tephritidae; genus Sphenella; species Sphenella marginata. The sequence continues at coordinate 79,514,965 of OX608078.1, forward strand.
CCTATCCAACCCGACCAAATACAATGACAAGGTCGCCATTGCTTTCGGCGATAACGTCAAGTCGGACCCCAGGAAATGCGCGAGCGCATTCTGCCGGCAATTTATACTGCATTCTCCTGCGGATAGGGCTAAGAGAAAAGCCATCCGACGCGCGCACAAACACAAACACACAGCCGCGCCCATTGTCGTCTCCGCTGCAGAGGTCAAGGAAGCTATAAAGAAGGCCAAACCTTCAAGATCACTCGGACCCGACGGAATTGCCATGAAGATGCTGAAACACCTAGGCCACGAGGGGCACAAGTACTTGGCGGCTCTATTCAACCTCTCACTGTCCACCTTCGTTATACCAGATATCTGGAAACATGCGACTGTGGTCCCCCTCCTAAAACCTGGGAAGCCGGCAAATCAAGGAGACTCTTATCGTCCGATATCTCTCCTGTCGCCGGTAGTGAAGTTGTTAGAGGCTATTCTGCTACCATATTATACTGCAAACTTGCAGCTGGCCAACCATCAACATGGCTTCCGTAAAAACCATAGCACAACATCAGCTTTGAACGCCATCACGACGCAGATTAACTTCGGTTTGAACCAACACCAACCAAACCACAGGACGGTTCTCGTGGCACTTGACCTGTCGAAAGCCTTCGACACGGTCAACCACGCCACACTCCTTGAAGACCTGGAGGAGACACCGCTTCCTGCCGGCCTAAAAAGGTGGACCGCTAACTACCTGAACGGTCGGCTGGCGTCAGTGCAGTTTCGAAACGAGAGATGTAGACCTAGAAGAATGAGACAAGGGGTTCCGCAGGGTGGTGTTCTTTCACCCCTTCTGTTTAACTTCTACATCTCGAGCCTCCCTCCCCCACCAGAGGGGGTCTCCATCGTTTCGTACGCTGACGACTGCACAGTGATGGCCACGGGCAAAGGACCTTCGACGGACGAACTTTGTACGAGACTGAATCACTACCTGCGCGACCTTTCCTGCTTCTTCACAGAGCGGAACCTGACACTGTCCCCGACTAAATCGACAGCGACCCTATTCACTACGTGGAATGCGCAGATGGGGCAGGAGTTGAATGTCCACGTAGATGGTGTTCCACTACCTACTGTCAACCACCCCAAAATTCTAGGGGTTACATTCGACAATAGCCTCACCTTCGCTAATCATGCCACCGCAATAGCTTCAAAGGTACAAAGCCGCAACAAGATCCTCAAGTCACTCGCCGGCAGTACTTGGGGCAAAGACAAAGAAACGTTGCTGGTCACCTATAAGGCTATTGGCCGACCGGTTATTGATTATGCTGCGCCCATATGGTCGCCTAACCTTCACGACACCCTCTGGAGGAAATTGCAGGTCTGCCAAAACACCGCCATCAGAACTGCAACGGGTTGTTTGCTTATGTCTCCTGAGTCTCATCTCCACCAGGAGGCTCAAATGCTCAACGTTCGCGAGCATGCGGAACTTTTAAGTAGGCAGTTCCTTCTGAACTGCCACCGTCCCAGTCATCCAAATCGACAGCTATTGGAGAAAACTCCGCCCCCTAGAGACATAAGGAAGCATCTCCGGAAGCATTATGATGAGATCCGGCATCACATCTCGTTGCCGTTTGATCTGCGGGACCATAGGCGGGCCCTAAAGGACCTCCACACTGAGTCGGTGGACAGATCCCTCAGATCCCGGCCTGTGAACCCCGTTATTGGTGCCCAACCACCCGTTCTTGCTGAGGAAGAACGTGTCCTTCCGAGGGAGACTAGAGTCATGCTGGCTCAACTTCGGTCTGGATATTGCAATAGGCTGAACTCCTATTTGTCCAGACTGAACCCTACCATACCAAACACATGCCCTGCATGCGGTATGGCCCCCCATGACACGCAACATCTCTTTTCGTGTTCTTCGGAACATACTCTTCTAACTCCCTTATCACTATGGTCCAACCCTGTTGAAACAGCGCGTTTCCTTGGACTTCCGTTAGAAGAGCCTGATGACAACTAGGAGTGTTCTGGCCCTTTGGGCAGGGCGAAGCACTGCTAACAACAACAACAACAACCCAAGGCCCATTGAGCGGGAGGGAAGTTTTCACTCTTTATGAGTACCAACTGTCCTAATTGCACACGGTCTACGCTTCTCTTCCATTTTTTCCGCTCTTGGAGTGATGTCAGATACTCGTTATGCCATCTTTCCCAAAAGGTTTTCACCATGCGCTGCCTGTCTCTCCATAGGACGGTTCCTTTACTTAAAGACGTCGACGGTATATCAAAAGGTAGCGGAAGTACTAAAGGCTCTCCCGTTATAAAGTGCCCAGGTGTTAGTGCCTGCAGGTCATCTGGGTCGTCGTTTAATGGCTGCAGCGGTCTGGAATTGAGTATTGCCTCGATCTGTGCAAGCAAAATTCTTAACTGCTCAAAAGGCAGAACTCGCAATCCGATGACCCGAATGAGGTGATGATTCATCGACTTAACAGCAGCTTCATAAATACCTCCCTGATGCGGAGCTGCCGGCGTCATAAACTTCCACTCTGTACCTTTCATCGACAAATGCTGGAACATCTCGTTTCTATACCAACTCTCCATAGCGCGCTTTATTTCTTTCGCTGCTCTCTCAAACGCTGTCTCGTTGTCGCTGTAAATCTGTTCACATCGCCCGCGACGCGCGATAAGTCTCTCATAGCAAGCAATAAAGGCCACAGTTGTTAGATCGCAAACCACATCTAAATGCACCGCTTTCGTTTTCAGACACACGAACACGGCTATCCATTAGACCAGGGCCGTGCGCAGGAATTGGCCTTGGGGGGGGTTTTAATTTAGATTTGCATTCGCATACATTTTTCACTAAGTTAAAGATATTTGCTGAAACAGATACCTAGACCCATATATCACAAATTTAAATGTTCTTTAACTTTCCTGAAACTGCATACTCTGATTCTTAAAACTACTATTTTTTTGGTTGTACACATTTTTCTGTATTTGATAGGGAATTGGTGATATGATGGCATATCCCAGCTAACTAAAAGTGCAAAAAAAGAGTCCTTTCGGAGCCATAAAACGCTCATTTCTCAGAACTTTACTCTCCAAAATGAGCTTCTTTCGGAGCCCAAATGCAGCGAAAAATCTAAGCGGGCACTCCAACGAAGTCATAAAAAAGAGTCCGAAATGAGTCCGATTTCGATGAATTTGAAGCGTTTTTTGACTCTTTCTAAATGAACTGCGGAGCCTTTTATTGGTGCTTTTCTGAACCTTTTTCGGAGCCTTTTATTCTTCCATTCTGAGGGTTTCTGGAGCCTTCTCAGACGCCTTTCGGAGCCCTTTAATTGGTGCTTTTCTTTCATTCATCCATTCAGAGGGTTTTTGGACACTTTTCGGAGCCTTTTATTGGTGTTTTTCTGAAGCTTATTTGGGGTCCTTTTTATTTCTTTTGGGTCATAATTTCTTTGCGCAATTTTTCACTCCTAACTATTCTGCCGTCACCAACTCTGACTTTATAAATTATCCCTATGAGCTACATGGGAACAATTTAATTAATTGTCCAACTATATGCGCCAATGATGTTCTTATTTATCTGAAAACCGATTCTGTTCTTGTTGTTTATAAATGATATTTCTACAGTAATATAATTTTCGAAAATTTTAATGTATGCCGACGATGTAAAGCTTTTTATGTCATTCGAAGAAGCTTCAATCAGATCTAAATACACTTGTTACTTGGTGCGATTTAAATTAGATGCCGCTTAATCTAAAGAAATGTAAATACATGCGTTTTTCGAGAGGAAAATCACAGCCAGCTTCCTATACAATTAACAGTTATAGTCTTGAGCAAATGTATGATTTTGTTGACCTTGGGGTTACTATGGACTAAAAACTCAGTTTTAACTGCCATATTAACGTAACAGTCAATAAAGCTGGAGGCGTTCTAGCATTTGTTAAACGATGGTCTAAAGAATTTAGCGACCCTGATGTAACTAAAACTCTTTACTACATTAGTCAGACTGATACTTGAATACGGTTCTATAATTTGGAATCCACGTTACCAGGTCCACGTGGATCGCTTGGAATCAGTTCAAACATAATTTTTACTATTTTCCTTAAGAGATCTTCACTGGGATCCCTTGTATAATTTGGCATCGTATACGAGTCGCTTAAAACTAATTAATCTTCACAGCCTTTCTAGTCGGAGGGAAATGCTTAGAATTGTTTTCAAGATTAAATTACTAAATGGTTCAATCGCAAGCCCGTTTCTTTTGAGCGAAGTGAACTTCAATGTACCTTCTCGTCCATCAAGTAATTTTAAACCACTTATCTTGAAAGAGTGCGGAACTAATTTAGAATTAAATGAGCCTTTTCGTTGTTTGTGTCAATATTATAGCTCTCTTTCTGGTACGTTTGATATTTCAGACTCACTATGCAGCATAAAAAAGTCAATTCTTTCTATCCTAAATACATAGCAACAATTTGCTTTCATATCCTTTGATTCTTATCTTTATTCTTTACAATAACTATCCGCTGTCAACTAATTGTTTATTAATTGTGTAATCTATTTTTTATCTACCTTACTTAGCTGATGAGGTTATCTCTGTAGCTGAGCAGTTTTAGATCTCGACGATTAACAAACCAAAGCCTTTCAAAGACTCGGCACGAAAGAACAATCCGCGCGTATTGCGGTCGGGCGGGATATGGTGGATAATCCGTTGGGAATTATTATTATTATTTTTATTATTATAAATAATAAATAATAAGGTTTATGAAGTTTTATTGACACTATTCGGAAAATATGAAATATGCTATGTTTATTTTCCACAGACTATTGATAAACGTCCATGGAAAATGCGATCTTTATCTTTTGTTAGGTAAAATAAAAAAAACCTCAGAAAATGTTTGAACACATTCAAATAATTGAACGTTATCGCTCATCTGCTCTCCAACGTTCATTTTCTCACAATTCTCTTTACGCCTACAACAAAAAGGGGCAGAAAACACTCGAAATCTTTCATATAATTGAGCCTTGCAGTTCATTCGCTCTGTTAATTGAAACTGCTCACTGTTTTCATCGGTAAAAGTTAAGAACAAAAAATGCCCATACGCTACACAACTTTGTAATTTCTGAAAGCTCCAAGTGCAATTCAAAGTGCCGGACTTATGTATTGGCCAACTTTATTCTTTGCAACTTTCACCAATTTCTTCTTCCGTAAAATTATTTTAACTAATTTTGTCAAAAATAATGAGTTAAGATTCAATACAAGATTTATAAACTGTATTTTGAAAATTTTTGCAAAATCATTGCAACTTAGATTTGGCCATGGGGGGGGTTTTAACCCCCAAAACCCCCCCCGTGCGCACGGGCCTGCATTAGACTGGGTCGAAAAAAAAGTTGCTAATGTCCGCCCCTAAATTTAAAGATTATGTTGAGAGGGTTCTGGAAAATTTTTTTTTTTTTATTTTTTTTAACCCTCCGAAATACAGCCGAAATGGTTTTTTCGTTGTAACTTGGTTATTTGACGCCCGATTTTTAAAATTGATATGTCATTATTTTTGTCTTGAGAAGCTTCACTTTTCGTTTTTATGTATTTTTAAGCTTTGAAGTCGCGTTTGCATGATAAGGGCAGAAGCAAAATTTTACCCCCCCTGAAGTATATTTTTTTCCTTACCAAACGAAAGTACTTAAAAATTCAAGAAAATGTTGCCTTCAAACTATATTACTAAAATAATAAACAAAGAAGTTATTTCACTTTGAATATTTATTGCAACTCTTATTTTACCTGAATCATTTGAAGGGCGAGAGTGCAAAAGGGCCTAACCCACAATTTCAAAATTTTTCAAGGCGCGAGAAAAACGTTCGCATTTTTCGAATTTTCAGTGTATTGATCTGAAAGTGAAATCACATTTAGATCTTGATAGCATTTCTTAGGGGTTCAAATTTCATGCGATTCGGTGCAGTAGTTTCGGAATTACGAGACTTCGAATTTCTCATGGGCCTAACCCAAGGGGTGCCGAGAGTGCAAAAGGGCCTAACCCGAAGGTGCCTTTCACTTTGCCGGCGTCAGCTATTGTTCATTTCCTGTTTTATTTAATTATTATTGCACACTCACATCAACAGTCGGAGACTGTTTCGCACTGATGTTTTTCCCCTTGGCTGTCGTATACGCGTGACCCTGGCGTCGCGATTCGCGACGAGAGTCTCGTTGTCTTGGCATTTCTCCGCTAGTTTTCAATCTAGAGAAATGAAATAAAGTGGAAAATGATTAGTGGGGATTACTCCACAACGCCTTGATTGCGGTTTTTTTAAATTTTGATTAAAAATTGCCAATACAAAACGATTTACATAAACGTCAACATACCGATCGCACTTTGAACTGTCACAACATAACCTAGGAAAACACAATCAAAAAACACTGTCGTAGGATAATTACTTGAAGCTTCTCATTAACGCTAAACACCCTAGATGTCGTCGCAGACTTATGGTTTTTGTTTAAACTTGAGCGATATGAACAAAAACACGGTTTCCCCATAAGGCGCAATGAGGGCTTAGGCCCTTTTGCACTCTCGCTACCCCGCGGGTTAGGACCTCGGCCAACTTTGAAAATTCATAAAAAATTCCAAAAAAATTTTAGAATTTTTTGGTCAACGCCTACGTCACAAGACGTGTTTTGGCAAACTGAAAAAATTAAAAACTCAATTTCGAAAAAAGTGTGGGTTAGGCCCTTTTGGACTCTCGCCCTTCATTTGTTCTCTTGTATAGTGTACACCATGGCGTATGAGCAACATTTTGTGAAAAAAATGAATTTTTAAGTACTTTCGTTTGGTAAGGAAAAAAATATACTTTAGGGGGGGTAAAATTTTGTTTCTGCCCTTATCATGCGAACGCGACTTCAAAGCTTAAAAAGACATAAGAACGAAAAGTGAAGCTTCTCAAGACAAAAATAATGACATATCAATTTTAAAAATCGGCCGTCAAATAACCAAGTTACAACGAAAAAACCATTTCGGCTGTATTTCGGAGGGTTAAAAAAAATAAAGAAAAATTTTTCCAGAACCCTCTCAACATAATCTTTAAATTTAGGGGCGGACATCAGCAACTTTTTTTTTTTGTATGGGGACCGACCCAGTCTACTATCCATACCTTTTGCCTTACTATTTGATTACCTTCTCTATCAATCGTTTTTATTTCCAACGCCCGCATGTAGGAAAGGTTTCCCTGCTTGGACTCTATCGGAGGGTAGATCTGCCATCAATTGCGAGTCAACTCGTTGGCTGTGTCTAACGCAGACCATACATTTATGCAGATATTGCCTTAACAGGCTACGCAGACGTGGAATCCAATAGTTCCGCCGAATAAATTGCATCATGACCTGCACACCGCCATGCTTCGTCTCTCTGTGAGCATGATCCATTATCAGCCATCCCAATCTTGATTCACCAGGCACAATTACCGGATGTCGCATGTTTTCGTCCAAGCTTGCGTTCTTCAACCGTCCATGAACTCTGAGAAGACCGTTTTTCATCATTGGTTTCAGGGACTCAATTTTGCTGTTATTCGGAACTGGTTTTCCGCCCTTCAGGTGGGTAATCTCCGTACTATAGAACTTTTGCTGCTCTTCGCCCAGTAAGAGGTTCATCGCCTTGGCCCTGTGCTCGTTGCTAACTGCTGTGTGAATAATTTCACCCCTTTTCCTTCTCCCAGTATTCTCGTGCCTCTGTGCGTTGTAGGTAAATTTGTACAAGTATGCGACCACGTTGACCGCCCTATCCAATGTGTCGACATAATCTATCAAGGCCACCAACTCCCCTGTCGCGCGCTTCGGTATCTGCAAAGCCTTTTCCGAACTTACTGATGAGAACACCTTGAATTCCGCCTCAGCCTCCCCGGCTGTGTTTGGCACAAACACACAATTCGGCCAGTCTGACGAGTTTTGTTGTAACCACTCTGGCCCATGGATCCATAGCTTACTGTGTACAATTTCCGAGGGTGTCATGCCACGACTTAATTTATCTGCAGGATTGTCGTCTGTGTTTACATATTTCCATCTGGTTACATCAGTATTCATCTGTATCGAAGACACACGATTTGCTACGAACGTTTTCAAATTTTGCGGTATTTTGCCTATCCAGTGTAACACAACCTGGGAATCTGTCCACAAGGTGTACCTTATGTCGGAAAACTCCATAGCTCTAGTGACCTCAACCAGCAAACGTGATAAAGGCTCAGCAGCCGCCAACTCCAATCGTGGCACGGATATTGTTTTCATAGGTGCTACTCGAGCTTTGGAAACAAGTAGAGTGGTTTTTGCCAATCCAAAAGAAGTAATCACGCGCACATAAATAACAGCACCATATGCCTCGGTGGATGCATCCGAGAACCCGTGTAGCTCGACTGGCTCACCAACCCCAGTACCGAGCCATCTGTCCAAGGAAAACTGCTCGAGGTATACCATCCCCTCCCAATATTCTTTAAAGCGCTTCTGTATGTCGTCAGCTACCGGGGTATCCCAGTCTAATCCAAGACAAGTCCTGTATAAGGATTTTCCCCCTAATCGTGATTGGGGAAATAAACCCATTAGGGTCATAAAGCTGCGCAACACAACTCAGGATTTGACTTTTGGTAACCGCGTCTCCCACCATGGGAGTTTTCACGACGAAAGAGAATTGGTCACGAACAATATTCCATTTCAGGCCTAAAACTGAAGCACCTTCCTCATCAATAAACATCTTCGTCTCTTCTTCCCCTGATAATATGCTCTCCATCAGCTTTTTAGGGTTGGATTTCCACCTCCGCATCTCAAAACCTCCACCTTGCAGTATGGCTTTAACTAACATGGCCATGCGTATGGCTTCCTCCTCACTCCCTGCTCCGGAAATGCAGTCATCCATGTACAGATCGTTCTCAATTTTCCCAGCTGCCTCCGGGTATACATTAGCAGCATCTCGGGCGCATTGAATGACCGCTCGAACAGCGTTGAAGGCTGAAGATGTCATTCCGTAGGTGACCTCTTTTAACCAGTATTCCTTGATAGGCTCGTGGGTGTTCTCCCTCCAAAATATACGTTGCAGATTCCACTGCTCCTTACTGACCAAGACTTGTCTAAACATCATTTTGATGTCGCCTGTAAACCCAACCTTGTGCCGCCGAAATCTCAGAACAATTTCTGCCAAGTCTCATTGTAGCTTTTCACCCAACATCTGCACATCGTTAAGTGAAATCCCCCTATCAGTTCGACAACTGGCATCAAAAACTACCCTGAATTTTTTTGTCACGCAGTGATGCGGTAATTAATATACCATCCCGCCAGTTGGAACTGTCTCTAAAATTTGTTCCATTGCCCTAGCTGCTCGTACTCCCTCATGAACTCGACGTATTTCTCTTTCAACTCTGGATCTTTTTTCAGCTTTCTTTCCAATGCCAAAAAACGTTGGAGTGCAAAACCCTTTCAGCACCCTATGCTGTCAACACCATCTCTTATAGGAATCGACACTGTGAACCTTCCTGTGCTGTCTCGGGAGTACGTTTCTAAGAATAACTTTTCAACTCTCTCTTCTTCTTCCGTGCGCTTCGAAAATGACGCCATATCATCCAACTTCCAGAACCATTTAACCAACTCACCAACCTCTTCTACACAGGTGCAATTAATATAGGAATCCGATTTATGTTCACCATCATCCATTGGACCTACTTGAGTGCCACATACTACCAACCCTAAACGTGTTTCGATAACTGCCATACCAGCTGAATCCGCCTCATGAACCTCGATTAGTATTCTTTAGAACACCTTGACATTTAGAATCACCGATACCTTATTTGGCTTCCAGTATTCAGGGTCAGCTAGGTGCATTTGCTGTGAGATCTGCATCGGTCTCCCCATGACGTTCGGCAGAACCGGCTCCCAGTTACTCTCGCTTGGCAATAGCCAGAACTCTTCTTCTAGATAGCTGTCATCATTATACCAAGGTCTAACCTTTAAGACTACACGGCGGCTCACCCCCACCGACTTTTCTTCAATCCCAATCATTTTACGCGTTGCGGTAAGACCACTAACCTTATACATATCCATTAAGCTAGCCGCGATAAGGTTCGGCTGAGCTCCACTATCCAATAATGCTCGAACAGGACCAAAACAGTAACCCTCAGCTTCTAGTCTTACCATTACAGTTGGCAGAAGGGCTGGCCTTAAATCTAAATCAAATTGAAAACGCATGGGGTATTTTTGACTTGTTTTTATTTCAGTAGCATTGCACTCTTTTTCTTGGTCAAGCACCACTTTCCCCTTTTTTAGTAATCGCTCCTGCTTCTCCAGTAGACTCAGCTGCCTATCGACCCTCTTAATTTCTTCGTTTATGTCCGAAAAATTGTTCGGCTGTTTGTACTGCACTGCCTGTACATAATCGACAGATGAATCATGTGACCGCTTTGTTGACACAATGTCCGATGCCCTTTCAGGCGCGCGTTCGTAGTTGCGACTTCCTTAGTCGGACACAACAGACTATTATGTTTAACCTGCCCTGCACAACGTGGACATGCACCTTGAAAGCAACTGTTAACTGTATGCCCACGCTTCAAACAATTCTGACAAACATTGTGCTTTTTTACAAAATCTTCGAGTGCACGCAAGCTCAAGCCCATAAACTCCCCACATGTCCAAATTGCATGATCGCGTCCACATGCCACACAATTTCTCCCATTACCCGTGGCAGTCATACTTGCGCCGCTAGGTTTCTTCGACCGATTCCCATTTGCACCAGACCCACCACTATTCGAAGCACCCTCGTTTTTGCCATTTGTATGTTCGCGATACACATCAACTACGTTTGCGATAGCTGATGCCTGGCGATCTAGGAACTCTAACATCTGTTTGACGGTTGGTGTCTCTGATTCTCTTTGCAACTCCCAATGCTTACTTGTTTCGGGATCGAGCCGCTCATGCAGTATGTGTACAACCATCATGTCCCACCCCTCAACCGAAACTCCCTGCGCCCGCACATGACGCAACACTTCGTGTGTAACATTCGACATACGTTGTAAATCGTTTGCTTTAGCAGTGCCTTCAATAGCTGGGAGACGCAAGAGCTGACGCAAATGTTCACGGCATATTGGGTATTTTTTGTCATATAATTGGTTTAACCGCGCCCATGCCTCAATATAATTTTCATCAGTAAGCTGCCCTTCCCCTAGGGTGCACGCAGCCTTACCCACCAATGATTTTTTTAAGTAGGAGAATTTAAATGCGGGAGAAACATTCGTCACTTCGTGATGGTGCCATTGAACTCCCCCCAAGTATTTTTCAAGTCGTGTTGTTGATATGGCCAATTTACCTGCACCGCCAACGGCTGTGCAGCCACAACCGTGGGTGCTTGCGATGGTGTTAAGCTCTTTGCTCTCGCTGTGAGTGCGGCGTGTGCAGCAAAATAATGCTTTTCCACCCGTGCAACGATTTCGTCAAGCCTCTTTGCCTGCTTTGGAACCCACTCCACCTGCTTTTCGTGAGCTGCCATGAAACGCTCATAATATTTATCCAGCTTCTCTGCACGTACCGAAATTTGTTCCAACAATACGTTTCCAAAATCTGGCAGCTGGGTATACTCCACTATCCGTGCGATGGATTTCGCCAAACTTTCCAATAACTCTGCCATTCTTCCTAATCAACGAATGAATATGATTATCGCGTCTTATTATTATCCGCCTGCTTACCTGTAGAATATTGTGATTACCACGTAATTAAATTGCCTTTTAACAACCGAACGCAGGATACTATGCCAATTATTTTTCAGCTGTCACAGAAAATAAAATGGCACGTTCCCCTTTCAGCAGCGTAATTTATTGAACCGTTTTAATTTGATTTACTCACCACGCAGTATCTTTTGACATTCTCTTTTGCTCATATTTCTTTCCTATTGGTATAAAACTCATCAACAGTGCTGTTTTCCATCGAATTTTACTTCTTGAAAAGATCCACATTCAAGCAACATTGCCATGCACTTAATGCTTGCCATACCCTATAAGCGAGGTCCCAAACCTATTTATACCACTGCGCACCCGACTCATTTCGTGGTGAGGTTTTATAAATTCGTTCCACAGGCATTTACACCATGGCACAAGGTTTTGCTAAAACCCAGCAAACACATAATCTAACGTTAGAGGAATTTGTTTTGCACATTCGCAACTGGTATGATTCTCAAGTCGAGAAAAATGTTAGAAACTAACGTAAATCGAGCATATTTGAATCACATTAGAGAAGTGCATTAGAACTAGATGAGAAATATAACCTTCTTGATATCGAAAACTAAGTTCCGTTTTTGTCAATAATGCTCTAGTTCTCGACAGATTCTCAAATCATTTTCACCACATGTGTTTCATGATGAAGTTTTATAAAATCGTAAATCCTATCCTCTCAAATTCTTTCGCAAATATCCACACATCATTACATCTATCGGTACTGTCTGATAACTCATCCATATCTATCGAAACTTTCCAACAGCGTGTTAAACTCTCTCGGAACTGTTCAGCCACCTGCTGAACTCTATCGTCACTCTTCAGACATCGGCTGCACTTATCTCTATCGATACTATCCAGCCATTTCCTGAACTCTGTAGCAACCATTTAGAAAATTGTTAAGTTCTATCGTAGCTGTCCAACCAATTGTTGAACTCTATCGAGACTGTCCAGCCATTTATTAAACTCTATCGCAAATGTTCAACCAATTATTGAACTCTCTCCAAGCTATTATAGCACAACATGCTGTGTAGAGATAAATCTTACATAGGTACGTATACTGGGTTTAACTAACAATTTATATTACCATTCTATAAGAAAAAAAAATGAAAATTCTTTCGCTCTCAATTTGAAATTAATAAGCCCTTCAGTTTGAGAAACGCTATCAACCGATTACTTCAACTCAAATTAGAAACGTAGATATGATTGATTCCGAAATGAACAAGTTGAGCTTGTTGGGTATAGCTTTATGGTGTATACATTTTACACCATGGCATTTGTGTAAAGCCATTGCAGATATTTAGGCGCATTGTGGACTGTAAGGAAATGTTTCCCAGTTTGCACATACACCACTTACTGAAATTGCACAGCTTCGCATGCACTCCACTGGGGTACATCGTGGTGATAAACAAATAAAAACCAACGTCCGACCGAAGTCATTTTGCACACCATGTGAAAGGCACAAGCAATCAGCTGCTCATATGCGCCACCAGCACCCGAATCGTTTAACATATCTATACTTGTATGTATGTATGTGGAAGGCTTATGCAATCAATGATTAAACCTTTCCAATATTTCCGCTATCCGGCTCTACTAGGACCAATGTTTCATTCGGGGCCAGTAACTCGCAATTCCGTTCCATGAAGTATGTAAAGAGAAGATCCAACTATGCCCAAATACAAACCAAAACACCAACCAAAAATTCAGAACACATTCACTTTTTTATGCAATTTTTCACAACTAAGGTTGCCAGTCTTTTTCTTTTTATTGTTCATTTTGTTCGCTCAGCAACACGCAGGTGTCCACCCATTCCACATTAAACAAAGCATAACATAAGATACATTTGCATCTGGAATCATAAAAAATGCTTAGCAGTCATTTTAAGTCGCGCATAAATATTTTCATATAATTTAGGCATCCACACGACTGCGTTGTTACTTCCTTGCTGTCGGTTAAGCAACTGACGCGACAGTTTTGTTCGTAGCACCACTGTAGCGAAGTTACTCTCCCGTTTACCAATACACTCTCACATACCATTTTGCCGATCTCTGACTTAAAACTAAAAGTATAAAGCAGTATTTAATACAATCCATATTTAATTTAGGTACTTTAATGTGTAAAAAATAGTTTATATAATACATTTTTAGAAGCAATAAAAGTTTTCATCTAAATCAAAATTTAAAAAACTGGTACTTTTTTATTGAAAATGGTACATTTTTATGAAAATTATGGTACATAAATTTTTTTTGGAGTGGCAACCGTGGCCACTATTTCTTAGTTGCATATAAAATTGTGAGCAGATAAAAAAAACATGGCTATTTTGAACATTCCAGCAAGCTCTGCTACAAGTGAGCGCGTATTTTCGTCATCTGGTAAAATACTCAATAAAAGGCGGGCGAGACTTTTAAGTTCAAATGTAGACAAGCTTTTATTTTTATATAAAAATATGTAAATGTGTATTATAATAATAACATCTTCAACGTTTTATTTTTATGTACTTTATAGGCTTAAAAAGAATATTTGCCAAAGCTTTTCAATTTTTAATAAATTCTAAAATGTAAACTGCGTTTGCATGTACACTTGATTGAATGCCAAGTTAGGTACAGATTTTTTATATTTTACCATTATAATAGTTTCACCCAGTGCTTTTTTATTCATGTATGTAAATCTTATAAATAAAAATGAATGTGTGTCTGTGTGTCTGTGTGTATGTGTGTCTGTGTGTCTGTGTGTCCTTTATAGGCGTCCAAAGTACTCAACCGATTTTTATGAAAATTTCACAGTATATTCTTGGGATCACGAGTTAAAGCATAGGCTATATATATTTTTGGAAAAGTGGGCGGTGCCACGCCCTCAGGCTATATAAAAATTCAAATTGTCATAGCTATGAATTTCAAATCATCATAACTATGAACATATTTTGTCTTAATTAATGATTTTTGGATATGTGTGTCCTTTGGTCAAGATTTATACAATTTTCGAAAAGTGGGCGGTGCCACGCCCCCATTTTTTGTGTTTTGTTTGTAATTCAATAATATCCAAAGTTTATGGTCAATCTCTTTTAAACTCTCCACTTTGATTTAGAAGATTATTGTGTAGGATTTAGGTTGTATACATTTTTGGAAAAGTGGGCGGTGCCACGCCCACAGGCTATATAAAATTTCAAATCGTCCTAACTATGAACATATTTGGTTTAAATTAATGATTTTTAGATATGTGTGTCCTTTGGTCAAGATTTATACATATTTCGAAAAGTGGGCGGTGCCACGCCCCCATTTTTTGTGTTTTGTTTGTAATTCAATTATATCCAAAGTTTATGGTCGATCTCTTTTAAACTCTCCACTTTGATTTAGAAGATTATTGTGTAGGATTTAGGTTGTATGCATTTTTGGAAAAGTGGGCGGTGCAACGCCCACAGGCTATATAAAATTTCAAATCGTCCTAACTATGAACATATTTGGTCTAAATTAATGATTTTTAGATATGTGTGCCCTTTGGTCCAGATTTATACATTTTTCGAAAAGTGGGTGGTGCCACGCCCCCTTTTTTTGTGTTTTGTGTGTGTTTCAATAATGTCCAAAATTTATGGTCGATCTCTTTTAAACTTTCAAGATTGGTTAAGAAAATTGTTGTGTAAGATTCAGGCTATATCAATTTTTGGAAAAGTAGCCAGTGCCACGCCCCCAGGCTATATAAAATTTAAATTCTTCATAGCTCTGAACATATTGGGTCTAAATTAAACATTTTTGGATATGTGTGTCCTTTAGTCAAGATGTATATAATTTTGGAAAAGTGGGCGGTGCAACGCCCACATTTTTTTGTGTTTTGTTTGTACTTCAATAATGTCCAAAGTTTATGGTCGATCTATTTTAAACTTTCAAGATTGGTTAAGAAAATTGTTGTGTACGATTCAGGCTATATAAATTTTTGGAAAAGTAGCCAGTGCCTCGCCCTCAGGCTATATAAGATTTAAATTCTTCATAACTCTGAACATATTGGGTCTAAATTAAAGATTTTTGGATATGTGTGTCCTTTAGTCAAGATGTATATAATTTTGGAAAAGTGGGCGGTGCAACGCCCACATGTTTTGTGTTTTGTTTGTACTTCAATAATGTCCAAAGTTTATGGTCGATCTCTTTTAAACTTTCAAGATTGGTTAAGAAAGTTGTTGTGTACGATTCAGGCTATATCAATTTTTGGAAAAGTAGCCAGTGCCTCGCCCCCAGGCTATATAAAATTTAAATTCTTCATAGCTCTGAACATATTTGGTTTAAATTAATGATTTCTGGATATGTGTGTACTTTGGTCAAGATTTATGTAATTTTGGAAAAGTGGGCGGTGCCACGCCCACATTTTTTGTGTTTTGTGTGTACTTCAATAATGTCCAAAATTTATGGTCGATCTCTTTTAAACTTTCAAGATTGGTTAAGAAAATTGTTGTGTAAGATTCAGGCTATATAAATTTTTGGAAAAGTAGCCAGTGCCTCGCCCCCAGGCTATATAAAATTTAAATTCTTCATAACTCTGAACATATTGGGTCTAAATTAAAGATTTTTGGATATGTGTGTCCTTTAGTCAAGATGTATATAATTTTGGAAAAGTGGGCGGTGCAACGCCCACATTTTTTGTGTTTTGTTTGTACTTCAATAATGTCCAAAGTTTATGGTCGATCTCTTTTAAACTTCCAAGATTGGTTAAGAAAGTTGTGTACGATTCAGGCTATATCAATTTTTGGAAAAGTAGCCAGTGCCACGCCCCCAGGCTATATAAAATTTAAATTCTTCATAGCTCTGAACATATTTGGTTTAAATTAATGATTTCTGGATATGTGTGTACTTTGGTCAAGATTTATGTAATTTTGGAAAAGTGATCGGTGCCACGCCCACATTTTTTGTGTTTTGTTTGTATTTCAATAATGTCCAAAATTTATGGTCGATCTCTTTTAAACTTTCAAGATTGGTTAAGAAAGTTGTTGTGTACGATTCAGGCTATATCAATTTTTGGAAAAGTAGCCAGTGCCACGCCCCCAGGCTATATAAAATTTAAATTCTTCATAACTCTGAACATATTGGGTCTAAATTCAAGATTTTTGGATATGTGTGTCCTTTAGTCAAGATGTATATAATTTTGGAAAAGTGGGCGGTGCAACGCCCACATTTTTTGTGTTTTGTTTGTACTTCAACAAGTTCAAAGTTTATGGTCGATCTTCTCTAAATTTCCAGATTGGTTCAGAAGATTGTTGTGCCACGCCCCCAGGCTATATAAAATTTAAATCATCATAACTTTGAATATTTTTGGTCTAAACTAATGATTTTTGGATATGTGTGTCCCTTGGTCAAGAATTATATAATTTGGGAAATGTGGTGCCACGCCCACATTTTTTGTATTCAGTGCTTTGTTTGTACTTCAATAATGTCCAAAGTTTATGGTTGATCTGTTTTAAACTTTTCCAATACGTTAAAATCTTCGCTGGGTACGACATACATAGGCTACATTTGTAAATTCTTTGGAAAAGTGGGCAGTTCCAGGACCACAAGCTAAGTAATATTTCAATTCGTTATATTCCTGAATGTATTTGCTGGTCAGGCAGAACAACGTCTGCCGGGTCTGCTAGTAAATACATAAAAATCTTCCTTACTTGGGTGAACCGAACATTAAATACCCAGCGTTAGTTTTCAGAACGAGATACAAATACCATGACTTTGCAATGATATAGGCCCTAGAATCTTATTATTTCTATATCAAAAAAGGGGGCGTGGTTATCATCCGATTTCGCCCATTTTAAACACCAACCTGCCTTGGCCAGAAAATAACCTGTGTACCAAATTTTTACTCAACTTATGTTAATTTAAGTGATTTTCGATATCGAAAAAGTGGGCGTGGTTATCATCCGATTTCGAAAATTTTTACAGCAGGTCACCTTGGCCAGGAAGTAACCTGCATAACAAATTCCATGCAAATATCTCAGTTTTTACGCAAGTTATGTCAATTTATGTGATTTTCGAAGTTTTCGATATAGAAAGTGGTTATCATCCAATTTCGTCCATTTTCAATAGCAACCTACTTTGGCCAAAAAGTAACCTGTATAACAAATTTAATGCAAAGATCTACATTTTTACTCAAGTTATCGTGTACACGGACGGACAGACGGACGGACGGACATGCCTTAATCAATTCCTCTTTTCAACCTAAGAACTTCCATGTATGGAACTCTATATCTAACTCGATTATTTTGCGCCGTTACATAGTACCATTATGTGGACAAAATTATAATACCCTTGTACTAGTACTAGTAAGCTGGGTATAAAAATTGTATAAATATATCGACCGCTGAGCGGAAGCTCACGCCGTTTCAAAATGTTTTTCCAAAACGTCCTAAATAAACGGTTCTCGAATCAAATACTTAGATAGAGCGTTGCTGGAAAAAATTTTGGTACAGAGTCCTTGAAAATATTTTGAAATAGGGCGATCCTTCACTCAGTCGTCGATACATCTTATAAATAAAAATGAATGTGTGTCTGTGTGTCTGTGTGTCCTTTATAGGCGTCCAAAGTACTCAACCGATTTTTATGAAAATTTCACAGTATATTCTTGGGATCACGAGTTAAAGCATAGGCTATATATATTTTTGGAAAAGTGGGCGGTGCCACGCCCTCAGGCTATATAAAAATTCAAATTGTCATAGCTATGAATTTCAAATCATCATAACTATGAACATATTTTGTCTTAATTAATGATTTTTGGATATGTGTGTCCTTTGGTCAAGATTTATACAATTTTCGAAAAGTGGGCGGTGCCACGCCCCCATTTTTTGTGTTTTGTTTGTAATTCAATAATATCCAAAGTTTATGGTCAATCTCTTTTAAACTCTCCACTTTGATTTAGAAGATTATTGTGTAGGATTTAGGTTGTATACATTTTTGGAAAAGTGGGCGGTGCCACGCCCACAGGCTATATAAAATTTCAAATCGTCCTAACTATGAACATATTTGGTCTAAATTAATGATTTTTAGATATGTGTGTCCTTTGGTCAAGATTTATACATATTTCGAAAAGTGGGCGGTGCCACGCCCCCATTTTTTGTGTTTTGTTTGTAATTCAATTATATCCAAAGTTTATGGTCGATCTCTTTTAAACTCTCCACTTTGATTTAGAAGATTATTGTGTAGGATTTAGGTTGTATGCATTTTTGGAAAAGTGGGCGGTGCAACGCCCACAGGCTATATAAAATTTCAAATCGTCCCAACTATGAACATATTTGGTCTAAATTAATGATTTTTAGATATGTGTGCCCTTTGGTCCAGATTTATACATTTTTCGAAAAGTGGGTGGTGCTACGCCCCCTTTTTTTGTGTTTTGTGTGTACTTCAATAATGTCCAAAATTTATGGTCGATCTCTTTTAAACTTTCAAGATTGGTTAAGAAAATTGTTGTGTAAGATTCAGGCTATATCAATTTTTGGAAAAGTAGCCAGTGCCACGCCCCCAGGCTATATAAAATTTAAATTCTTCATAGCTCTGAACATATTGGGTCTAAATTAAAGATTTTTGGATATGTGTGTCCTTAAGTCAAGATGTATATAATTTTGGAAAAGTGGGCGGTGCAACGCCCACATTTTTTTGTGTTTTGTTTGTACTTCAATAATGTCCAAAGTTTATGGTCGATCTCTTTTAAACTTTCAAGATTGGTTAAGAAAATTGTTGTGTACGATTCAGGCTATATAAATTTTTGGAAAAGTAGCCAGTGCCTCGCCCTCAGGCTATATAAAATTTAAATTCTTCATAACTCTGAACATATTGGGTCTAAATTAAAGATTTTTGGATATGTGTGTCCTTTAGTCAAGATGTATATAATTTTGGAAAAGTGGGCGGTGCAACGCCCACATTTTTTGTGTTTTGTGTGTACTTCAATAATGTCCAAAATTTATGGTCGATCTCTTTTAAACTTTCAAGATTGGTTAAGAAAATTGTTGTGTAAGATTCAGGCTATATAAATTTTTGGAAAAGTAGCCAGTGCCTCGCCCCCAGGCTATATAAAATTTAAATTCTTCATAACTCTGAACATATTGGGTCTAAATTAAAGATTTTTGGATATGTGTGTCCTTTAGTCAAGATGTATATAATTTTGGAAAAGTGGGCGGTGCCACGCCCACATTTTTTGTGTTTTGTTTGTACTTCAATAATGTCCAAAGTTTATGGTCGATCTCTTTTAAACTTCCAAGATTGGTTAAGAAAGTTGTGTACGATTCAGGCTATATCAATTTTTGGAAAAGTAGCCAGTGTCACGCCCCCAGGCTATATAAAATTTAAATTCTTCATAGCTCTGAACATATTTGGTTTAAATTAATGATTTCTGGATATGTGTGTACTTTGGTCAAGATTTATGTAATTTTGGAAAAGTGATCGGTGCCACGCCCACATTTTTTGTGTTTTGTTTGTATTTCAATAATGTCCAAAATTTATGGTCGATCTCTTTTAAACTTTCAAGATTGGTTAAGAAAGTTGTTGTGTACGATTCAGGCTATATCAATTTTTGGAAAAGTAGCCAGTGCCACGCCCCCAGGCTATATAAAATTGAAATTCTTCATAACTCTGAACATATTGGGTCTAAATTCAAGATTTTTGGATATGTGTGTCCTTTAGTCAAGATGTATATAATTTTGGAAAAGTGGGCGGTGCAACGCCCACATTTTTTGTGTTTTGTTTGTACTTCAATAATGTCCAAAGTTTATGGTCGATCTCTTTTAAACTTCCAAGATTGGTTAAGAAAGTTGTTGTGTACGATTCAGGCTATATCAATTTTTGGAAAAGTAGCCAGTGCCACGCCCCCAGGCTATATAAAATTTAAATTCTTCATAACTCTGAACATATTGGGTCTAAATTAAAGATTTTTGGATATGTGTGTCCTTTAGTCAAGATGGATATAATTTGGGAAAAGTGGGCGGTCCCACGCCCACATTTTTTGTGTTTTGTTTGTACTTCAATAAGTTCAAAGTTTATGGTCGATCTTCTCTAAATTTCCAGATTGGTTCAGAAGATTGTTGTGCCACGCCCCCAGGCTATATAAAATTTAAATCATCATAACTTTGAATATTTTTGGTCTAAACTAATGATTTTTGGATATGTGTGTCCCTTGGTCAAGAATTATATAATTTGGGAAATGTGGTGCCACGCCCACATTTTTTGTATTCAGTGCTTTGTTTGTACTTCAATAATGTCCAAAGTTTATGGTTGATCTGTTTTAAACTTTTCCAATACGTTAAAATCTTCTCTGGGTACGACATACATAGGCTACATTTGTAAATTCTTTGGAAAAGTGGGCAGTTCCAGGACCACAAGCTAAGTAATATTTCAATTCGTTATATTCCTGAATGTATTTGCTGGTCAGGCAGAACAACGTCTGCCGGGTCTGCTAGTAACTTATAAATTTTAGATGTATAAGTGCATACAATGTATAAAGTTCATTCCATTTATACGAATGTATAAAAAAAATCCATTCCATTTATTGATCGATAAACGAGTACTCGGTCAAAATGTTGTTCCCATGAAGCTTTGAAATATGGTTGCAATATGAATGTCATACGAAACGGCAAGGGCACAGTTTACATTTGAACTCTTCCATATTTCCATTTATTGATCGATAAATGAGTAATCGGACGAAATGTTGTTCCCATGAAACCTTGAAATATGCGTGCAATGGGAATGTCAAACGAAAGGACAAGGGTACAGTTTATATTTGAATTGTTCTGTATTTCCATTTATTGATCGGTAAATGAGAAGTCGGTCAAAATTTTGTTCTCATAAAACCTTGAATTATGCTTGCAATATGAATGTCATACGAAACGGCAAGGGCACGCTTTACGTTTGACCTGTTCCATATTTCCATTTATTGATCGATAAATGAGTTATCGGTCAAAATCTTGTTCCCATCAAACCTTGAAAAATTAATTGATCGACAAATGAGTTATCGGTCAAAATTTTGTTCCCATGAAACCTTGAAATATCCTTGCAATATGAATGTCATAGAAAACGGCAAGGGCACAGTTTACATTTGAACTCTTCCATATATCCATTTATTGATCCATAAATGAGTAATCGGTCGAAATGTTGTTCCCATCAAACCTTGAAAAATTAAATTATCGATAAATGAGTTATCGGGAAAAATTTTGTTCTCATAAAACCTTGAACTATGCCTGCAATATGAATGTCATACGAAAGGGCAAGGGCACAGTTTACATTTGAACTCTTCCATATATCCATTTATTGATCCATAAATGAATACTCGGTCAAAATGTTGTGCTGTGCTCATAAAAAATTTAAATATACGTGCAATATAATAGCAAACGAAAGGACAAGGCCATAGTTTACATTGGAACTGATCCGTATTTTCATTTATTGATCCATAAATGAATACTCGCCAAACCACATTTATCGGAGCAATCGGTAATATGGTAGCTATATGTTATGTAAGTCCGATCTGTATGATTTTCACTACACACATCACATACATAAGTTTACATTTGAACTGTTCCATATTTCCATTTATTGATCGGTAATTGAGTTTTCGGTCAGAACATTTTTCCATTTATTGATCGATAAATGAGTAGAATGAATGTCATACGAAAGGGCAAGGGCACAGTTTACATATGAACCATTTTTTGATCCATAAATGAGTGATTGTGTACCCATGATACCTTGAAATATGCCAGCAATATGAATGTCATACGAAAGGGCAAGGGCACAGTTTACATTTGAACTGTTCCATATTTCCATTTTTTGATCGATAAATGAGTAGTCGGTCAAAATGTTGTGCTCATAAAACCTTTAAATATACGTGCAATATAATAGCAAACGAAAGGGCAAGGCCACAGTTTACATTGGAACTGTTCCGTATTTTCATTTATTGATCCATAAATGAGTACTCGGTCAAAATGTTGTTCCCATGAAAACGTGAAAAATAACTTGATCTATAAATGAGTAGTCGGTCAAAATTGTGTACCCATGAAACCTTGAAATATACGTGCAATATGAAAGTCAATAGAAAGGGCAAGGCCACAGGTGCCATTTCAACTTTTCCATGGTTATATATATTTAGCGATAAACCAGTTATCGGTCAAAATGATGTTTCTATAAAACCTTCAATATTAGTGTCAAAGGAAAGCGCAAGGCCACTACTATCATTTGGCAATGCCCTGATTTTGAAATTATTATCTCATCTGTGTTATGAATACCCAATCAAGCTCTTCTGATGATTCATCACACCAAACAAATATAATTTTTTTACTTTTTGAACTTTTTTGAAAAAAACTCCTAGTCAAGAAAAAAAGGCTGATATGTTTTGAAACAAGAATAATTCCTTTTACTTAAGTCTACACCAATAAAATAAAAAATGTTATGAATCTCGTTAAAAAACGGCTGACTTTTTTTAGTTTCTTTTTTTCTTAGTCTTGGCCTTTTATAACCTCTTTTTTTTGCCGATCCAGCCTCTTTTTCTCCTATTACCTGGTCACACTGGATGTTACCATTACCCAAATAATTAAAAAAAAGGAAAAATATGCACTTTAAATGGCCGCATATTTTTGGATTACTTTTTACGCTTTCATGCCCGCTATTAGGAGAGTTAGATAAGCTAAAAAACCCATGGTACGCGTCACTTCTTTATTAAATCCCTGTCGCCTGGACAAAAATTAAAACTGTTCAGATGAGATAACGAAGCTTATACGAATCTCCTTATATTTAAATATTTCAAACAAGCCTTGTACATCAAGTTCTTTTTGAAAAAACTGCAAAAGTAAATGTTTGGAGGTACACATATTATATTCGTTTATATGGAGGAAGATGCAGTTTAATGCGGATACGTACGTGTTAACGTATAATGTAGTTACTTAATAAACTGCACAAGAGGCATCTCACTATTTACACTCGAAAATTAAACAAATTGAAGAGATTCAATTTGCAGCATTAAAAATTAACCAGGTAGAAATTGCTTAACAGCTCTTAGCACTTGTTGTTTGTACATACTATCTTTTCCATCGATTTTGGTACACACACACCAGATCAACTTCTACATCGAAATGCGAATTTTACCGCTCTTTGTCAAGTTTGTTTCATTTAAGGTGCTGTAAATAAAGACTGAATTAAGAGCGTTGAAAACGGGCCCATCTGCAGTATATGCAGCACCAACACATTAAACGAAACAAGCACCCTTCCAACATCGTTTATTTTGCGCAATTATCCGCCCGTGTATATTTTAACAACAGTAACAAAGAGCGAATAGCAATAAAGCATCTGTTGATTTCATTCAAGTTTCAAGCAATGCTATATACACAAACAACATTATTCCATTCACCCAATCATGTGCTTTGCAATTACTACCTATTGTGAAAGCAGCCAACCCCGAAGGACCATTTAGATAAGCTTTCAGAGGCGTGTGTAGACCATTTGGAAAGCTGTAAAAATGTAGTTTTTGCAGCGCCTTAGGTATAGATATTTCCACCGTTAAATAAGTTGTATTTGGGATACAAGAAGTTTCATCAGTTTTAGTATCTATATGAACTGAAACATACTTGTTTTAAAACTATTTCCCCTGAAAGTTTGGGTAGTAATACAGTAAATTACTATTTAATTCTTTCTAACTATTAAAGTTTTGCCGCAAAAGTCTTTATACGAACCCAATTGGTCAACAGCGTTGTGATTGAAAACACTATATTAAATATGCCGGTAATTTCCATGGTAATGAACCAGAACTATGACGGGCATCATGAGCGGATCCAGCAAAATTTTTCGGGTGGGGTCCAGATTTGAAATCTCCAATACAACATTCACAAGAAAAGTTGGAAGATAATAATCGGAGGTATGAATAACAAAAACTCACTCTTACACAGTAAAATTATTATATATTTGCAATGTATTCTTAAATTTTCGAATGACAGACGATATGTACATATGTACATACATATAACGCTCAGGACTTTTCTTTCTGGGGGTCAACCTAAGCTCTCCACAAAAATTTAGCTCTATCGAAATTTCGTTATACAAGATATCTAAGTTTAACCACTATTACTTTTTGATATCACGAATGGAGCAAATTTGGCTCTAGCTAGGGAACTATAGGGTTTACAAAAATAACTATTTTAATTGCCAATGAGGAGCTTCGTGACGAACAAACGGTAAAAGAAAATGTTTCGATACATATAACCGTTTTCGAGAAAAATCCGGAAAAGTCTATACGCGGCATTTATGTTTTTATAATGTATAGAATTAGATTTGCAATCGCGATATCTCAGAACTGGTACCGTTTTTGTAGAGAATTTTCAGGTCTACAACTTTGTCTCAGGTAGTTTTAAGATAAAACTTAACGTTTTCCAGAAAAATTCTAAAATCTGAAAATTTGGTATTTTACATTTTTAAAATGAGTTTTTTAAAAAAGAGTTCGGGGAAAAATGCTAAAAATCAACATATCATCTTATTTTAATGCATATTCGAGCATTCAAAAGAAAAAATGGAGGGACGTGAACCTTTTAATAAAACATGCTTAAAACCCACCGTGATGAGTAACTTCGAACCGGACCCCCTGGACCCCTCATCTGAATCCGTCCCTGACGGGCATATTATATTTGTGAACAGTATGTCAAAATAAAAAAAAAAAAACTGTTAGTACCAGTGGTTAATTGCCTACTTGTGAATTGATGGCCTACTATTTCCCCACGATTTGTAGCGTTGAAGTCAAATTAACCCAGATATGCCCAATGTCCTATATATAGTCCACCTACTCAGTTGTTTACATAAAGAGTAACGGACTGTCGAGAACTGCTAATTTGACTCATTTGATTAGTTTTTGTTTCTACCTTACTGATGACAGTTCGTCTTCGTTAGTTTTCTCTACCATTTCTGCGAAATTAGTTACAGATTTATGCTTTTTTCAAAATGTCCTAATTTCTCGCTACCTTTGTAAGTAAAAACAAGTAAGGAAAGGGGCTGTCTTCGGCTGTGCCGAAGTCTTTATACCTTTCATGAATACGCATCCTTACTAACAATTACTTACAAATTCTCCAAAATACATAGCCAAACCACATTTAACGGAGCAATCGGTAATATGGGAGCCAAGGGAGGATCCAGGATTTTTTTTTGGGGGGGGCACGAACGCCCAACATGCAAAAAAATCAACAACTGAAATATGCTTATTTTATCTTCACAAGTACACGGATATTAAGAACTTACATCAAAGTCAAAATAATAACAAACAGCATTTCTGTTTAGTAATAGCAGTTTTATTATATTCCATCCATGATTACATGTTTAATAAAGGCAGTTTTCTTCTGTGTTTCCTAGTGAAAACGTCCAAAACTTCATCAGCCTCCATTTGTGCCGCAATATCTCCATGGATATGCATTAAAGCCAATCCATTCAAACGCTCTTCTGTCATGCTGTTTCGAAGATATGATTTTAATCGGCGAAAAGATCGCTCGGCAGTGCTGGTTGTCACTGGAAACGTGCACAGCAATTGACAAAGGGTTCTAATATTTGGCAGCATCGTGGCTCGTTTGTAGGCATCTGCTGGAGTTTCTGGTATATTTTCAGTCATCTGTTGCCAAATTTTTAGCTCTCCCTTTAAAGCTAAAAAACAAGGAAGATCTTCTTTATAAACTTCAGCACCTTGCAAAACATTATCTAAATCTTCGTCGTTAAAGTTATATGACAGCAACTTTTGCAACTGTCCGATTCTTTGTAGAGGAGCGCTAGGGAACCTGGTTGACATTTCACCCAACATGAAGTCTAGAAATGGAATATAAACTGAAAGTCGGTAATATTCTTCAACTGATTCAGTCTGAATGTTTGATCGATTGATTTGACGACCGGTGGTTCTACGGACTGTGATTTCTGTACCAAGTTCATTTGCAATGGCCTCAGCCTGGTCGAACAGTTTTTTAAATGTGTCATTGCTAGATTCACGCTGCCTCTGCAAACTTGCTGTGGTCGTAGTAATAAGCTGAACTGCAGAAAGTATGTCAATATCTTTGGCTTGAAGCGATCGAGATAAGGACAGGGTTATTCCTAAAATATCTCATAGGATCACCAAGCTTATTAGGAATTCTGACGAAGTTATGGATTGCAGTGAAGAAAATGGCAGTACAGAATTTGTTCTGCTCCCATATTGCTGATCAGCCATTTTTTGTAATATTGGAGGGAGACATGGCAACACGTCCATAAAGGTCAAAACCGCTTCATGCCTCTCAACCCATCTTGTCTCACACATTTTTTTTAACATATTTCGTTTGTCTTGTGGCAGATTAGATTGTATTTCTTCTCTAAGAAGATGTATTCGTTTGGCAGATTCACGGAAGAAAGTGGCAGTACTTGCTATAACCCCTACTGCATTTCTTACACTGGGTACGGTGCAGGCTGAGCTAATAGCCAAGTTAAGCCGGGGGCTTGCGCAGTGGGTAAAAAAGGCTAAGGGCTGAACATTTAATATACGTGCCTGAACACCTTTTAGTTTGCTGCTCATGTTTGCTCCTCCATCATAAACTTGACCACGGCACATTTTAATGTCAAGGTCATGCTTTTCTAATGCATTCACCAGTGGTTTCGACAACTTCAATGAACATAAGAAAATCTTCCTTTATTTCGATTTCATCCACATCGAAATAGCGAATACCAATTGATAACTGTTCACAAACGGAAACATCTGTGGTCTCATCAGCCATAATGGTAAAATATTTGGATTTTTTAATTTTGGTCACTATTTTATTGCTGATCAACTCGCCACAGCATTCAATTAAGTCATTTTGTGTTGACTTACTTATATAAGAAGCATTCTTAGCGCTATGTCTTATATGTTCCTTAAGTATTTCGTCCCCAGCATCGATTCGAAATTTGAGCAAAGCTCTAAAGTTTCCTTCCCCATGTTTAGAAGAGCTTTGCAAGTCTAATTCGCCGTCATCTCTGTGACCTCTCAAAGGTATGTTTTGCCTACCACAAAATATCACTGTCTTTATAATGGGAATCAGTTTTTTACGATTATTTTCGATTATTTCCCTTTCCTGGGATCTCATTTGGTCAACTATATCTAACGATTTTCCCTCCATCACCATCAAAAAATTTTGGGATGCTACCATGTTCGCTTTGTGGTACTTCGCGTTCTCATGGTGTGCGATAGTCTCAATTGCCTTTTTATATTTTACTAGTGGTTCCGACACCAGTCTTCCCAGCTTCACATCATTTGTACCCGCTTCACGTCGACCAAAGAGCACACACACTTTGCATAATCCGCCTCCAGCAATTTTACTATATGCTAGCCATTCATGGTCCCTTAACCAGCTTTTTTGAAAAGACCGGTTCTTTTTTCCCTCTCTCTTCAATAGAAACTTAAATTCTGCAGTAGGTTGCCAGGTATACTTCAACCACTGGTACCGTTCCTCATCAGAAAGCCCGCCTTGCCTGCCGAGTAGAGAACCTAAAATCATAAATGGATTAGAAAATGCAGCAAAATTGTACGTAATTTATAAAAAGGAGAGAAAGGTAAATCTTGGCATATAGTACAACGGTGCGTTTCAACCTAAAATAACATGTGATAACGGTAATCTGTGCCGATTTTTAGTTAAAGTTTTATCTAACGGCTTATACTAAGTTCGCAAAAAAGTCCATTAAGGATTCAAAAACACATTATTTTAATATCGTTTTCATTAGACTCGGCCAAACAAAAAAAATAATTTGGATGTGGTTGCTGAGTGACCTTGCTCAATCCCGACTCTTGCGTCCTCTTTCGTACACTCTGGGCAACGTGGGCTTCCCAGGCTCGCGGCAGAAAGAGAGGGAGCCCCGGTGGGGCCACTCTGACGTATTTGGTTTAAGGGCTCACCGAGGTCTTTTTCGCAGCGTCTGTACTCCAGGAGGTGCGGTTGCAAGCGGGCGTCTGTCTTGGATCAAGTGGCTGGCTATATAAATGTGTAAATTTACTTCAAAACCCCGAAAAAGGGTTGTGCGCTGGGTTTGGGACCAGCCACTTAAAAACCAACACCAATGAAACCAAAACCCCTTTCCGGGGAAGGATCCGCTGCCCGACTGGTTGATGTCCTCACGAACGCAAAGGCTGACATCACCGCCCTGCAGGAAATACGATGGACGGGACAAGGAAAGACGACCATCGAACCTACAGTGGCCAGACACACAGCAAATCGCGTGGTGTAAGACTACTAGCGTTCACCCCTGTGGACGAGCATCTCGCTGCGATCCGCATCAAGGCGAGGTTTTTCAACAAACATTTATCTGCGCCTATGCGCCGACCCTAGCTCCACCTAATCATGTATAGCTCAGGAATAAATTGAGCAATTCCAAAACCATTAATAACTTTTGTAATAATCCATCGATTTTCTTGGATGAAAGCTCATTTGTTTTGTAATAAAACAGAGCTTACAGAGAAAAAAAAATATCTGGAACAAAATTAAAAGTTTTCGATATCCTTTCCTGCAAAATACACATTTTTTACATTTTTCAAAATAAGGTAAAAATCCGTGTTGATTGCTCATTATCTTCGAGCCACAGGGCCTAGCGAAAAGTTTTGTATGCATGGCTTACAGAAAATTTTATTAGCTTTTAAAATTTTCAAACCGTTTTGGAATTTTTCAATTTGTTCTTTAAAAATGCTTAAAGTAGGAACATAAGAATTGGTATAAAGTTATAGGATGACAGCACCATTCTCACCCATAAACCTCGTGGTTAACCAAAAAGGGGCGTGGTACCTCCCATACAATCCAACTTTTAACTAAACAAAATTTCTAAACCCACAAGGATTACACTACTCACCTATATCGCGTTCCTGTAGTGCGTTGCTCGTTGAGGCTGTTGCCACTGATGTACTCGCCGGCTCCGCGGAATGTAATTGGACACCGCTCACTTTATCAGGAAGTACATCATTACACCTTTGCTTCTTCGGATGGAAGAACGCGCATACAATAATCACTCACTAACAATAATCACTTTTCACAACTTTTCATGGACTATTTGACCAATCGAATAATTAATCACTGTTGTTAACTTGTAGCGCAATAAAATAAGAAAATAAAGCACTCCTGCGGCACGAAGGTAGTAGGCGTTGCGGTACAAATTCATATGAATTTTTAGGTCGCGTAGACTCGAATTTGAAATTTTAACAGCATTGCAAAAAATAGTTGTAATTTAAAACCTTAAGGGTTCTTGCGCGCAAACTTAGCAAACCTCATACACAGTCAGATGTCGCATGAGCCGTTAACAAATATTGCCAATACCCACAAAAAATTCGTATAAGGGATTATAAGGAATAAGGTATACGGCTGCATCACATTATAATAAGTTTATCATAGTTCCTCTATGGCCTTACAACAATTCTTATAATAAGTTCATTATATTCACTTTTCTTTTTATAATATTGCCTAACTTACATGTTCTATCAGGCCTTATGCGTAAGGTTGTCTCACAGAGAGAGATTCTTTTAATTAATCTTCATTTAAGACTTACTTAATGACATAAGTAAAGAAAAAAATGTATATTATAAGTAATTTTGCATACAACGGAATTCGTTACAAATTTAAGGCCTTATATTACGTTCACGTTGAGCCATGACAACAACAATATGAATTAACAAAAAAAATCCCCTTTTAAATGGAGTTTATATCCTAAATTGAACGTAGCCTAACCCTCTTATACATATATATACATATATATTATACATATATATTTTAATAAGCTGTTATAATTCAAAATTTGTATGAAAATGTCATTGTAAAAAGCTTTATAAACCCATTTCATTTTTGATGAATAGGGTTAAATTATGTAAGCCGTATAATCAAGCGATGTAAGGTTTCTAACTAAAAGAAATGAAAGTTTTGGTGGGTACCTACACATGCACCAAGGCATCCACATAGTACAAACCAAACGAATAATCAAAATATGTAGTTTGATGTTTGCGTTACCCAGAGGTTTATATATATCTGAACCAGTATGCAATAGATTTCGAAAATTCAGTGATTCTTCATCTATTTAATGGAATTTCCATACCTAGTGTACAAAAATACCGTCTGGGGGGCACGATTCCGAAAATGTTGCTAAATTCAATTATTTGTAGTCTTTTTCGACTAAAAATGCTCTGTGATGGAGTATTAACAGTACAAAAAAATCCCGTCTGGGGGTGGGGGGGGCACGTGCCCCTTGATGGGAGCTACTATATGTTATGTAAGTCCGATCTGTATGATTTTCACTACACACATCACATATATGTATAATAAGTACCAAACCTGCAAAATTTAACGTTTCTAGCTTTGTATTTGCAAAATTTATAGCCCAAAACCCATTTATCGAAACTGTCGATTATATGGGAGCTATATGTTATGTTGGTCGGATCTATGTGATTTTCACTACACACATTATGCTTATGATATGTACTAAACCTGCGAAATTTCGCTCTAATACCTTTTTAATTGCAAGAGTTATAGACCAAAACCCGTTTATCGGAACCATCGATTGTATTGCGTTGTATCGGTCCGATCTCGCTGGTCCCGACAAATGATTAATCCTGTTCAAAATGGCGCCAGCTTGCAAAATTTCATTGAGATATCTCTAAAACTAAGGGACTAGTTTTCGTTCAAACAGACGGACAGACGGATGGCTAAATCAACTCAGCTCGTCGCCCTGATCATTTCGGTATACTTACTGGTGGGTCTATCTCTTCTTCTTCTCATACAAACATCGGACCAAAGTTATAATACCATTTCATGTTCATGAAAGGTATAATGAGCTGACTCAAATATAAAAAATCAATGTTTTTTGTCGAAGCTCGTATATTTGAAATATTCGTCCACTGTTTTATATATAGACAAGTTTTGTTGGTGTTATAGTGAAGTTGTTGTATTAGCGTAAAATGTGGTGTCCTACATGTAGGACATTGGGCACATATTATACTACATAAACCTTTTTTAGGGGTTTTCTCTATATGAAGCTTTGGCCATTTTCGAGGATGATAGTACAGATTTTTATACTATTCCCACCAACAAATGCAAATTCAGACGTGACCAACAGGGGCGGATTTACCTCGTAAATGCCCTGGGCAAAGAAATCAAGCCGCGCCCCAATATTTCCAAAAAGGGTGTATGAGTTAGCCCCCCCGGGAAAATGACTTAAGCCCCACCAATGTCTCAGTGAATCTTTCCCCACCAAAAATGACAGAATCCCCACGAAGAAAAAATTAATTAAGCCCCACGAAAATGATTTTATCCCCACCAATCGAAAGGAATTAAGCCCCACCAAACGTGGGGGTTCTTACATGACAGAATCCCCACGAAAAAAAAAGGAATTAATCCCCACGAAAATGACTTTAGCCCCACTTTCCTTCATTTTGAATTTATTTTGCTTGCTTTAAACTTCAAGTTTTAAAATCAAAATTTTAACAAAAATTCAATTGAAAAGAAAAAAGTTAAGAATTAAATGAAAATATTAAAATGTGAGAAAAATAAAATAATTAAATAAAAATATGTAAATGTTCGTCATTTAAATTTATTAAAATTGTTTGCCACACTCTATGGTTTTTTCCTTTTAAGAAATGTGCACTATTAGTGATTTTAACCTTTCGTGAAAGGAAAAATTACCTTCTATTATTTAAGAATTTACAAAATTATGGTTTCTCCTTTTACGAAATGTGCACTATTAGTGAGTTAAAATGAATTAAACGCCCCATCCACCCATCCATGAATTAAACGCCCCCCCACCAATCAAAATGAATTAAGCCCCATCAAACGTGGGGTTCTTACATGACAGAATCGCCACTAAAAAAAAAAATTAATTAATCCCCACGAAAATGACTTTAGCCCCACTTTCTGCCATTTTTAATTTCGTGGTAAAATTGGTGGGGCTTAAGTCATTTTGCCCGGTGGGGTTTAATTCGTTGGGGGCTAATTCATACACCCTTCCAAAAAAAACCGTACTTGCCTTCGTGTGGTAACATTTCATTACTGCCTTATTTTACGGCTGGAAAAAATTTGGTTCGAGTTTTCTTAGAAAGAATATTTATTTCATTCTTATTTACATATACATATAATGATGCGTATCATAAAATATTTTTAGTTTCAGGAAACTTATAGATTGTCAGAAAACTAATAACACAGACATATGGAAAATATTATTCAAAAACACCTGTCCCTTACTTTTTGGGAGGCAAAATCTGTAATCAATTGTCTTCAGTCATTTTGGAGCGAAGGTAATTTTTTATTCTTTTCAAACAAGAAAAAGACCTTTCGGCGCTGCAATTAGACACTGCCACGGTAGCAAACATGCTATATGCGATGTCAACGTTCGGATAAATTGTGTTCAAATCATCGGACCGAATCAGCTTCATAACATTCAGTGGAGATTTCGTCTTAATATTATTTTCTTTGCAATAAGCAAAAAAATTGATGAATTCATCATCAGTTGCTGGTTCTAAATCAGGCGAGAAGGTAGATATCAGAGCCTTCGATTCCATTCTTATTTCTTCGTTAGAAGACAATTCGCTCGCCTTGAGGATAATCATAAATTTTTTGTTGATTTTATCATATGCCTTGCGTCTCTCTTCTAATTCCACAGTCAAATTATCCCAGAACATACCCGGGCTAACCTAGCTGTCGTTCAATTAACTTATGCGTTTTTACCTTTTAGGTTATGATCAACAACGGAGTCATTTTCTTTTCGAGGAGTTTGAAAAAAAAAAATCAAGTTTAGGGATTTTCGACAGTAAATCTTTGTCTTTCTGCACTTTCTCGGCTGTACGTTTTTTGTTGCTGCGCCGCTAACTTTTTCATATTTGCACTCATTCTTCTATGTTCACTGACACTTTTTTGATATTTTTAACTCGGAGCGACCTTTAAGATTACATAAACTGTACGCAGCGCATTGTATAGAGGCGCGAACTATTCAAATTAACCAGAAACAGAAAACATTCAGATCTTAGTTTCCTTTGAAAAAGTGAGCTCGTTCTTTTCCCGAAAAAATACTTCAATGCCTACTTGATTTTTAAATTTGAAATTTCAATTAAATTTGAATCTTTCACGTCATTTACTGCCCCTATCCGCTCCTGGTGACCAACGGGGATTCCGCTTAGGAAGATAATGTTAATATAAATAATTCACCAGCTTCGCAAATGAACAGCGGCGTTGAAGTATTTTCGAAATACAATGTGCAGTATGAGTGGGATTCTGATGATGGCATACCAGTCTCTCCCGACAAAGAAGAATCTTAAAAAAAGAAAACAATATCACTACTTGAAGGAACATGGGAGGGTTTGACCGTTCAGACCATAATACCAGTCTTTACCGCACTGCCATAAGATATAAGAAATGGTATTTTTTCCCTCATAACTCATTGTGTGGATATCGACTCATTGTGTGGATATGGACGATTTATAAATGATCGAATAGATCATTTGGTAATGATGCAGGCAGCGACGATCTGATGTCACTTCCTTAAAAAACCAGCTCAGCGAATGTCAAAACAATGCCGTGCTGTCTGAATTATTGGTAAGTGGGGTTCCCCAAATGCCAAATGAGGATCTGACCGAAGTCTTTGATGCCATATGTCGCACGGTTCAAATAAGCCCGCCTTCAATTCGTACAGCTTTTCGCATTCGAAAGAGCAAAAACGGCAATGCACCTGTGATAGTTAAGCTTAACTCGCCTACTGAGCGCCCTTCACTTTTAAGAGCACTAGCCAATTTCTGCAAAACCAACAAAATGCCAATGACGCTCAATGATATTGGGCATAGTGGGAATGGCAAATTATTTGTACATGAGTGCTTAACTAAGAATAACCGCGAAATATTATAGCATGCACTCCAACTGAAAAAGCAAAAGCGACTCACTGCTGTTTTCTCTATTCGTGGGTGTGTATATGTGCGCGCTAGTCAACAAAGTGAAGCGCAGAAAACCAATGACAAAGAGAGCGTTGATCAAATTGCAGCAATCAGCACATAAATTATTACAAAGCTACAAATATGATTGACTTAGTTTTGCTTTTTTGTTTATTTTCAAATTTTATTACTTCATCCTTTCTTGCATTTATTTTTCGTGTTAATTTCGTATTAATATTCGTGGTGGTGGAGTTGCAATTTATTGCAGAGATGGACTAAACCAGTGATCGGCAACCCAACACCGTCACAATTTGCCATTGTATTTGTGCGAGACGAAAAACATGCTTGCCACAGTGTTTGATTCGTATTTAATAGTAAAAATGGGGTATTTCTGATATAATATATATTTATAATATTATATTTTATCTGATGATATTGACCGGATATAGGTTTTTAGGACCTAAAAATCCAAAAAAATAAGTTTAAAATTGGAAAGGTGAAATAAAAGCAATTCATTTAATTCAAAAAAACAAAAAATAATTCATTATTTTGGAAAAGGAAAAAAGGAAAATAAAACAGTTATTTCAGGCATTTGATATCGTGCTTATTGATAATATTACTCCCCCAACATTTTAGGAATATCTATTTCGTCAGGATAAAGCTTTATCAAAAGCAAATCTTTGACATGTTGGTCGCTGAGACGATTTGTGGACGTAGAGTTTATGTTCTTTAAAAACGAAAAAGCGCATTCACACAAATATTTTGCCCTTTCGCCTTTTACAGCGAAAAATATTAATTCACAATCGTTATTACTCATTGTGTTGAATTATTGAAAGTTGAACGAGGATAAAACAAAATATTAATTTGCAATTCTTTTCATATGAAATGCCTTTTTGGGCATTGCGTAGATTTTCCTCGAATTAACTGGCAAGCATTTGGCAAAATTCTTAAGAAATTCAGCGAACATCGGAGCAGAATTAGCAGCGTCGTTTTTGATAGTTTATTGTTCAGAAGATGCTTGTGTGGTAGAGTATATTTTTGTTGAAATTGGCGATGGAAGAACAAAATGCTTCGTGGCGTGTGTTTATAACCCCAGTAGAACTAACGATTTGGCTAACTTATTTAATAAATTTTCTGAATTTACGGTTAAATATGAACACGTTGCGGAGATTTCAATGTTGATCTTTTAATTAACGATTCCCGTTGTAGAAGTGTTAAAGGTAATTTTCAGACTTATGGTATGAACATTGTTAATTAATTCGCGACACGCTTTGCGCCAAACAGTAAACCTAGCTTGCTAGATATTATTTGCGTTAACAGTACTAAATATATAAACCATGTTGATCAAATTCCTATGGAGGGTATCTCTGACCAAGAAATGATCTTCCTATCTTATGGTTTAAAATTTAATACAATAGAGCACGACTTAGAATTGACATACAGAGACTACAATGGCATATGCATGGAAGCACTAAGTGTAGAGGCCTCTCGTCTGGACTGGAATGGGTGCTTTTTCCTGCCTAAGTTAGATGAAAAATTAAGGTATTTTAATAATCTTGTCCAATACCTCTTTAATAGTTTTGTACGCCCTAAAACCATCAAAGTCCAAGGTAATAGAAAACCTTGTTTACAAAAACCATTTTAAGCCTAATAAAAAAACGGGGAAGAGCATACAGGGAATGGAAGAAATCTCAAAGTAAAAGCCACTGGGAATCTTACCGTCTTTTGCGTAACCAAGCCACTCTGTGCATTCCTGATGCCAAGATAGCTTACTTGAATACAAAATTTAATAAAAAATTTGCCTCCTAAAATGCTTTGGAAAAATCTTCGCTCTTTGGGAGTATCTAGGATCGATACGACTCAATGCAATCTTGATCCAAACGAAATGAACCTGCATTTTCTGAGCAATAGCTCCGATGCTAATACTGATGACAGTACTGGTGATATGGTTTTCCGGGTAGGAAGTAGACCTAATGTCAGTGGTTTTGATTTCTCAGTGGTTTCAGAGACTGAAGTGCTAAATGCGATATTTGCTATTAAGTCGAATGCTGTAGGAATTGATGGAATTAGCCTACGATTTATCAAAATTATTATTCCTTTCGCTACATATCTGCTTACTCATATTTTTAATTTTTCTATAACTAGCAGTAGTTTTCCCAGTCAAAGGAAAATGACCAATGTAGTCCCGGTCCCCAAAACTAAAACTCCGAGTTCCTACAATGAGTTTAGACCGATAAGCCTGTTGTCATCTGTTGGATCACCCTAGTAGCACTCTCAACAACATTACACACTCGATCTATAATTTAGTAATCACTCTCAATGTAAAATAATATACACACACACACAGCATTAACTAATTTACTCATTCTCATTCTCACTTAATATTTTTGGTTGTGCATACATAAATTCTTTATCAATAAAGCGCTATTCATTTGTCGTTGAAATCGAAAGGGTCGGCTACCTTTATTTCGTGTGAGTTTAAGTAGAAAGAGTTTGTGCTAATCAACCATCATTTGCGCACCCCCACTACCTAAGTTTCTTGCTATCGGGAAAAATACTTCTTGATTTAACATTTTGGCGCCCAACGTGGGGCCGTGTGCAACGTCGTCGCCCAGTTTGGATTAATTTCGACCATCTGGAATTTCTACAAAAACTCCGCATCACGCCATAATTTCGGAAAACATAAAATACCTACTCAGTTTGCAAGGTTGCGTTTCATCCACCGCAGTTGTGCTGTATATTTCCAGTGGAAACTGTAATTCAAAGCATTGAACATATTTAGCTACGCTATAGAACATACGAACATGCAAACAGTTTGACGCTATCAACTTCCCTCTGGAAATCGTATGTATGCATGAAATTATTGTTGTTATCGCTGTCGCCCTTTTATTTTTTTGCATTCGCATTCACCTTCGCTAGTGCTGCGCTGCACTCATTGCTTTTGCTGACCACTGCGCTGCTAGCATATACACCCACGTCTAAGGTAACGTTGCTGTGCTCATCTTTCGTTTGTTTTGTATGTTGTGCTGCCTACGTCATTAGTTGACTAGCAGTTTTCAACCTCGCCACTAACATTAGCATAACCCAGCAAGCAATTCAACAAGCATTCAGGTCGTATACCAAATCGCAGTCACCATGTCACTAGACGAGTGCAAACGGAAGCGCTCCAATATTAAACGCAATATATCACGTATAAAAACTATTGTAGAGACAATCAAAGATACGGAGGACAAACCGCCGCACGCTGAGCTGCAATGTCGGTTAGGGATTTTGGAGTCCTATTTCAAACAAGCACTCTCCGTGCAAGCTGACATTGAGGATTTGGATCCTTCCGACAAGGGTCGAGCCGATTTAGAAGACAGCTACGTAGCTGTAAATCTCAGCATACAAGCTCAGCTTGGGGATGATAGAAACACTACAGTAAATTACACTGAGCCGGCACAGCCAACACATGTAGTTACGTCTTCGCATCTTCCAAGATTGTCGTTACCAACCTTCAGTGGGGACTACGCTGAGTATAAAAACTTCATAACCACCTTTACTCAAATAATCGCACGTGAGTCCAGACTATCAAACATAGAGCGTTTTAACTACCTTTTGTCCTGCCAGCTCTGGAAACGGTCAAGGCCTTTCAGGTAACCAGTGAGAATTATCCGAAGGCCTTGGACAGACTCAAAGAACGATTCGATAATCCGACTTTGATATTTTTAGAAGGGAGCGCTTCACTTTTTACGCTTCAGCCAGCTGACAAATCCAATGCACAGCAGCTGAGAAGTCTCGTTGATAAGGCATCTGCCATCTATAGCTCGCTCGAATCACTAGGTACAAGCTCCGATATTGCACAATCTATGTTGACCTACATTGTCATGGGGAAGTGTGACCAGCAGACTCGGAACAAATGGAATGAGGCTCTTGACTTCAAATCACTTCCAACTTGGTCCAAGTGTACTCAAGTTTTAGAACGTCACTGCCAATTCTTGCATTCGTCTGATTCGTCTGTGAAACATAAGTCGGAATCTGGCAAGCACAATCGTGTGACGAATCAAAACCATCAATCATCGTTCGCTGTGACCAATTCTAATTGCGTTCTCTGCTCCAGTCCCAAACATAAGCTCACTGGTTGCCCTACGTTTAAAGAGATGACTTCAAATCAGCGTTTCGACACAACGAAAAAGTATGACTTGTGTATCAACTGCCTAGGCAATGGGCATAGGGTGGCTCAGTGTCCATCAAAGAATCGCTGTCATACCTGCAATAAAGGCCATCATACGATGCTACACCATGGCAATTCATATCAAGCCACCTCATCAACACAGCAACCTTCATCCATAACGAAAACCTCGCTTTCCGCTCCACCGGTTTGGCAATCAGCCACTACTACAGGTAGACCTCAACCATATATTGAAGGGCATTCTTAACAAGCAACAACACATTCGCACATGGGATCATCGGAAAGCGGGCAAGTGATACTAGCCACGGCAATGGTTTTAGTCAGACACGCAACAGGTGCGTACGTACTCGGTAGAGCCTTGCTCGACTCGTGTTCCCAAGTAAATTTTATTACGGACGACTTCGCCCAAAAACTTCGGCTTGGTCGCGAAAAACACCACGTTGGAATTCGAAGCATCGGAAACTAGTTGACAAATCTCAAGGCGCTTACAACAACAACCATCAAGTCGCGGACTTCGGACTTCAATCTATCTCTACAATTCGGCATTACAACGCATATCGCCTATCAACCAGATGCCGAAATCGATACCTCGACATGCAACCTACCACGTAACACAACTTTGGCCGACGAAGAGTTTTTCAAACCGCGTCGTATCGATCTCCTACTTGGAACAGAGGCATTTTGTGAAGCTCTTGCAGTTGGTCAAATCCGGTTAGGTGCCACTTTACCAACATTCCAAAAAACATTGTTCGGCTGGATCGTTTCAGGTAGATATCAGCAACAACGACAATCGAATGCATCTACGTGCCTGATGTCATGGAAAGAATCGATCGGTGAAAATTTGCAGCATCTTTGGAAACTCGAAGCTATCAATGCACCAGCCAAAATAGTTCAGCCTGAACATAGCATATGCGAAGACCACTTCTTAGACACCACTTATCAGGACGCAACAGGACGCATAACCGTAAGTCTGCCTTTCAAAGATGATCCTGCTTGTCTTGGAAACTCCTTTGAAACTGCTCGTCGCCGATTCATTTCGCTTGAAAAACGTCTTTTGAAATCACCTGATATTCGTTCGCAATACATTTCCTTCATGGCCGAATACGAAACTCTCGGCCACATGTCCATAGTAGCAAGCCCGAATTTAGATGAACCTCATTTTTTTATACCACATCATTGAGTTCTCAAGCCGAGCAGCGAATCAACAAAACTACGGGTTGTATTCGATGCCTCTTGCAAGACTACATCGCAAAAATCACTAAACGATTTACTCCTAGTTGGACCAACAATTCAACAAGAGCTGTACATATTATTGTTACGGTTTCGCTTGTTTCGATACGCTTTAACTGCAGATGTAACCAAGATGTACAGGCAACTACTGTTGAATAATAATGATCGTAAATATCATTACATTCTGTGGCGAACTTCTCCAGATCTAGAACTACGTACATACAAGCTAAATACTGTCACATATGGAACGGCCTCCGCGCCGTATCTTGCAGTGCGCAGTCTGCACTTTTTAGCAGACAAATACATAAATGAGTTCCCGGTTGGTGCCTCTGTTATTAAGTAGTCCTTCTATGTAGACGATATGCTTTGTGGAGCTAACGACGCCGATGCTTTGCAAGTAGTAAAAACACAGCTAATCTCCGTTCTTAAGCGAGGCAATTTTCCGTTGTCAAAATGGCACTCCCACCACTCAGACTTCAGGGAATGCCAGACTTCCAAGGAGCTCAGCTTTACAGAGGATTACGTAACCAGCGCACTTGGAGTGACATGGGATCAGCACAGTTATACGTTTTTATTCGCTTTCGTACCAAAACAAGTTCGTACTGCAGTTACAAAGCGGACGATCCTTTCGACTGCCTCATCTCTCTTTGACCCACTCGGATTGCTGGCACCACTTCGTATAACATCCAAAATGATACTCCAAGAATTGTGGCTTTTGAAGCTCGATTGGGACGAATCTGTTCCACAAAATCTGCAACGCGCTTGGAGCGAATATCTATCGTCACTTGGATCACTAACAACGCTTGCGGTACCTCGTTATTGCTTACAGCCGAATACATGCAATTTTCAAATTCATGGCTTTTGCGACGCCTCAATTCGGGCATATGGTTGCTCATTCTACTTGCGCACGGAAGATGATGATGGAAATATTGCTGTTCACCTGCTTACATCGAAGTCAAGAGTGGATCCGGTTAAAAAGCAATCACTTCCGAAGCTCGAGCTCTGTGGAGCTCATCTTCTCGCTCAGTTGTACAACAAGGTAAAGAACATATTTTTAAACAAACCCACTTCCGTATTCTTTTGAACCGATTCGCAACTAGTTCTCCATTGGCTACAACAACATTCGGTGACATTGTCAACATTTGTAGGTAACAGAGTATCTGACATACAGGAGTTAACAGCAGACGGACATTGGAGGTTCGTACCTAGTCTACAGAATCCAGATTTGGTATCTCGGGGTTGCACTGTCTCTGATTTAAAAACATCGAACTGGTTTTCTGGTCCACCGTTTCTATGGGAAGACATGGCGTAATGGCCTGTTCAAGGGGGGAAGCTTAAGGTAGATATTGACACAATTAACGCCGAAAAACGAAAGAGCTTATTTGCTGTCGTTGTAGAAACTAATTATATTATATTAGAAATCATCGAAAAAATTAGCTCATACACTCGTTGTCTACGGCTCGTTGCTTGGATATTTAGGTTCAGTGACAGATGCAGGAAAAGGTCCAGCCCAACGTCTCCTTCACCAACACCTCAAGAAATAAGACATGCGTTATATTCTTTCGTTTGGATAATTCAACAGCAGCATATCGCCAACGACTTAAATTTGCTACGGAAAAATCTGGCATTAAAGAGCAGTTTAAAATATGTAACACCATTTTTAGACAGCTCAACCGGTTTTGAGATTATTAAGGTGGGGGGTCGCTTGGACAATGCAGACCTACCTGACTCCCAAAAACATCCAATATTACTGCCCAGCAATTCGCCATTTACATTTACAAAATTACCATGCCGGTCCCAAGGCACTTGTAGTCTTAATTCGCCTTCAGTTTTGGATAGTTAACGCTAGAGACGTTGCTCGCCGTATTGTTCGCTCGTGTGTACATTGTGTTCGCTACAGACCAAAGCTGTTGCAGCAAATTATGGGACCTTTACCAGCTGCACGTCTCACACCAGCTCGCCCGTTCGAACGCTGCGGCGTTGACTTCTGTGGACCCATCAACACATACTTGCGGATTCGTGGAAGGCCACCAAACAAAGCATATCGGGCCGTTTTCGTTTGCTTGTTCAGCAGTTCATATTGAGGTGGTTTCGGACCTTTCAACAAAGGGGTTTTTAAATGCACTAAAGCGTATGGGTAGTCGTCGAAAAATGCCATGCGATATATTTTGCGATAATGCCACGAATTTCGTCGGAGCAGCAAACCATCTCAAGGAGCTTAAGCAATTTATATTTAATCCCGACACCCAAAATGAAATTTTAAACTTTTGTTCGTCAGATTTCATTAATTTCCATTTTATTCCCCCCAGGTCACCCCATTTCGGCGGCCTCTGGGAAGCAGCTGTATTTTTCCCGATAGCAAGAAACTTAGGTAGTGGGGGTGCGCAAATGATGGTTGATTAGCACAAACTCTTTCGATTTCAACGACAAATGAATAGTGCTTTATTGATAAAGAATTTATGTAGGTACTTTTCCCAAATTATATAAATCTTGACTAAAGGACACACATGTCCAAAAATCTTTAATTTAGACCCAATATGTTCAGAGTTATGAAGAACTTAAATTTTATATAGCCTGGAGGCGGGGCACTGCCTACTTTTCCAAAAATTGATATAGCCTGAATCGTACACAACGATTTTCTTAACCAATCTGGAATGTTTAAAAGAGATCGACCATAAACTTTGGACATTATTGAAGTACAAACAAAAGTATATGAGAAGTTATTATCAACCCAGATAATTCACCACATAAATACGAATAATTTGCTATCGGACGTTCAGTCGGGTTTCAGACGTGGGCACAGTTGTACTTCATCCATGTTAAAGATTATGGAAGACATACGTCAGGCCTACGACAACAATGAACTCACTGTGTTAGTGCTTCTGGATTTCTCCAAAGCTTTTGATATGGTTGATCTTAAAATACTTCTTTTCAAGCTTGAAACCAGCTATAACTTCAGTCCTTTTGCAATTAAATTAATGCGAAGTTATCTCTCCGAGCGATTTCAGCAAGTACAATGTGATAACCAAGTATCTGGTTTAAAACCAATTACGTCTGGTGTTTCACAGGGATCAATCCTAGGCCCAATATTGTTTACGCTCTTCATCAATGACATAGTTACTTGTTTCCACAATGCTTCCATACATTTATATGCAGACGATACCCAAATATACATGTCTCGACCTATCGGCTGAATGAGGATTTAAGTCGCATAGCAAGCTGGGCTAGATTAAATAAACTATCACTTAATGCGGCTAAATCTAAGGCGATAGCGATAACAAATGCATCAAATGACGTAAACAACCTTCCTATCATTATGTTAAATGGAGATAAAATAAGTTTTCACGATGTCGTAAAGAATTTAGGTTATAAAATCAACTCTAGATTGACTTGTATTGACCACATCAACTTTGTGGTAAGCAAGATATATGTATAAAACCCTACGTAATCTATATAGAACTGCCTATTTGTTGCCACGAGACGCTAAGATGAAACTGGCCAAAGCTTTAATAATACCTCAAATCTCTTACGGTGAACTAATATACGGTAATCTGGACTCAGTTTCTCTCTACAAGTTGCAGCTGGCTTTTAACAATGTTGCCCGATTCGTTTTTTCTAATAGGAAATTTGATCACATATCTTCATATGCCTTGCAGATTCTCGGATGCGATATTTATAACTTTCTAAAAATGCGTAATCTGTGTTTTTTACATAAGCTAATACATTCTCAAACGCCACCGTACTTATTTAACAATCTAATTTTCTGTCAGTCTACAAGGATTCTGAATATTTTAGTCCCTAATTTTAAATACACTAAGGCATCTAGGATGTTCTTTGTAATAAATAATTCCACAAGGTAAACAAACCAGGTGTGGCGCTTGCCATCAAAAGGCAACACCAAGGTGCGAAAAATGTAATATAGGATTACATGTAAAATGTTTTGTTACATATCACAGGAAATAATTTTCATGATGTCATAGTATACCATGTGCCCAATGGGCCAATATAGGACATATATAGGACGGCTCTAAAATACATTTTTTTAAAATCATTACCAATTCGTCTTTTTATTGTCATTTCAATGGGGAATAATACAAAATCATCATGGAAAAGTTCCTGCACAACGAATGGGCATATCTGGGTTAATTACCGATATCCCCTGTGTAAGGAAAAGTCAACACATCGAACTAAAAAAATATCTTATAATTTTAAGCTATTCTTGTATATTTGTATACCTAGATATTTTTATATTTCTATATTTGTATATCTAGACTATCCCGAAAACGGTTCAACCGATTTGGATGAGATTCGGTACGTAGATAGGGTACCGCCTTAGAGTTGTCACTTAGGTGATGCCACTTAGGTTACTTTTGGGGGGTTGTCACCTATCTGAATTTTTTTAAATAAAGCGAAATACATATGACAATATGGGTATCAAATGAAAGGATTTACCTATGTATTAAAAAAAAATGCCTAAGGAGAGATGACACTTAGTGTTGGCACCATAGTACCTATGCGAAATTCACCAGTAACTACTTGTCAAACTATTGACATACGAAAAAATACGACGAATTCGTGGAAAATCGATACATGCAGGTTGGGTCGAAAAGCGTTCATACCCTTTTGGTAGAAAAAAATCCTCCCTCTCTTATTTATTAAGAGTAGGGGTGGACAGACAGCCTGTCACACCTGCTCTCTGAGAGCACAATTCAACCCAGTGGAATGCCTGAGCAGTGGGAGCCCATCATACTAGCACTCCGTACCGCACCCGAAGTAGTAATTGGATTCCGGCGAAGGACAAGAAACAATTGGTACGATGAAGCCTA
Source organism: Sphenella marginata (assembly GCA_951509765.1). Taxonomy (NCBI): domain Eukaryota; kingdom Metazoa; phylum Arthropoda; class Insecta; order Diptera; family Tephritidae; genus Sphenella; species Sphenella marginata. The sequence continues at coordinate 79,559,731 of OX608078.1, forward strand.
CAAGGCAACGCTAAGATCGAATGCAACAAGGAGTGTGTGTGAACACTACCGCAAAGTGAAAAGGGAAGCGAGGCGACTTTTACGGGCAAAAAAGAGAGGCAGAAAAGCGTGAAATCAATGAGCTTGAGATGCTAGCCAACGGCGGCGAGGAGCTTGTAAGGCGCATGCCCGAAGATTGGAATCTAAGTGCCCTCTGCCCAAACCAGAAGAAAGGCGATCCTGCAAACGACACCAATTATCGCGGAATCAGCCTTTTGAATATCGCATATAAGGTCTTGTAAAACGTACTGTGCGAGCGATTGAAGCCTGACGTGAACAGACTGATTGGACCTTACCAGTATGGCTATCAACCAGATTTTTACAATACGCCAAATCCTGGTGAAAACCCGTGAGATTTTAAAGCACGATAGCACGAAAAGGAGCTGCCTATATACCGCTATGTCTGAATTTGGTTTCCCCTCAAAATTTATACGGCTATGCAAAATGACATTGAGCAATACCACCAGCTCAGTCAGAATTGGAAACGAGGTTTAAGACAAGTTGACCCCCTATCGTGCGATTTCTTTAATTTGATGTTGGAGAAAATAATACAATCTGCAGAACTTAACCGCGCTGGGCCAATATTCTATAAAGGCGTGTAACTGTTGGCATATGCTGACGACCTTGACATTATCGGCCTTAAAAACCTCTGCCTATTCCAAACTAGAAAAAGAAGCGGAATAAATGGGATTGGTGGTGAACGAGGGCAAAACGAAGTACGTGCTGTCTTCGAGCAAACAGTCAGCACACTCACGCCTTGGCACCCATGGCACTGCTGGCAGAAAGAAGTTCGAAATAGTGAAAGACTTCGTTTACCTTGGATCCAGCATTAACTCAAACAATAATGTCAGCCTAGAAATCCAACGAAGAATTACTCTTCCAAATAAATGCTACTTTGGACTGAGTAGGCAATTGAAAAGGAAAGTCCTCTCTCGATGCACAAAAATCACACTCTACAAGTCACTCATCGCTCCCGTCCTGCTATATGATGCAGAGGCGTTGACACTAACAACATCTGACGAGGCGGCATTTTGAGTATTCGAGAGAAAAGTTCTGCGAAAGATTTGTAGGCCTCTACGCGTTGGCGACGATGAGTACCGAAGAAGGTTTAATGATGAGCTGTATGAGCTGTACCCAGACGTCGACATAGTACAGCGCATTAAAACGCAGCGGCTTCGCTGGCTAGGCCACGTCCTGCAAATGAACGAAGACGCTTCAGCCCAGAAGGTATACTTATCGGCACCCGCCGACATTCAGTAAGTAACAGCCATTCAACTTATACTATTGACAGGAATGCTAAACAATGGTTACTTTTAATTACAAAATTAACATGCGTTAAAAAGTGCAGTTACAAACACGTTTTATTTAATATAGCAGGGTACCCGGCGTTGCTCGGGATGTAAGTAGTTAGGGGGCCTTTCAAAACCAATAATATACTTTAAGATTTCATATTTATATAATACTAGTAGACCCGACAGACGTTGTCCTGCCTTAAATTTGATTTACTTGCTTATCTGAAAATAATTTTTTATTATCTCCCAGCGAATTTTGTTCCTTCTTAGTGATAATAACTAAGTAAATTTTTTATTTTATCTAGTTTATTTGTTTATTATGGTTAGGATAAATAAAAGAGATCTAGTACATATTTTAACTATTATTAAATAGGCTTTTCAGTTAAGCACTTTGTGATACACGAAATTTTATTTTTTTTTGTTATCAGGCGAAAGAACAAAAAACGCAGATGGTCTTCCGACTCGTGCGCATGCCACATATAATTGACCTTGATTCTCGAGATTCAGACCACAAACTTTCAAGGATTAGTTTTGTGATTTGTTAATTGATTGATTGTTCATTAATTTTCTTACAACCAAACGCGTACCGTTGCACCGTTTTCGTTGGTTTATGTTGCGAAGCATGATGATTACTGAGCCAACCTTTAGTAGCAAGTTTTGCGGTGGTAACCCGAACAGACGTTGTCCTGATTCTGATTTATATAGTTAAGGTCATCCACATCTTTATTCTTAGCCGCCAAAATTGCTCTCTCACTCAACCATTCATTGTTGTTGAAGTTTATAATATTTGGAAATACTTTTTTAATAAGTTCGTCTTTTGATGAGACAGAGAAAATTTAGAGGATATGTACTCTATCATTGCCTGCATATATTCAACAATTGCTCAGCGAAATCTTCAGCGGATGTATCATTCAGCAATGCAACTCTGATGTTTGTTGTCAACTGAAGTTTCTTCACATATCGCCAAAGATGAAATGATTTGAGGCAAGCGTTTATTTCGTCGGCGGTCGTTGAAGTTGGAAATACTGGCAGTATTTGACGGCAATCGCCAGACAGTAAAACCATTGTGCCTCCAAGGTCTCGGGTAATTGCGTAAATCTTTCAATGTTCTATTAAGTGGTTCTAATGCACGTTTATGCACCATCGTAAATTCGTCCCAAAATACGATCTTCGTTGCTGATAAAACTTTTGCCATTGCTGAGTTTCTTGCAATATTACATACCGGTTCCTCAACATTTTGAAGATTTAACGGCAGTTTTAAGGCAGAATGAGACGTACGACACCTTTCTAATAATGTGCCTGCTATTCCCGAAGAAGCAACTGCAACCTCAATTTTGTATCTTTCACGAACAGTGGTTAAAATTAATGATAGGAGGAATGTTTTAAAAGTTCCCCCAGGAGCATCCAGGAAATATAAACTACCATTTCCATCATCAATTGCCTTCATAAGCGTATCATAAACATACCTTTGCTCCTGATTCAGAGGGGTACATTCATTTGCAATGCTAAATTTAATTCCTGAGGATCATATTCACGTTCCCGTTCCAAATCTCGATTATATGCCTCGTTCGTTCCAAGTTTGCACAAACGCATTCGCACATAGAACTAAGCCCCATTTCCTACTAAAACTCTTTTTAACGCGTTTTATTTGATACCCATATTGTACAACAAATTTTTAGGGTCATCCCTGGTCCACATTTTGGTCGGAACTTCGAAGATGCATTCACAAATAGAACTTAAACCTACTTGTTTTTGAAACTACCTTTCATTTGATGCATATATTGTACGAATATATTCTAGGGTCACTCCTGGTCCACATATTGGCGCTATCTCAAAAACAGCAAAACCGGGATAAAAAGTATCCTATGCCCGTTTCCTGGTTCTCAACTACCTCTCCACCAATTTTCAGCCAAATCGGTTCAGCAGTTCTTGAGTTATAGATGGTGGTTTTGCGGTATTCGTTGGTAACGTTACGGGGCCTTTCAAGAATTCAATTTTGACAAATTGTGCCAGGATGATTGCAAATTAAAATGTTGATTTGATACCACATTGTAGGGTAAAATTAAGGTTTTTCTGCAATCGCATTTTTACCGATAACTCAGTTATAGATAAATTTATCGAAATATGTCGAAGTCCAAATGAAACCTGGGTCCATCCCCTTTCGTTGGATACCCATATTGTAGGGTAATATTAAGGTTTTTCGGCAATCGCCTTTTTACCGATAACTCAGTTATCGATAAATTTATCGAAATATATCGAATCCAAATGAAACCTGGAGCTATCCCCTTTCGTTTGATACCCATATTGTAATGTAATATAGAGGTTTTCGGGCAATTGCATTTTGACCGATAACTCAGTTATCGATAAATTTATCGAAATATATCGAAGTCCAAATGAAACCTGCGGCCTTCCCCTTTCGTTTGATACCCATATTGTAGGGAAAGTTTAAGGTTTTCGGGAAATCATATTTTCACCGATAACTCAGTCATCGATAAATTTATCGAAACCTGTCGAAGTCCAAATGAAACATGGGGCCATCCCCTTTCGTTTGATACCCATATTGTAGGGTAATATTAAGGTTTTCGGGCAATCGCATTTTGACCGATAACTTAGTTATCGATCAATTTATCGAAATATATCGAAGCGAAATATCATAAGTATAGGTTCAATATACTTAGAGTTATATGGAATAAAAAAATAAAAAAAAGTAACGGTCCCTAGCAGGGTCGGAGCCCCCAAAATAAAAAAAAAATAGCCTATAGCTCCTTCCAGACTATAACCTGTAGGCGTGCCAAATTTCAACAAAATCCGTCTTGCCATTCTCACGTTTTTAGGGAACAAAAGCAAACGTCTGGACATCCAAACATCGCTACATTCACATTTATATGTAGGATTTCGGTTTGAGCTAGAATGTAGATACCCACATAGGACGGCAGCATTGATATATTTACTAGGAAATTGTTGAAATATCCACATATTTCATGACACCCTCTTCACAAAATTTTGACGACAACTTTGATATTTTGTCTCGTTGTCTCGTGTACACCTGTACTGTAATGTTGGGTCAACTGAATGGTTCAATAGGCGCAATATAGAAGTATTATATATGTGGCAACCACGAATGAATTCGCTTGATTTATAAATACAGCTCTGCTGTTTACTTTTATTCTGACATTCTCTTTTGCTACTTAATTCTAAGTCTTACATTTTTACTTTTTTAATAGTTTAAGTCTGGTTTATGAAAAATAAAATCCCTCTCTTCTTTTGGACATCAAACGGTGCACACCTATTCCCCATATATAAGCATACACATTAGAGTGGGTTGATTTGTAGGGGGCGGAAAAAAGTGAAAAATCGCCATAGTGGAAACTATTCTAGGGGCCATTTTAAGCAAATTTGTTGAAGAAACGTTAGGTCTAAAATTGGCTTCAAACCCCCGGAAATCGCGTTGAAGTTTTATAGTTAGGTAATGAAAATTTTTGTATGCGACCTTTCACACTGTGTGAACATTAACTTTTTACGGGACATACCTTAAGTTGTAGTACTAGTCAAGCACACAAAAACTATACATCGATAATTTCAAATACATTGTCAACATCTGGAAATAGGTGACAAAAACCCCTTTTAAATTGTTTCAAGGATATATCTGCAACTTTAACAGTTCGATGTCTGTACATTGCAGATATTCCAAAAAAATTGATACCGTCAATCATTATTAAGCCAATAGAATCCAAAGCAACCGTTTTTAGAATATATGTCTGTCTGTCTATCTGTCTGTCTAAATGTTTGTGGTCGAATCACTCAAAAACTGCTGAATGGAATTAAATTAATCTTTCGTCATTTATTAGTAGACATTCAACTTAAAGTTGAAGGTATCTCTTATTTCAATAGCTCGAACTGTTTCCGAGTTATCGACCAATAAGTTGACCAAAAATGTGTAAGTACAATATGGGTATGAAACGAAAGGTGCTTACGAGTGATTTCATAATCAATGTGATAAATTTCAATATCTCAGCTTGTTTCGGAAATATCCCCAAAAATGTGATGATGTATTTTGCCAAGAATAAATGTAAGGCTATGTTACCAAAGACTTTCTTTATTTATAGGACTCTAGGGTATCCCAGGATTATTTATCTATAAAAACAATGATAGACTATCTGTTCTTTTGCGAAAAATTGCAATTTTGAGAAGATATTACTATATATATTAAACAATTTGTTCATACATCAGAATAGCTCCAGAATCATACCTACCCAAACGGGAAGTTCAGGGTAACTGAACCTTCGATTTCGACTTGGTTTCTGAAAAAAAAAAAAAAAGTAAGGAAAGGGCTGTGCCGAAGACTTAATACCTTTCATGAATACGCATAATTGTTTTGAGTGTCCGATGCTTACTTACAATTGGAACAAACTCTTTAGAACTTTAGAAGAAAGAATTTAAAGATACATAGTCCAAGCCACATTTATCGGAGCAACCTATTATATTGGGAGCTATATGTTATGTAAGTCCGATCTGTATGTGTTTAAGCGACTTAAACAATTTCTTTCGTTAACTCATTTGCAACCCGTTTTATAATTCTCACCCAGCTTATGAAATATTCTGAAGATATGCCTAACCCAACGGGGGTTTTTCCAAACGAAAATGAGGAAGCCAATCTCGTGCAATGCCTCAGAGCCAACAGTGCTCACCCCCAGTGAATACATACAGGTGTAACAGGTGCTCTGCAACCTCCCAGTTCTATATAGAACAAATAAATAAATAAAAAATAACAAATAATAATTTTCTAAAGGTCGTCCCTATTAACCGTGCTCTGCACACCCCCAACCTACTCTAAATAATCTTATAAATAAAAATGAATGTGTGTCTGTGTGGCTGTGTGTCTGTGTGTCTGTGTGTCCTTTATAGGCGTCCAAAGTACTCAACCGATTTTTATGAAAATTTCACAGTATATTCTTGGGATCACGAGTTAAAGCATAAGCTATATATATTTTTGGAAAAGTGGGCGGTGCCACGCCCTCAGGCTATATAAAAATTCAAATTGTCATAGCTATGAATTTCAAATCATCATAACTATGAACATATTTTGTCTTAATTAATGATTTTTGGATATGTGTGTCCTTTGGTCAAGATTTATACAATTTTCGAAAAGTGGGCGGTGCCACGCCCCCATTTTTTGTGTTTTGTTTGTAATTCAATAATATCCAAAGTTTATGGTCAATCTCTTTTAAACTCTCCACTTTGATTTAGAAGATTATTGTGTAGGATTTAGGTTGTATACATTTTTGGAAAAGTGGGCGGTGCCACGCCCACAGGCTATATAAAATTTCAAATCGTCCTAACTATGAACATATTTGGTCTAAATTAATGATTTTTAGATATGTGTGTCCTTTGGTCAAGATTTATACATATTTCGAAAAGTGGGCGGTGCCACGCCCCCATTTTTTGTGTTTTGTTTGTAATTCAATTATATCCAAAGTTTATGGTCGATCTCTTTTAAACTCTCCACTTTGATTTAGAAGATTATTGTGTAGGATTTAGGTTGTATGCATTTTTGGAAAAGTGGGCAGTGCAACGCCCACAGGCTATATAAAATTTCAAATCGTCCTAACTATGAACATATTTGGTCTAAATTAATGATTTTTAGATATGTGTGCCCTTTGGTCCAGATTTATACATTTTTCGAAAAGTGGGTGGTGCCACGCCCCCTTTTTTTGTGTTTTGTGTGTATTTCAATAATGTCCAAAATTTATGGTCGATCTCTTTTAAACTTTCAAGATTGGTTAAGAAAATTGTTGTGTAAGATTCAGGCTATATCAATTTTTGGAAAAGTAGCCAGTGCCACGCCCCCAGGCTATATAAAATTTAAATTCTTCATAGCTCTGAACATATTGGGTCTAAATTAAAGATTTTTGGATATGTGTGTCCTTTAGTCAAGATGTATATAATTTTGGAAAAGTGGGCGGTGTTTTGTTGTACTTCAATAATGTCCAAAGTTTATGGTCGATCTCTTTTAAACTTTCAAGATTGGTTAAGAAAATTGTTGTGTACGATTCAGGCTATATAAATTTTTGGAAAAGTAGCCAGTGCCTCGCCCTCAGGCTATATAAAATTTAAATTCTTCATAACTCTGAACATATTGGGTCTAAATTAAAGATTTTTGGATATGTGTGTCCTTTAGTCAAGATGTATATAATTTTGGAAAAGTGGGCGGTGCCACGCCCACATTTTTTGTGTTTTGTTTGTACTTCAATAATGTCCAAAGTTTATGGTCGATCTCTTTTAAACTTTCAAGATTGGTTAAGAAAGTTGTTGTGTACGATTCAGGCTATATCAATTTTTGGAAAAGTAGCCAGTGCCTCGCCCCCAGGCTATATAAAATTTAAATTCTTCATAGCTCTGAACATATTTGGTTTAAATTAATGATTTCTGGATATGTGTGTACTTTGGTCAAGATTTATGTAATTTTGGAAAAGTGGGCGGTGCCACGCCCACATTTTTTGTGTTTTGTGTGTACTTCAATAATGTCCAAAATTTATGGTCGATCTCTTTTAAACTTTCAAGATTGGTTAAGAAAATTGTTGTGTAAGATTCAGGCTATATAAATTTTTGGAAAAGTAGCCAGTGCCTCGCCCCCAGGCTATATAAAATTTAAATTCTTCATAACTCTGAACATATTGGGTCTAAATTAAAGATTTTTGGATATGTGTGTCCTTTAGTCAAGATGTATATAATTTTGGAAAAGTGGGCGGTGCAACGCCCACATTTTTTGTGTTTTGTTTGTACTTCAATAATGTCCAAAGTTTATGGTCGATCTCTTTTAAACTTCCAAGATTGGTTAAGAAAGTTGTTGTGTACGATTCAGGCTATATCAATTTTTGGAAAAGTAGCCAGTGCCACGCCCCCAGGCTATATAAAATTTAAATTCTTCATAACTCTGAACATATTGGGTCTAAATTAAAGATTTTTGGATATGTGTGTCCTTTAGTCAAGATGGATATAATTTGGGAAAAGTGGGCGGTCCCACGCCCACATTTTTTGTGTTTTGTTTGTACTTCAATAAGTTCAAAGTTTATGGTCGATCTTCTCTAAATTTCCAGATTGGTTCAGAAGATTGTTGTGCCACGCCCCCAGGCTATATAAAATTTAAATCATCATAACTTTGAATATTTTTGGTCTAAACTAATGATTTTTGGATATGTGTGTCCCTTGGTCAAGAATTATATAATTTGGGAAATGTGGTGCCACGCCCACATTTTTTGTATTCAGTGCTTTGTTTGTACTTCAATAATGTCCAAAGTTTATGGTTGATCTGTTTTAAACTTTTCCAATACGTTAAAATCTTCGCTGGGTACGACATACATAGGCTACATTTGTAAATTCTTTGGAAAAGTGGGCAGTTCCAGGACCACAAGCTAAGTAATATTTCAATTCGTTATATTCCTGAATGTATTTGCTGGTCAGGCAGAACAACGTCTGCCGGGTCTGCTAGTTAATATAATAAAATTGATTTGTTGGCTGGCTCGAGGTCAAAAATTGTAATAAAAACAAAAGTTTTTAATTTTGTTTTCGATATATTTCGGTTACACTTCGGTAACCGTCTTCAGGTAACTACAAAAATTTGTTATAAACAAATTTATTAGTATAAACAAACACAGGCGCGTAGCCAGAAAAAAATTTCGGGGGGGGTTTTGGCCAAAGTGTCAGTAAATAAGAATTACCTATAAATACACATATATTTATATTTTCACATATTACATATTTATACTTTTATTTATTTGAAATTTTCCTCTTTCTACACGGCTACAAATTTGAGCCTAAATTTTAAGCCATTCATTGGTTTACACAATTTTTAAAACTTTTTGGTAATAAATTCCAAACCTTTCTCAATTTTTTGCGGTTTAGATTTAAAACTTAACCGGGATAAACAAACACTGTACTTTTCGCACAAAATTCATGAGTGCGCCGTAGCTCAGTAGGTAGAGCATTGCGCACTGATTTGGGCACGTCGATTCGAGACCTAACATTTAAAAAAAAACATAAAAAATTTTTAACAACATTTTCGGTATAAATTTAAATAATTTTTAATAGGCGCATTTCTATGACAACCGGCGTAAATTTAATTCTTAACCAAATTTGGTCATACACCTAGACCAGTATGTCTGCGTTCAAAGGGTTTTTTTTGGAATATCCAGTAAAATTAACTTCTTTAGACTAATTTAATTATTTTTGAATGAAAGTATGTGCAAATACATAATGAAACTTCTGCAAATCAAAGTTCAAAAGTTTGTGGAAAATTCATGAAAATTTAAGAAATCTCGAAAAAATTTCATCGAAATTTCTAACTTTCTCGTAAAATTTTTTTGTGTATGCAGTTTTGCTGCTCGTTCAATTGTCAAAAGCCGAAAAAAAATTGCCAAAAATCGAGTAATTCTTCTAGCGGCTTAAGATTGCTATCTTTGTTCACTTTAATTGAACGGGCCACAAAACTGAAAACTCGAAAAAATTTAAATATTTTTACTAAAAAGTTAGAAATTTTTATAAAAATTTTTCGAGTTTTCTTGAATTTTCCACAAAGTTCTTAACTTTGAGTTGCAGTATTTTCTTTTTTTTTTGCACATTCTTTCATACAAAAATAATGAAATTAGTCAAAGGAAGGTAATCTTACTGAAAATTCCAAACAACACTTTGAATATGTAGCCCCAAAAAGTTTTAAATCTAGGCTAAATCTTTTAGCCGTGTACAAAACAATATTTATTTTTATTGTTTGTTTTCAAATTTTGTGTAGGATTTCTTCAGGCTTTGGCAAGAAGTAAATAGTTGTCGCTTTATTTCTTGAAGAAAAACTGAAGCTTTGGAAAAATAAAAACAAAAAATGAAATAACATTGAAATTCATATAAAAAGCGGAAAATTGCAATTATTCAACATGCAAAACGGAACGTCAACATTTGTTGGCTATTCATGACAATTTCATAGTCAAGAAATACTTGAAAATATTTCTTAAGCATTTTCTTTTCAACAGCATACCGGGCTTTCTTTTAAACTTTTTCAATCCTTTTTTGCCAAATTAGCGTCACTTTTTATTATCACCTCACAAGTATAAGTACAATTTAATTGTTACTTTCTCTGATAATTCAATACGACTCCGTTGTGTACAGCTTAGTAATTTTTGGAAATTTTTTTTAACTTCTTGTTCATTTTTTTGGTTAAACCTTTGGCAACCGTGACTAACTATAATAACGAGGGACACTCATTTTTACGATTTTTGCCCGCTGTATTCATAGCTCGAAAAGCAGTTAGTTAGTCTTAAAGGGCCAAATGAGTAAACCGTTGCAGGAATTTAGTTGTGACCTCTCAGACTTGCTCTGACAATTGATTAGCGACTACCAATAACTTCTATCAGTGTGAAATATTATTTAATTTTATTCTTTCGTATTTTCATTATTACTATTAATGCTAATTTCTTAACAGGGGTTTTAAAGGTGAATAGAGTAATTATTCTAGTACAGACGTATATTTTTCAATTTTCGGAAATTTCGGGGGGGGGGGGGGGGGGGGTTTGAACCCCCGAAACCCCCCCCTGAATACGCGCCTGAACAAACACAAACAATTATAAACAAAAGGTTTACATACATTTATTTTGACACGTCTCTTTGCTATGACGCGGAGCTTAATACTGTCCGTTTGTTCGTAAGTAAATGTCGGTAAAGGTGAGCGACGTTATCAGTGTCCGTTTTGTAGTTTAG
>OX608078.1:79571005-79735804 GCA_951509765.1 Sphenella marginata
AAAAAATTTAACAACGAAATCCGAATACAATATAAAAAATACATTACAATTCAAAGAAAGGATCAACAATTCATTCATTTGTGATGATGAAAAACTCATCTCTTTTGACGTGGTATCATTATTCCCTAGCATACCGATACAAATACAGACTTCCGGAAAAATACAGACTTACCACCACTACCGCACTACGTCCTAGAATTTATGGACTCCCCAAAACTCACAAGGAAGGAACACCCCTGAGACCCATCTGCTCGGCGATTGATTCACCATCCTACAATCTATGCAAATACATAGTAAATATTTTAAAAAATTTAACAACGAAATCCGAATACAATATAAAAAATACATTACAATTCAAAGAAAGGATCAACAATTCATTCATTTGTGATGATGAAAAACTCATCTCTTTTGACGTGGTATCATTATTCCCTAGCATACCAACACATTTAGCATTAGACATAATACGGAAAAAATGGACTATTATCAAAGAACACACAAATATACCGAAACAAACATTTATGGAAATATTAAAGTTTTGTATTGAAGAGAGCAGATATTTTAAATTTAATGACATTGTGTACACACAGTTAAGAGGAATGCCGATGGGATCTCCTGCATCTCCAGTTATTGCAGATATTATTATGGAAGAACTACTAAACACGACACTGGTAAAACTTAGACACAAACCAAGAGTAGTTACAAAATATGTTGATGATTTGTTTGCCATTATACAAGAAAATGAAGTCCAAAACACGTTAGATGCACTAAATTCGTTTGACAGGCATATTCGGTTCACGGTAGAACTGGAAGAAAACGAAAAATTGCCTTACCTAGATTCGATGGTAATTAGACGAGGAAATCAGCTGAAAACCAAGTGGTATAAAAAGCCTACAGCGTCATGACGAATCATCAGCTTTTATTCCAAGCATCCTAAGACGATGATAATGAATACAGCAATGGGATGTATACGACGCATGTTGACAATATCGGACGAAATATACCACACGGAAATAAAAAATGAAATTATATTACTTTTAAAAAACAATGACTTTCCAGAAAAAAAAAAAAAAAAAAAAAATTATAAAAACATTATTAAGAAGATCGGAATTACCAAACCAGTCCAATAAATCGAAACCCACTACAGTTTTTAAGGCAGTTACATATATACCTCACCTGTCAGAACGGATAACCATGGCAGATTGCTACGACAAAGAAAAAATTAAAATAGCCCATAAACCTAGAAATACTTTAAAATCCATATTTAACAAAACCAAATCCAAGATACCTCTATTAGATAAAAGCAATGTGATTTACAAAATTCCCTGCAACGGCAATAATCGCGAATCATGCAATAGTGTATACGTAGGGACAACAAAATCGAAACTTAAAACTAGACTGGCACAACACAAAAGCGACGTAAAACAATGCCATTACTCCAATACCCAAAAAACAGCATTGATGGCCCACTGTGCCAATAGCGGCTACTCTCCCAATTTCGAAAAAACATCAATCTTACAGCAAGAACAACACTACAACAAACGCTTCACACTGGAAATGCTACATATAATAAACACACCACCAAACATAAGATTAAACTACAAAACGGACACTGATAACGTCGCTCACCTTTACCGACATTTACTTACGAACAAACGGACAGTATTAAGCTCCGCGTCATAGCAAAGAGACGTGTCAAAATAAATGTATGTAAACCTTTTGTTTATAATTGTTTGTGTTTGTTTATACTAATAAATTTGTTTATAAAAAATTTTTGTAGTTACCTGAAGACGGTTACCGAAGTGTAACCGAAATATATCGAAAACAAAATTAAAAACTTTTGTTTTATTACAATTTTTGACCTCGAGCCAGCCAACAAATCAATTTTATCTTACAACAGAAAGGTCGCTAAAAAATTTTCAATTAATATAATATAAATTGAAATTAAAAAAACTTCTCGTTGCCTCAAAGCTTAGACATGGTCCTTCGAGCCGGATGGATTCGAACCGGAGCCTTCCAAATATCACTACACGACTAAGCCGTCTAGGGGGGCGAGAATGTTTAAGCGACTTAAACAATTTCTTTCGTTAACTCATTTGCAACCCGTTTTATAATTCTCACCCAGCTTATGGAATATTCTGAAGATATTGTTTTTGGCTGCCTAACCCAACGGTGTTTTTCCAAACGAAAATGAGGTAGCCAATTTAGTGCAATGCCTGTTGTTGTTGTTGTAGCGCTACTTAGCCCTACCTAACGGAAGTCCTAGAAACCTAGCGGCTTCAACAGGGGCGGACCAGAGGGATATTTATTTATTTATTTAGTCTATGAACAATTCCTTCTTAACAAAATTGAATAAAATTTAAGTATAATAGCACTTACATACTAATAACAAAATGAAAGATACTAAATTGATGATTTCAAGATATTAACAAAGGCATCTTTCGATAATGAAAAATCAAGCTCGACAAAAGATGAGAAATTGTTAAATTCCCCAAGAGCACGGGCAATTGGAGCATTTCGCGCATAATTTCTTCTATTAAAAAAGCCATAGAAAGGCTTGGAGTTTCTGAGGTCTCTTCTCGGAATATTAAAATTAATTTTTCTGAGAAGGGCTGCACAATCAAAGTCCCCACTGGTAATGCCATATACGAAAGTTAAAAAAAGAATTAGCCTTCTACTATCTAAAGACTGGAGATTTAAAAGAAGTAAACGAGCATTATATGAAGGAAGTGGTTCTGAAAAATGAAATGAGCGCAAAGCATATCTCAGAAACACTTTTTGACTCGCTCAATCCTATCAATAGCAAATTTTTGAAAAGGCAGCCAAATAATCGTGGCATACTCCAAGTGAGAACGTATAAAAGATGTATAAAGCATTTTAAGTGTGTACGGGTCAGAAAACTCCGCACTATTACGCCGAATAAAACCAAGCATTGAATAAGATTTTGAAATAACAAAGTTAATATGATTGTTAAAATTGAATTTAGCATCAAAAATAACCCCAAGATCTCTAATCTCCACAACAGTCTGCAAATTAACATTAGCAATATTATAAAAGCTGTTAACAGTAAGTCGAGATTTCGAGTATGTAACATGGAAGCATTTATTAATATTTAGACAAAGTTTTGATCTAGTACACCACGCATGAAGATTATCGATATCAGATTGTAGATTCAACATATCATTAGTTGAATTTACTACTAAGTATATTTTCAAATCGTCAGCATACAACAAAAATTTAGCGAACGAGAAACATGAACTAATATCGTTGATGAATAGAACAAAGAGTAGTGGACCCAGAATACTACCCTTTTGCACACCAGAAGTTGCGCGGAAGGACTCAGAGTGAACCTCATCCAGGGAGACAGAACACAACCTATTACATAAATATGACTTAAGCCATTTCAAGAAAACCGAGTGAAAGCCAAGGCAAGCTAACTTATGAACTAAAACTTTATGTGAAACTTTATCAAAGGCTTTGGAAAAGTCAGTATAGATGCAGTCGACTTGACCAACAGAAGAAAAAGCGGAAATACAGTCTTCACTAAACACGGAAAGGTTCGTAACAGTAGAACGGCCCGCAACAAAGCCATGTTGTCTAGATTTAATTAAACTTTTGACTGAGAAAAAGATCTTTTCTTTGAAAATGCATTCAAATAACTTAGAAATATTAGGCAGTTTCGACACAGGCCTATAATTGCAGACATCACTCTTATTTCCAGATTTGAAAATAGGAACAATTGAAGCAACTTTCCAAGCATCAATAAATTCACCACAACGGAGCGACATATTAAACAAAATATCGAGAGGCTTAATTAATGCTGGGCACTCTTTTAACAAAAGTGTTGAGATACCATGTATGTCTGCTCTGGAAGAGTACTTTAGTTTTGCAATACCAATAGCAATGTCATCGGCAGATATGGAGATTGACCCAAAATCAACCATAGATTGAATATCTGATGAAAATTCACTGCATAGAACCTCATCATCACAAACGAAGTTTGATTTAAAAAAGTTCGCAAAAAGATTATCGGCTTCACTAGGAGTACTAGCATACTCATTGTTATAAAATAAAGTTGTTGGAACCGATGCTATCGATTTCTTCGAGTTAACAAAATTCCAAAACGCTTTAGGATTTCTTTTTATTTTAGTCTCGAAATTGGTGATATAATTTTTATAAAGAAACTTATCCAAGCAATTGAATTCCTTCATATAACCCTCATATTTCTCATAGAAGAATTGATTGTTAGTCTTCACAAACCTCTTGTAAAACTTATTCCTTAGATTCCTTAACTTTTTTAGACTCCTTGTATACCAAGGTAATTTATAAGGCTTATTTTTCACTACAGGTACAAACTGTACGCATAATTCATAAATCTTTGATTTAAAAATTTCAAAGCCGTTCGCCACATCAAGATTAGAAAGCAGATCCGGCCAGTTTATTTCAGAAAAATTTTGGTCAAGTAAGTGAAAATCACAACAGGAAAAATTAAAGACAACTTTGTTATTTAAAGTTGCGGCTTCAAACTTATAGAATTCAAGTTTAAGAACAAGAGCGGTATGGTGAATGACCGGCGGAGTGATCGGGGCATGACACTTCGAAAGTTCAATATTAATATCATCACTAAGAAAAATTAGATCCAGAATTTTATCGAGCCCGTTTTAAAAATTATTAATTTGCAAAATAGCAAATTCAAACTTAAAATATTGTCAATGAAATACGATTCAAATGACTTAGACACATTATTTGCCAAGAGACCTGACTCACAGTAACTAGGAGACCATGTGATATTGGAAAGATTAAAATCACCAAAAATACATAGATGATTATCACCTAAATTATTGTGAGCCACGGACACAATGTTATCGACATGAGCTTTATACAAATTTTCAGAGCTATTAGGCGGTATATATGACACAATTAGAAATATTGAACCTGATGACGCTCGTACACTAACACAAAGCTGGTCTAGTAAAGAATCACCATTCTCAAGAGCAATTAACGATGAATTATACTTGCGTTGCACGGCAACTAAGACACCGGCACCTCTAGAACATCCAGTTTTATTTGCATCTCTGTCCTTGCGAAAGACAACATTGATTATGGTCGAAGAATTCAGCATCAAAAAAATCTGAAGTTAACCAGGTTTCAACAATAACGAAAATATCGTACTCCAATTGAGAGCTTAACAATTTTACAGCATGAGGTGGATATGGTTGTTAGAAGAGTAGGCTCAGCTGAGCAGACGAAAAGGTGGTTAGTATTATGGGGGGACAAGCCACATGCCGGACAAACATTAGGCAAATCGGGGTTCAGTCTGGATAGGTAAGACTTAAACTATTACAATAGCCAGACCGGAATTGGGCCAGCATCACTCTAGTCTCCCTAGGCAGCCCGCGCTCCTCTTCGGCAACGGGTGGAGTTGTTGCCTGAAGAACGGCGTTCGCTGGGATAGAGCTGACGTAGGAATTTACCGAATCGGTGTGGATAAGGATCAAACGGCGTGGAAATCAGGTGCCGGATCTCATCGAAGTGTTTGCGTAGGTGGCTTCTTATTCTCCTGGGGGGCGGATTTTCGTTGACCAGGCGACCGTTCGGGTGCTGCGGTTTGCAACAGTTGAACAGGAATTGCCTGGTCAACATCTCTCTATGCTCTTTAACGGCGAGCATTTTCGCTTCATTGTGAAGGTGGTGCTCAGGAGACATAAGAAGACACCCAGTGGCGGTTCGAAGGGCGGTATTCTGGCAGACCTGAAGCCTCGTCCAGTGTGTGTCAGCTAGCCCCGACGACCATATAGGCGTCGCGTAGCTCAGTACCGGCTGACCAATTGCTTTGTATGTAGCTAGTAACGTTTCTTTGTCTTTGCCCCAAGTGCTGCCAGCTAGCGACTTGAGGATTTTGTTACGGCTTTGGACTTTATTGACAATTGCGGTAACATGAGCGCCGTATTTGAACAGGTTATCAAACGTCACCCCTAAGATTTTGGGGTGTGAGACAGTTGGTAGCTTGACACTATTAACGTAGACGTCTAATTCCATGTTCACTTGCGTTGTCCATGTCGTAAATAAGGTAGCCGAGGACTTATTCGGTGACAATGCCAGGTTTCTACCAGCGAAAAATTCCGACACGGCTTCAACGGAGGGGCCTGTTGCCAGTATCGTACAATCATCGGCGTATGAGACGATCGAAACACCATCTGGTGGTGGGGGAAGTTTCGATATATAATAGTTAAACAGAAACGGGGTTAGGACACCACCCTGTGGCACCCCTTGTTTAACTGTTCTGGGTTTTGATCGGGCACCTCTGAATTCAACCGACAATTGACGGCCACTCAAATAGTTGGGAAGGGACGAATCTTCCAGGTCTTTCAATAGTCGCGCATGGTTGACCGTGTCAAAAGCTTTGGCCAAATCAAGCGCAACTAGTACTGTCCTGTGGTTTGGACGCTTTTGGTTTAGTCCGTCCCCTATCTGAGTGGTAATGGGGTTCAGCGCGGTGGTGATGCTGTGGTTTTTGCGGAAACCATGCTGATGTTCGGCGAGTCGCAAGTTAGCGGTGAAATATGGTAATAAGATAGATTCCAACACTTTCACTACTGGGGAGAGAAGTGATATCGGGCGAAAGGTTGAAAATGTGTGTTAGATATCTTATGCCTTCGTCGCCGAGGTGTTTTAGCATCAGCATGGAGATTCCATCGGGGCCTATATACCTGGTGTTCTTAGATCTCCGAATTGCCTCATGTACTTCGGTTGTGGAGATGGCAATGGGCGCATCGCTGTTTTTTGGGTTTATGCGCTTCCCTGGTGGATCGGCGAATCTCTTTGTCCACCGGAGGATGCATTACAAACTGTCGTTTAGGCTTCGACTGAACCTTATCGCCGAAGGCGATGGATATTTTGTCGTTGGGTTTAGTCGGGTTGGACAAAGATTTCACCGTCGACCATAATTTGCCAACCCCAGTCGAGAGGTTACAAGACCTTAGGTGCTCTTCCCACTTAGCGCGTTTGTGTTTATCTACTAAGCGTCTGATTTCAGCATTAAGATCCTTTATTTGAGGATCCGTAGGGTCAAGGCGTCTAATATGGTCATGCCTTTTCCCCTTCTCGTACGTCAGACGGGGTGGGGAGAGCAGCGAAGGCGCTCTCTGTAGATATTAAGAAACTCTCCCAGTCGGCTTTGTTAAAGTTAATAAAGGTGCGATTGTCAGAAGTGACAAAGTCGGTGGGGCGAGCGATAGAGAGCACAATGGGTAGGTGGTCCGAAGCAAGCGTCAGCATCGGTCGCCAGTCAACGCAATTTATAAGACCTGCGTTGACTATGGTGATGTCCGGTGAGCTAGAGCAGTTTACCGCCCCTCTAGTGGGGGCATCCCCATTAACCGTGCAGAATCGTCTGTTTGATCAGCCAGCTCCTGCCCCCTACCATCGGCCTGTAAGCTGGAGTGCCACAGGTCGTGGTGTGCGTTGAAGTCATCAAAGATAACGCGGTTCTCACTCCTGAGTATCGCACGAATGTCGAATGGGAGAGCAGGTGACAGGTGGTATATATACGTTTATGATTTCCAAGTCGACATCGCCTGACCGGACAACCATACCTTGACGTTCTAAGGTGGCGTCCCTCGGGTCGATGTCAGTCTCAAATGACGATACTGCACAGTTTGATGCGTGATGAATGCAAGACCACCCCCAAGCCCTCTCGCACGATCACAACGGTGTACATTGTAACCGTTTCAGGTCTGAAGAGTCGACCTTCCAACCGAGCTTTGTCTCCTGAATCGCTGCGATCTTGATATTGTGTCGCTTCATGAGGTTTGTAATCTCAACTGTTTTACCGGTTAGGCCGTTGCAATTAAATTGCAGGATTGCGAAGTGCGAAGGGGGAGCAGAGCTGATGCTGGGGGTCAGGAACTGATGCGCACTATGACGCATTTTTGAAGTCGAAGGAATCGCGTTACCAGAAGGTAGAGGCGAATCAGATGACGTTGAAGGTTGCGTAGCTCGACAGCATGGCGCAACGTACGTATCAGTCCATAAGTTCCTGTTTGCGAGTCTAGAGCATATAAGCAAGTGACACAGGCCAAGGCAGTTATTGCACTTGACCGATGCCAAAGGCGTGTTTAATCTTAACCGACAAACAGTGCACGTAGTATAAGGGACCAGGAGCTGATGGTTGTGACTTATACTCGTGCTAATGCTGGAAGAAGAGGGGCTGACTGAGGGGGCGGGAGATAGCGGACGCTCAGCATTGCTCAAATCCACTTGGGAAGTGCTACGTAGGGAGTAGCTGTGAGCTGCTGTGTGAGATGTTGACGCCTGGGGGCGTGAGCGACCGCTAGGAAAGTCTACTTGCTGATGTGCATTTGTAATGCTAGTCGTGGAGACTGAGGTGACAGAGTCCGACATATGTGGCGGGGCGATACTTGATCGACGGCGGCCACGGGACGTCGTAGGACCTGAACAGCAAGGGGCCACAAAAGTTCTATAAAAACTAGCGGGCCTATGTGTAGAGGGATTTAGTCCGGAGCAACATGTTAGGTGCAACCATCTATTACAATTGGAGCATTGTACTGAATGCGAGCGTTTCACATAAATTTTCTTCCAGCATATACAGCAGATCCATTCTCTTGGTCCCGGGTTGGATTCAATACCAGCTCGGAGCAAGAGAGTCTTGAGCAGTCCAGCTGCAAGGAGTTGCTCGGAGGATGACATTATTGGGGGGAGGATAACTGATGGTTAAAGCAGGGGGGTAGCGAAATAACAGCCCTAGAACCGGCTGTCGTGGGAATGTCGTGCAATGCCTCAGAGCCAACAGTGCTCGCCCCTAGTGAATACATACAGGTGTAACAGGTGCTCTTCAACCTCCCAGAACAAATAAATAAATAAAAAATAATAAAATAATAATTTACTAAAGGTCGTCCCTATTAACCGTGCTCTGCACACTCCCGACCTACTCTAAATAAATCTTATATATAAAATTCTCGTGTCACAGTTTTTGAAATCATACTCCTCCGAAACGGCTTGACCGATTCTCATGAAATTTTGTGAGCATATTGAGTAGGTCTGAGAATCGACCAACATTCATTTTTCAAGACCCTATGCGACCCATTTTTCGAGATATCGACCAAAAAGTGGACCAGGGGTGACCCTAGAAGGTGCTTATACGATATGGGTATCGAATAAAAGGTGTTGATAAGTGTTTAAAAAAGAGGTAATCTCCAGGACCCTGTGCTACCCCGTTTACGAGATATCGCCAAAAATGTGGACCAGGTGTGACCCCAGACGGGTTTTCTACAATATGGGTATCAAATAAGAGGCTTTGATGAATATTTAAAAAAGAGGTGATTTTCAATACCCTTTGCGACCCGTTTTCCGAGATATCGCCAAAAATTTATTTTTTATTTTTTCATGATACACCATATAAAAATACATACAATCCTAAATTTTCACCCTTCTAGCCATTTTAGTAATTTAATCACTTTCCATCACCGGACGATAACTGATCAATCGTTATTTAATTAGTTATCTCCGCCAGATGTCTACAGGTGTCACTTCTGACCCAGTAAACAGCACGGAGTAGGGATGAGAACGAAGCCGGTCTCCTGTTTCTCTCACACAATAAGACTTCTCTCACTCCCTACACAGCTGTCGGCCATGTTGTTTATGCATCAAGTGTAGTAGTAAGGCTGAAAATTATTATTTTGCTATCTCAGTGTAACTCTCATATTAACTATTAATCATTGCTATTCTATCAATAATAATAAAATTATCATCAATAATAATAAAATTATCAATTTTGAGTGTATTTTGCACGATTAATTAATCAAGTGATTTTCATAACCTAAAAAGTACTCAACACGTGGCACGAGCTTCCAATAACAACGGATTTTGTGTTGTAAGTACACTTTTTTTTATTTATATCGAAAATGTTGTTGAAAACGTTCATAAAAGATTCTGTGGAATTTAATATCTTATAAATAAAAATGAATGTGTGTCTGTGTGTCTGTGTGTCCTTTATAGGCGTCCAAAGTACTCAACCGATTTTTATGAAAATTTCACAGTATATTCTTGGGATCACGAGTTAAAGCATAGGCTATATATATTTTTGGAAAAGTGGGCGGTGCCACGCCCTCAGGCTATATAAAAATTCAAATTGTCATAGCTATGAATTTCAAATCATCATAACTATGAACATATTTTGTCTTAATTAATGATTTTTGGATATGTGTGTCCTTTGGTCAAGATTTATACAATTTTCGAAAAGTGGGCGGTGCCACGCCCCCATTTTTTGTGTTTTGTTTGTAATTCAATAATATCCAAAGTTTATGGTCAATCTCTTTTAAACTCTCCACTTTGATTTAGAAGATTATTGTGTAGGATTTAGGTTGTATACATTTTTGGAAAAGTGGGCGGTGCCACGCCCACAGGCTATATAAAATTTCAAATCGTCCTAACTATGAACATATTTGGTCTAAATTAATGATTTTTAGATATGTGTGTCCTTTGGTCAAGATTTATACATATTTCGAAAAGTGGGCGGTGCCACGCCCCCATTTTTTGTGTTTTGTTTGTAATTCAATTATATCCAAAGTTTATGGTCGATCTCTTTTAAACTCTCCACTTTGATTTAGAAGATTATTGTGTAGGATTTAGGTTGTATGCATTTTTGGAAAAGTGGGCGGTGCAACGCCCACAGGCTATATAAAATTTCAAATCGTCCTAACTATGAACATATTTGGTCTAAATTAATGATTTTTAGATATGTGTGCCCTTTGGTCCAGATTTATACATTTTTCGAAAAGTGGGTGGTGCCACGCCCCCTTTTTTTGTGTTTTGTGTGTACTTCAATAATGTCCAAAATTTATGGTCGATCTCTTTTAAACTTTCAAGATTGGTTAAGAAAATTGTTGTGTAAGATTCAGGCTATATCAATTTTTGGAAAAGTAGCCAGTGCCACGCCCCCAGGCTATATAAAATTGAAATTCTTCATAGCTCTGAACATATTGGGTCTAAATTCAAGATTTTTGGATATGTGTGTCCTTTAGTCAAGATGTATATAATTTTGGAAAAGTGGGCGGTGCAACGCCCACATTTTTTTGTGTTTTGTTTGTACTTCAATAATGTCCAAAGTTTATGGTCGATCTCTTTTAAACTTTCAAGATTGGTTAAGAAAATTGTTGTGTACGATTCAGGCTATATAAATTTTTGGAAAAGTAGCCAGTGCCTCGCCCTCAGGCTATATAAAATTTAAATTCTTCATAACTCTGAACATATTGGGTATAAATTAACGATTTTTGGATATGTGTGTCCTTTAGTCAAGATGTATATAATTTGGGAAAAGTGGGCAGTCCCACGCCCACATTTTTTGTGTTTTGTTTGTACTTCAATAAGTTCAAAGTTTATGGTCGATCTTCTCTAAATTTCCAGATTGGTTCAGAAGATTGTTGTGCCACGCCCCCAGGCTATATAAAATTTAAATCATCATAACTTTGAATATTTTTGGTCTAAACTAATGATTTTTGGATATGTGTGTCCCTTGGTCAAGAATTATATAATTTGGGAAATGTGGTGCCACGCCCACATTTTTTGTATTCAGTGCTTTGTTTGTACTTCAATAATGTCCAAAGTTTATGGTTGATCTGTTTTAAACTTTTCCAATACGTTAAAATCTTCGCTGGGTACGACATACATAGGCTACATTTGTAAATTCTTTGGAAAAGTGGGCAGTTCCAGGACCACAAGCTAAGTAATATTTCAATTCGTTATATTCCTGAATGTATTTGCTGGTCAGGCAGAACAACGTCTGCCGGGTCTGCTAGTATATATATAAAATAGGATGTACGTACGTATGTATCTATGTGTGTATGTATGTTATAGACTCCGGAACTACCTCGAAAGAGAGGTCCGGAGAGTGTTTATGTAAAGTTTTATTCCGGGAAGTGGACCAGTGACCGAAATATTCCAAACTTTTTTATTTATAGGTACTACGATTTTCTTCAAATTTGGTACAAAGGTACCACTTTACTTTGGTAAAATATAGGGTAACTTTTTTCCGGGAAATGGACCATGGACCGGAATATTCCAAACTTTTTTATTAATTGTTCGATTTTCTTTAAATTTTTTATTAATTGTGCGATTTTTTCAAATTTTGTACAAAGGTAGTCTTTTACTTTTGTTAAAATTTTGGGTAATTTTTTTTCCGGGAAGTGGACCAGAAATATTCCAAACTTTTTTATTTATCTTGCGATTTTTTCCCTAAATTTGGGCAGAACAACGTCTGCCGGGTCATTCTAGTAATATAATATAAATTGAAATTAAAAAAAACTTCTCGCTGCCTCAAAGCTTAGACAGTATGATTTTCGCTACACACATTACTTATATAATAGGTACGAAACCTGCAAAATTTTACGTTCCTAGCTTTTTAACTGCAAAATTTATAGCCCAAACCCCATTTATCATCTATTATATCTATCTATTATACGAATGCTATATGTTATGTTGGTCCGATATGGATCATTTTCACTACATGCGTTACGCATATAATATGTACTAAACCTGCAAAATTTCGCGCTCGTAGTTTTTTAATTGCAAGAGTTACAGGCCAAAACCCGTTTATCGGAACAATCGATTGTATGGGAGCTATGGGTTGTATCGGTCCGATCTTACTGGTTCCGACAAATTATCCCTATCTCCATTCCAAATTTCATCGAGATATCTCTAATTCTGATCGGGTAGTTTGCGTTCAAACAGACAGACGGACATGGCTAAATCAACTCAGCATGTCGCCCTGATACTTAATGGTGGGTATATCTCTTCTTCTTCTCATACTTACAAACATCGGGCCAAAGTTATAATACTAAATAAATAAATAATTTCATGTTCATGAAAGGTATAAAAAATTGCATACCATTTTTTCAAAACATGCACTTTGCTTAGCTATGGCACCGCTGGCTGTTCTTGCTCCGCTAGTTTTTGAATTATCGAGGAATTCGAAAAGGTGTTCCAGGTAGTTCATTGAAATGCAAAAGGCATATAAACCCATGCAATGGCCTTCCCAAATCGATCTCAAAACAACTAAGAATTTATATGATGTATTCACGTAAGCCTGCTTATCTAGTAATTTATATGATTTATCAATATAAAATAAAGTGCTAAAGTAGACCCACGCGAGCCTTACGCTTTTCCGTCTCACATTTTTGGGGTTATGTGAATCCTGGGGTACCCTAGAATCCTATAAATAAAGAAAGTCTTTGGTAACATAGCCTTCCATTTATACTTGGCAAAATAGAGTAGAGCAGTTATTACTTTAGATCGTTTGGAGATACCATCAGGTATATTTGTTGTAAACGATGAAGGAGTTCTTGAAGCAGCTGGTGTTATCGAGGGGCCAAGAAATCCCTCTATAGTGGCTGACCTTTCCCGGGCCCCAAGTGTTTCTATTTCCTTTTCAGCTCATCTCTTTTATACGAAACCTATTGAATTTAAGAGGAAACGACGTAATACTGTGGCGGCTAAGTCGCCCAGCGCTATATCGTCAAAGGCCTGGAGAGATATATACGCAGCGAAAGAACAGGAACAATATCAAAAACAAGCTGCCATTGCTGAAAGAAAAAAATAACGACTTTCTAAAGAACACTTAAAACAAAAGAAAAGACTCAAAACCAAATCAAAACTATCTTGCGTAAAAGAAAAATGTTGCACATGTTTGAAGAACTCATAAGCGACGTGGAGGACGATGATATGAAAAATATTGGTTGTGACAAGTGTTCTTCATGGTTTCACCTCAAATGCTTGCTTTAATGGCCTGTCTTATAGAGAAGTATCCAAAAGTGAATTTATTTGCCCCTCGTGTGTTTAACGATTCTATTTTTTAAAAATTTTTAATCAATGTTTTTTTGATAAATGTTATCTGGTTAAGTCATATATATAATACTTCTATATTGCTAGTAAAGAGCTGTGAAGCGTGTCAAACATTACAGTACAGACACGCAATGAGAGAAGAAGACAAAATCTCGATGGCGTCGTCAATTTTTTTGAATAAAAGGGGGTCGATGAAATATGTGGATATTTCAAAGATTGAATTTATTAGATTTTTCTTATTATTATTTGCACTAATGTAATGTACAAGAGTCAGCTTCCCTCTCACAATTTTTCAAAATTGAAGTAATGCATTTTCTAACCATATTACGCACGATCACGTATGTAGCTATAGAAACACTATAAGCTCAAATAATAAATACATTACGCTTTATATTCAAACCCAATGAGCTGAAGTGCTCCGGTTGCTGATTTCCAAAGAAAGAAAGATCCTTTTCCTGCGGATACCGTAAAGAGCTCAGCGTACGACTGTTAATTTGTAGTGAGGAGCTAATATCGTAAACCATATGTTCAGAAAAAACAACTTTACGATATCTGAAGCTGTGTTTAATTAACACTAACCCGACTGGTTGCTTTGTGGGGGGTATTCATTAAAATAGGGTTAAATTGTAACAAAAAGTTTAAATAAAAGTAGTCGTGGACATGGTAAGGAGTATTTTGTCTACATACACAAGTAGGTATTAGTATGTAAAAATGTAAAATTTATATTTTAAGGAATACAAAATCTACATTGAATATTAATATGAAGTAAATAAGAAAATTTCATCTATTATTCCACATGGAAAAGCTGCAAATTGTGCGTTATTTTCCTTTGGACGTTATATGAACCTAATAATAAAATGTTTAAATTTAAAAATGCGGACTCGGTATAAGTCTATGGCAGCCGTGTACACACAGAACACAGCCCCATCTAGAGTGTTAGTGCGGTTCGTAACATCTCAGACCCTTTGAAGCATTACATAAACACATCGCCGTTTTACTTTAATTGTCATGTGCACACAAATAATGTATAAACAAATATGAATGTACACAAACAACATTCTACCCAAATTAGTTACATTGAACTCAGCGGGAGTTTATACAAAGACTGCACACGCCGCACATAACGAGGATCTTGTTACACTTGTGTGGACGGTCAAAGACACCGCCAAAGACAGTCGCAATGACCAACTGAACACAACGTCAGTTTGTCAATGCGACTGACATAGTTATATATTTATTGCAACCATATCGCACACTAAATCAAAAAGAGTCACAACTCAAAATCTGAGTAACTTTCAGTTAATTGCTTCTGGATCGCACAAAAGTGATTTGATTTTTAAAAACTTGGCATCACTGTGCTATTTAAAGAGTAACGATAATAGCCAAAAAGAAAAATATTGTATGTACTGGCTGCACTACTTTTTATTAGGCAATCTATGCCAAGAAAGCGACCTAAAAAAATTTTGAGATGGAGTTGACTGTTTTTGATTTAGGGTGCGATATGTTGACTTAGCATATTTTAGAGTTATGCATTTTAGTTTGTATGTATTAGTAATATATCTATTTGTATACGTTTTAGTTCGTAAATAAGTTGTAATTATTAGTGTAAGAATTTTGTATAAAAAGGAAAGTAAATTCAATAAACAATCAATTCATTTCATCAGCGTTTGTCTTATCTACACCTTCTCTCCCGGATATCCTTTCAATGGTAAATTGCTCGCTTTTCGGTGATTGTATCCTCCAGTTCGTACATGCTATTGCCCAATTCAATTATTTTGGCCTTAACAAATTTTTGAGCAAATTTAGGACAAAACATTTTAGTCGCGTCACTCTGGACAAAGTTTCAACTACAGACGAGACTTTGAAGCTAGTCGTGGAGCTACGCAAATAATAACACTGGTTTACAGCCAAAATGCACCAGAGACGCCATAGTGAAATTCCTATGTAAAATCAGCTCCTAATTCCGAAAACCAAGGTTATTTTTACTTGAATAGTACCGTTTTTGAGATATTTACGATTTACCGCTATTTCAAAAAAAAAAAAAAATGGCTCCACTTAATCGTGTATATCTCAAGCACAAATAGAGCCATTCGAAAACGGTTTGAAAAATTTGAAAGCTTATAAAATTTACTATAATCAGTACATACAACACTTTTTTCTAGGTCCTGCAGATTCAAACATAGTGAACAATCATAACGGATTTTTAAAATTTTTTTTGTAAAAATATAAAAAAATTCTACTTTGCGAGGAAGCATCTCGAAAACCTTTTGTTTTTTTGCAGATATTTTTTCCTCTCTCTAAGCTCTGTTTTATTACAAAAAAAAACATGCTATCAGTGAACAAAATCGATGAACTAATACAAAAGTTATAAGCATTCAAGTAAATATATCCATTTAATACTTAAGTACCCTACAAATAATAGCATATGTACATATGGTTCTGTCTTAACTCTATGATCTTATTTTATAATTGAAAAAGTTATGTGTCTTGTTTTGACGCTTATTTAGATTAGGATCGGTTTCTCTTATGAGAAACCAACAGTATGTAGTCCTTTTAAATAATAACGCAGGTGAAGTGCTCGCGCTCGACGTCATACAAGAACTGATTTATTTAATCTCACTTTGAAATTGTACAACCAATATACATTATTTACATGTACCATATATTACACGCACACACAGGTGCTCGAACGGGATAACTGTGTCCCTTAACATACAAGCTAGAACGAATGTTCTAGTATATCAACAGTTTGAATATAAAGAGAGTTAAACAATACCTGAAGCGGCTGTTATATACATTAACGTACTAATACTACGTTTATACGAGAGTCGGCTTGCTACAATTCGGCCAACCTGACAACATGATCCCCTGATCTGAGGTTTTTCTTTTACAAACTTATACATCTATTTATCCAACCAGGGGCGTATATTTGCGACAGCACATACACCTTTATATGGTATCCTAGATTGCTGGAAACCTTCTACATCCTCCAAGACGTATCGGTCATTACGTAAAACTTTACAAATTTTGTAAGGCCCTTTAAATTTGGGAATTAGTTTTCTACTTACGCCTGCAGTTGAGTCAAAATTTTTGATTAAAACATAGTCCCCTTCTTCGTACTGGTTCGCAACCCGGCGTTCACTGTTAACATACGCATTATTATATGATTGAGCGTTTTTCGTTTCTGAGGCCTGTGTTCTAACTTCTTTATGACTTTGCTGAGCAGCCGTTGCACCCCCTAATAATTCTTCGCTAAGCAAATCTACAACCTTACCCCGTTGTTTAATTCCAAAGAGCATTACGCTTGGATATTGCTTAATCGTTCTGTGGACGCTGTTATTCAAAGTGTATTCCACGGTGTCTACCACATTATCCCAGTGAACATTTTTCTCAGTGTCTCATAATTTGGCTATCATTGGGCCTAGGCTTCTATTTACTCTCTCTACCTGGCCATTTGCTTGATTCGACCCTGTTGCTACTTTAATGTGGTGGATATTTTCAGATTCTAAAAACTGCGCAAACTCATTCGAAGTAAAACAACTACCTCTGTCTGATATAATTGTTTTTGGTTTACTATATGAGCGGAAATAATCTTTAAGGGCGCTTATAACTTCTCTTGTGTTAGTTGTTTTCGTAGTATAGAGTCTGACAAACTTTGTACACGAGTCTATAACTACGAATATGTGTTTCTTTGAACGCGAATTGTCGACCGGTCCGAAATGGTCTACATGTATTAGCTCAAAAGGATCGCTTGCTTTTGGAATATTATGCAAAAATCCTTCTTCCCTACCCTGTTTTGAAGAAAATACTATACACTTTAAACAATTGCGTATGTGATTTGCTGTTTTTTCTCTCATTTTCGCAAACCAGTAGTTTTTCGATATGAGGTCAACCGTTTTATCAATACCAACATGGCCCATTTCATCGTGGTACTTAAAAAGGACGTGCCTTTCCATCTCTTCCGGAACGCAAAAGAGGATTTTTCCGTTATTCACCTTCCTGTACACCACCCCATTTCTCATCTCATAGACTATGCTCACTAACCTGTAATGAATCACGCAGTTCTTTCAACTTTTTATCTCTCGCCTGACACACAATTAAGTTTTCCTCAAAAGTGTTTGTATCGACAACCAGTATGTTGTTGATACGACTCAAAGCGTCAACATGCTGCATCCGTGTGCCAGACCTATGCTCTAATGTGTAGTCAAAGTTTTGGAGTTCTAAAGCCCACCTAGCTATTCTTGGATTAAGTACTTTTTTATTGAGCGTCAGAGTCAGAGAGTTGCAATCGGTAATTATCTTAAACTTTAGTCCTTGTAGGTATACTCGGAAGCGCTGGAGTGCATAGATAATTGATAAAGTTTCTAGCTCGAAGCTATGATACTTCGATTCTGTTTCACTAGAACGCTTTGAAAAATAAAATATTGGGTGCATTTTATTGTCAGCCTTTCGCTGCATCAATATCGACCCGAAACCTAATGAACTCGCGTCGCAATGCAACTCTGTTTCGTCTTTTGGATCGTAAATCGCTAGGACTGGCGACTCCAACAACTTCTGCTTTAACAACTCAAAGCTTTTCATTTCTTCACCACCAAAACTGAATTTCCTATCTTTTCGCGTTAAATCATACAAAGGCTTAGCCATTATGGAAAATCTTTAACAAAACGCCTGAAATAAGAACACAGGCCTAAGAAACTTTGCACCGCTTGCACCTTCGTTGGTATCGGAAAATTTTGTATTGCTTCCAACCCTTTATCATCAGCTTTAATGCCATTCTTCGAAACAGTGTAACCTAAGTATTTTACCTCATTTTGCAAAAACTCGCATTTATCAACTCTTAACTCCAAATTGTTATCAGTCAACCGTTTAAAAACTTCAACCAATATTTTGAAATGTTCTTTAAAATCTTTTGTAGCGATCATTATATCGTCTAAATAAATTATGACTTTATTTTCTTTAAACATATCTGAAAATATTTTATTAACAAAACGTTGGAATGTCGATGGTGCATTTTTAAGCCCAAACGGCATGCGCAAAAACTCGTATTGACCTAAAGGTGTCACGAAAGAAGTATATTTTATTGAATCTGCATGCATCGACACGTGGAAGAAACCATTCTTCAAATCCAACTTCGTAAAGATTCCTTTGCCCGACATCCTATCCAGCAAATCGTCTATTAATGGAATAGGATAATTGTCTTTGGCTGTTATTTTATTAAGTAATCTATAATCTACGCACATTCTAAGATTCCGACTCACTAGGCCTAATTATTTTCTTTTTTAAATAGTCATCTAACAACTTTTCTAACTCATTTTTTTCAGTGTACGACAACCGTCTTGGAGGACAACTGAAAGGCTTTACATTTTCAACAACTAATTTCATTTCGCTTATTACTTCTGGTTCATCAGAGCGTTGTCTATTTTTAACATAATATTTCATAAAAATTTCGTGCAGCTTTTCCGTATGGTAAAAACTTAATTTTTCACTAAATTTCAAATTCGGCTTTTGGTCTTCTACATTACAAATTAGCAAAAGCTGTTTGGTAAAATCTTCTTCTTCTTTCTCAATAGCTTTATAACTTAACTCGTCAATTACTTCACAACATTTCTCAACATCACTGTTGAAGACATGGATGACGATCTCATTGAATTTGATTAATATATCCTTTAAAATTTACCTATCAAAATGAATCTTAAAAATGTTGAATTTATACATGAATTTATTGAAATGACACTTAAATCTGAATTGTATACTTACCTTTACCATTAAATACTTACCTTCTACTATACTTACCTTCTACTATACTTACCTTCTACTATACTTACCTTCTACTATACTTACCATTTGCATCCATACTTACCCTAAATTAAATTTACCTTTGAATTTGACTCATCCTAATGTAAACTTCTTAAATTGGAAAACTACAGCTTCTTTCTATTTACTTACCTTTTTTACTTACCCTTTTATATACATATATGTATGTATGTATGCTCACGGCACAGCCTAGCGGGCGGTCATCGATGGCCGCTCAAGTTCAGTTGTCGTTGAGCGCGCGGTTTATTACGTACATATCCCTTACTACCTACTTTCAAGTTGTTAGAAGTCAAGTTAAACTAAAATAAATTGTGAACTTGATATAAATAAAATATGTGAAAGTGAAATAAAATATAAATAAGTTAAACATTGTAAATGAAGAGAATTAAAAGCCTATTAAATTAAATTATTATATGGTTAAAACCTAAAAAATAAACGGTGGTTTAATTCCCAAAGGCAAGATAGTGCAACAGTGGTGAGTGCCCCTACCCCGTGACAGTGAAGTGTATACAATCACATTAATTTTTGTTTGGACTTAAAACATCTGAACTTACACAATCTTTATTAACATCGCAACTTGTTTTATTGCCACTTTCAGTGCAGTTTGGTTTACACCCGTTAACTAATGATACATTTTCTGAATAATTGGTAACTATATTATCTTTTTCAATATCGGTAGCCCTAACTAACTTAAATTTGCAAACCTCTAAGAAATCTCTGCCCAACACAGCTTTATAACGCATAGTGCTATCGTCAACTATTACAAAATTTATTTGAAAAAAGTTATCATTTATTTTGATAAAACACAAAAACTTTCCATAAGTTACAATTTTCTCATCATTTAAACCGAAATAAAATGTATTCAAATCAGATATGTGATCCGCGTCCAATTTTCCACTCACGCATGACTGCTTTATAAAGCTGATTGGGCTTCCCGTGTCAATTAAACATTCTAAAGAAAACGACATATTTGTAGAATTTTTAATAATAAAATGAAACAATCTTACATATTCATCCACTAAATGAACACCCTTTTTCTTGTCGCAAACTGCTGCACGGTGGTTTTTGCTGCCGCACACGTAACACGCTCCCATTTCCCATTTTGGCTTCCAACATTCAGCTGAAAGGGTTCCTCGAATATTGCAGTTGTAACACCTTAATTCGCGTGAAGTCGTTTCTGTTTTTGCTGTAGTTGACGTTGTAGACGTTGTTATGGATTTCATTTCCACTTTAGCGAACGCTTTAATTAGCTGTGCCTTTGTTGTATAGCACTGTAGATATGCTTGTTGTCGTAAACGATAGTCGGTTATGCCTTCAATTGCATATTCGACAACTTCTTCTTCTTCTAACTGCAAAGGGTTTGCCAGCATTAGCTTGTCGTTGAAATAATGAGCGAATTTTTCACCGACTTTCCACTTTCTTGCCTCTAATTGGCGGCGCAATACAATTTTGTTTTCTTTGAGGTCGAACACTTCGCTCATATCATTCAACAGGGCTTCAACGTTTTCAGTAGTAACGAATGTTACTTTGCTTTGCAGCCAATTCTGTGCCTTGCCTCTTAATTTGCTCAACAATAGCACACGCTGCTCGTCTTCTGCGAGGTTATACGTTTCTACGACGCTTTTGAATTGCGCCACCCACACATTAAAGTTGGGGCCGCCATCATATTCTTGCAGAAATTTTTTTAATAAGTCGAGTGAAACTTTTGGCTGCGCTGCCGGTGCGCTAGTTGCTGTATTGTAATTTCGCAACAAAAGGTTCTCCCTTTCTAACAATTGTTTCTCGCGCCGCAACAAGTCGGTCTCCCGCTTTAGCATCTCCACTTCAGCTCGCTGCTCTGCTTGTGATGCGTCGCCACTGGCTACTTGTTGAAAATCTGCAGCGTCAGCTTCTTCATCATCGTCATGCGCATTGGATAGGCAAGTTTCGTTGTGTGAGTTAACTTCTGTTGGGCATTTACCTCGTCTTTCCGCCGGTAGATCGGTGAGCCGTACGATGAGCGAGCTTTTATTACCGCTTGACGGCAAGTCAAGGGACCGCAACCAAGCACGTAGCTGTACTATGCTGTAGCAGGACAAATCTTCGTACTGCATATTTTAATTATGTACAAGTACAGTCGAGTTTAAATGTTTTTTTTTTTTTTTTTTTTTTCGAGCACTTTTTATATCGTCCAGTAAAATGTTTTTTGCTTAATTTTTTGCACCGCCAATTATTTCACACTCTTTTTGTTCTTTCGGACGTTTTTTATTTTTCAATTATGATTTCCACTATGATGATTTCGAACTTTTTAAAATGTTTTTTCTTTTTCAGTTTGCGTTCATTATTTTTTAATTACGTCAATTATTTTTCACAGCGCTATTATTTTCTATTTTCAATCATTTTACTTTTGTTTTTGGAAGCAAATTTAAACTTTGTTAATCAAAGAAAGGGAAAAAAAAATATTTGCCGGCGTGGGACAAACTCACTTCTGAGATTTGTAGTCCTTTTAAATAATAACGCAGGTGAAGTGCTCACGCTCGACGTCATACAAGAACTGATTTATTTAATCTCACTTTGAAATTGTACAACCAATATACATTATTTACATGTACCATATATTACACGCACACACAGGTGCTCGAACGGGATAACTGTGTCCCTTAACATACAAGCTAGAACGAATGTTCTAGTATATCAACAGTTTGAATATAAAGAGAGTTAAACAATACATAAAGCGGCTGTTATATACATTAACGTACTAATACTACGTTTATACGAGAGTCGGCTTGCTACAAGTAGTCGCCCATCATAGCGACATTCCAGAATCCTTGATACCGACTTTCAATCACTTTCATTTGCTGGTGAAACCTTTCGCCATACCCGTCACTTTCGTCGCCAAGATTTTGCGGGAAAAAATTTAAGTGGGAGTGTAAGAAATGAATTTTTAAAGACATATTTACTCCTGAAAGAAAATAAAAAAGTAAATTAGATAAATACATAAGTGACACATTAGTATATAATTTTCTTAGGCTGGATTTATCTTTCAATTCAGAACAAATTTTTTGTTTATATTTTTCCCGTTCTTGTTTGTTCGGAACTGGACGATGAATTCAGATTTATGGCTATATATTCTCATGTAAATTTATGTAATATATAATTTATTATAATATGTTTTTTTATTTACCCATTTCCGCATAGTTTTTGATTAAGTCGTTCACTATCATCTTGTAGCTAGGACTTTTGTGTTTGCCTAAAAAAGAAGTAACGACCTTTTCAAAAGAATCCCACGCTGCTGCCTCCACTGGTGACAATAGTTCTTTGAAATGGTTATTGGTCATCATTTTCCTTATTTGCGGTCCCACAAAAATGCCTTCCTTTATTTTTGCTTCTGAAATCTCTGGAAAGATTGTCTTCAAATGATGAAAAGCTTCGCCTTCTTTGTCCAAAGCCTTCACAAAGTTTTTGATAAGGCCGAGCTTGATGTGGAGCGGAGGTAGAATTATTTTTTCCTTCTTTATAAGTGGGGAGTATTTTATGTTATCTACCCCAACTTGAAACTCGATTCGTTCTGGCCAATCCTTTATGATGTAGTGGTCTTGATGAGCTCGGCTATCCCATTTGCATAGAAAGCAACAATATTTTGTGTATCCACTTTGTAGACCACATAGCATTCCAACGACTTTAAGATCGGCACATATTTTCCAATCATGTTCTTCGTATTTGATTAACTTAAGCAATTTTTGCATTATCTCATATGTTTCCTTCCGGGATAGATGGCTTTTGGTTGCCAATATGCAATAATACGGCCTTTAAACTTTATTTATTGCCGTCTATGAACAATCGCCACTCTTTTGAATCATATGGTTCACCAAATTGTTTGAATAGACCACCAATGTCTTTGCAGTAACAAACACTGTCCTCCTTCGTATAGTACTTGGAAAATTCTTCGTGACGAGTTCTATAATATGTTGATGGATGAAACAAATTTAAATTGTTGCATTCGAGAGGCGTGTAGTTCGGCCTTTTCCTTTGACAATTCCGAATCCCTTATCCAATCATTGAGTTGTGCTTGTGACAAAGAATTTCTTTCGTTTTCCGTTTGAAATTCAGTACAACATGATGCCGCGTAATCAGATACTACTGTTGACAATGAAAATGGAGCCGGAACTAAAGTTAAATTTGATTCTGGCAATGTCGCTTCTGTTGAAATTAGTTCTGGTAATGACACTGTAGATACGCTCGCATAGGTTACTTTTCTGGACTTTCCAACCTCAAGTACTTTTGTAGTACAAATATAGCAGTCCGTTGAATGGCAAGTTGGTTCCCTCCACTTCATTGGTGTAATAAATTTCACACGTCGCCTAAATAGATAGTTTCAGAAATTAGTCAGCTATGCATAAAAGGGAACAAATTCCTAATTTTTACAACGTACCTTTTTGTTCCGGTTTCCGAAGAAATTAATTCGACTCGGCATGTGGTGCACACAGTGTTCGGTGTCCATAGTTTTTCATTGTTTTTAGGCTCAATTCCAAAACACTTATAGTATGTAACTTTCAAAGGATTTGAAAACACACGTCTCATACTTTTAATAATAAATTGACCGCAGATGAAACAGAACCAGACCTGTAAAATGTAAGTACCAGTAAAAGTACAAGTACCAGTACCTTTGTACTTCGATAATATAAGTACAAGTACAAGTATTGAAGTACTTGTACTTAAATTATTTAAGTACAACAGTGTCATTATTTAAGTACAACTACGGTACTTGTAAGTACTTTTGAAGTACTGCGATAAGTACTGAACTGTTTTCGTGCCGTATACCGAATTTTTCTTGTCAGTAATAACTTAACATCCAGTTTGTTTTAATTTGCACAAACAACCTGCAAACATTTGTACTGCAAGTTTCACAAAACAACTTAAGTAAAACATGATCTCATAAACAAATTTAAAATCCGAGCAAATCGCTGAATGTTTACAAAAGACAGAGAATGAGAGAATGGCAAGTAAAATCTACCAATATTGCCACTCTTTTGAATTCGAATGGCGATTTTCTTCGAAGTTACAGGGTTGATTTCCGTATTTATAATGCTAATGCAAAAATAAAGTTGCATTTTTCTATCAAAATTTGTATGGAAAATGCTAAAATAAATGCTGCATTTTGGGCTAAATGCTCAAATGCGAAGAAAATGCAAAATACTGGCTCAGCATATACAAAAAAAAAACGGAATTTATATAATGAAGAAGAGTTCCACAAATACCTGTATGATGCGTCAACAGATTTCAACATGCTTCATAAATATCCTCTTATGAAGGATCTATCATTTAAAATGAAAACACCCTTATCATCGCCCAGTAGAGCTTTTGTTTTCTTTGGCAGGCATTGTTCATGCTCCCAGAAGGCAATGAATCACGGAATATTCGTTTGAACAACTAGTCATCACGAATGCAAATACAAAACTGCTAAAATGAGATTGTCTCCAAATATTTATATATTATGCAATAAAACTTTTCGAATAGGTGTTGTTCATTTCTATTCCAAAATTATGAAGCAATGTGACATCCCGTAGCCACAAACTACTTGAAAATACTTGCTAAGTACATGTACTTGTACTTTCGAATTCAAAGTACAGAACAGAACAGACCTGTAAAGTACTGAGTATATACTTGTACTAGTACAAAGTAAGTACAAGTACTCTAGTACTTAAAAATACTGAGTACTAAGTACAAGTATGATATTACTTGTACTTTGAATTCGAAAGTACAAGTACATGTACTTAGCAAGTATTTTCAAGTACTTTGTGGCTACGGGATGTCACATTGCTTCATAATTTTGGAATAGAAATGAACAACACCTATTCGAAAAGTTTTATTGCATAATATATAAGTTGCTTAAGTTGTTTTGTGAAACTTACAGTAAAAATGTTTGCAGGTTGTTTGTGCAAATTAAAACAAACTGGATGTTAAGTTATTACAGACAAGAAAAATTCGGTATACGGCACGAAAACAGTTCAGTACTTATCGCAGTACTTACAAGTACCGTAGTTGTACTTAAATAATTTAAGTACAAGTACTTCAATACTTGTACTTGTACTTCAATACTTGTACTTGAACTTATATTATCGAAGTACAAAGGTACTGGTACTTGTACTTTTACAGGTCTGAAACAGAACATATCTGGATCATTTGTACACTCAAACTCTCGCGCCCTTTTATTCATTTTTTATTTTTAAGTAAATGACGGGTTATAAACTGCAATTATAAACTGAACAGTATCCGGCGAGCCTTGCAGATATTATGAAGGAACAAGGCGAATGTACTCTTATTTATACTTAGATCCAGTAAAAATTCAAGCCTACCTAAACAAAAAGGTTCCCTATTTAGTTCTACAAAGAAAACACTACCTGTCTCAAAAATATGCTCTTGTTTAAAATGTACCTAGGTTTGAGAAAACGACACTAACAGCTTTTTGTATCTAATAACTTTTCGAAAATCTACCTGCTAACTAACTGATATACGAATACTAACACATATGTACCAGTAGGGTACTTAAGCATTAAATGGATATATTTACTTGAATGCTTATAACTTTTGTATTAGTTCATCGATTTTGTTCACTGATAGCTTGTTTTTTTTTTGTAATAAAACAGAGCTTAGAGTGGGGAAAAAATATCTGCAAAAAAAAACAAAAAGTTTTCGAGATGCTTTCTCGCAAAATACCAATTTTTTTATATTTTTACAAAAAAAATTTTAAAAATCCGTTATGATTGTTCACTATGTTTGAATCTGCAGGACCTAGCAAAAAGTGTTGTATGTACTGATTATAGTAAATTTTATAAGCTTTCAAATTTTTCAAACCGTTGAAATAACGGTAAATCGTAAATATCTCAAAAACGGTACCATTCAAGTAAAAATAACTTTGATTTTCGGAATTAGGAGGTGATTTTACATAGGAATTTCACTATGGCGTCTCTGGTGCAGAAAAAAAGTTGGAATTTGTGATCCAGTGTAATTACTTCTTACAAGATTAAATTTGTCATTTCTAGTTATAGGGGACTTATCTAAATTCCCCAACAGTCTTAGTAAGGCATATTGTTGGCCGAGTAAGGCGAAGTAGCGTGTAAAGCCTATGTATTGGTGGTATGAACTCCCAAGCGCCTCTGCAATATCTGGTAGATGTTGGTCCCAGTGCTTTTGTTGGCCGAGTAAGGCGAAGTAGCGTGTAAAGCCTATGTATTGGTGGTATGAACTCCCAAGCACCTCTGCAATATCTGGTAGATGTTGGTCCCAGTGCTTTTGATCACCCTTAAGATACGCTGGTATACTCGCGATTATTGAGGGATTCACTCGCTCGCTAGTATTCGCCTGCGGGTTATATAGAGCTGTATAAGTATTGTCTATTGGCGAGTAGTTTTTATTTTTATTTATCTATATATAAATACGGTAAGAAAAATCACGTTGTTATCCCTTTTCGAAGGGGAATA
Source organism: Sphenella marginata (assembly GCA_951509765.1). Taxonomy (NCBI): domain Eukaryota; kingdom Metazoa; phylum Arthropoda; class Insecta; order Diptera; family Tephritidae; genus Sphenella; species Sphenella marginata. Next base: position 79,598,134 of record OX608078.1, read on the forward strand.
ACAACACGTATTTCGGTCAAACCTATATAAAAATGTTCGTATTGAACGTCTGGTTTGCAGAATCGTATTCGTTTTTTGTCTACATCGCACAGGTGAGAAATATTAGGTAAAAACCGAGGTATTCTGTACATTGTTCGCATAGCGCTTAGGTATAACATGCTGTGTGTGCGCACACAAGTATTCGTTTTTTTCTCTTTTACTGTATGCTCGCCGTATTTATATGTTTGTCAATTTAGATTTTCGTCCAATTTGGGCGAACAGGGCGACCTCTAGTATTATATTATTTTTTGAAGTGAAAAAGGGGAGTGCAGAGCACATATTTACTTGGTACCCCTTTTCATATTTATTTATTTCGTTATTATTATTATTTATGTATATACATAATTTAATTTAGTTGTTCTATTTAGAGTAGGGCCGGGCAGCAGAGAAGCACGTTCGCGACAGAGCGTGCTGAAAATACACAAAGTGCAAAGAGATATCAATTGTCATGTACGTATATGAGTTTTAAATACGAGAGTTGCCACATAATAATATTTATCTCTTTGTTGAAGTCTTTTTTAAAGTATACATTTTTTATCTCCAGAGAAAGTCCAAGTTCGGGTAAGCCGAACATAATATACCCCGCTGTGTACTTGAAACACACTACTTATACATCTGCAAATTTACATCACAAAAAAATTCGTAAAGTACTGTTTTGGTAAAGTAGTGGGAGTAGTTGTGCAAGTGGCGCAAATTTTCCATTTCCATTTGAATATCTATAGGAGTGGGCATGGAAATTGACCGCTCTTAGTAGTAAATTTCTTAGCGATACGTGAATGTTTTTCGATTTATTGCTTTCAAAGTTTTGTAAAAGGCTAAGATCAAAATGGGCGGGACAAGCCTATTTAAAAAATTGTATCTATTTCTGTTTAGTGTCAAAACCCTCCCCATTAAGAAAAAATTTAAGTCGAATATGATTCATATACACAGAAATAATGCGCATAAAATCGGCTTAGGCCAGTGGTGGCCAAGCTAACACTTTCATCTGTCTCAAATATATGAAGAGGTAAAACAAATGCTCCAAGACCTTTTAATTTATTAGTAAAAGGTCCGGGTACCTGGTGAAATTATGTTATCAATGATTGAAATGGAAAACGTGTGTCTAAAAAAATTATTTTCAATTATTGAGGAAATAATTTCATATGGATTATCAGGATTATACATATATGTATGTATACTAGAGTGGCCCTTATTTTGCGAAATCGGAAATGTCTAGGTGTTACCCCCTGAAATGGTTGTATGTGATAAAAAAAGAGTTCCCTAAAAATTTCCACCCGGTTCAACAACTCTAACCCGTGCCACAAACGGTCCGAAGTTCGAGCATTGGCAGCATCACTTCCAGTAAGTGCTGCTTTGGCTAGTCACGCAAACGTTTCGCTGTTGTGCATGCAAACAGAGGTGCCAGTAAAGAAAAAAGATCTACCATTCATGTAAAAAAAACTGTCAAATTTGGTATCTATATATCAGATAACCTATTAACGCCCATTGTACCCATACTGCTTAGAACGCAAGTGGATTCATCAGTTGCAGACTTAAAATGCCCCTGAACCCCTTGTGAGAACACCCATTTGCTGGAAATCGGAAAAAAAATATTTTTTTGTGTTTAATTTATTATTTAACCAAAAATTAATTAACTGTGTAAAAAGGTATTCCTGCAGGCAGATTTAATGGTGGGCATTAATGGGTTAACTCAAGAAAACAGCTTTTTTTTTAATCCATGTCGTATAAACTTAATGTAATACTCTTTTTGTAAAATTACAAAAAATCTACCAAATGCAAATATCTGATCTTTCTACAAAATTACAATTTTTTACCAATATTGGCAGATTTATACCGTAATGGTAACACTGCATGCAAAACAAAGTTAATTATTTTATAAATTTTTTTACCTACATATATGTACATGAATTATGTAAACATATACATATGTCTGTTGAATCACCTTCATATCAGCACCCAAGAGTGGTAAATGGCTTGGTTCATTATTTCAATACGTTTGTGGCACGGGTTAACGTTGGTCAATTAAGTCCAAATTTTGTGAGGATTATTTGCTCCTTATATATAACCATTTCAGGGGGTAACACCTTAAAAATTTTACAATTTTTTTTTTCCACACAAATAAGGGCTACTCTAATGTATACATATATTTGTAGTTTTATCTGTAATTTGATTAATGGGTCGAATTGAATACGTGCTTCATAAATATATGCAGGCTATTTTTTTCTGCTAAATAGTCCAAAAATTGAATATGAATAAAAGTCCGAATAATTTGCACGATGAGATTGTTTGAAAAATTACTATGGAAAATAGGGAATTAAAGGAAGAATTGGGGGAAAATTATTTGAAAGAGTGGGAGTTCCTGATGAGTAATCCTTGCTCAATATTCCTATTACTCACATTTGAGAATGTGCACAGTGTCACAAAGTACATAAAAACTATTGCTTATTATTATTATTGATTTTTGGCTTCTTATTAATCATATTACAACACAATACAAAAATTTTTGTAAATGCACAGAAAATTATTTTTTTCCAAAAATAGAAGTTATGTAAAAGACCGTCAATATCTTGTAATCTAGTAGTTAAATTTAGTCAATAGTTTGAGCCAAAGAAGAAGATATATGTGGCCACAGATTGGCATCAATAAAAGTTTTCTAAACAGAAATTTAGTTTTTTGGTCTTGGTTTACGATTTCACGGAAATGACCATATACATATGTATATAATGGCCGGAAATGGAAATACTTACGTTATTTTTATTGATTTTAGTTTATTTTCTTTTATGCATTCCTCCGGGATTACAATTTCTGAATGCATTCACTGAATTTAAAGTAAGGAAAGTAAAACGTAATGCCTTTCATAACTCCCCTTTTTATTGGAATGGTGAATGCGTTTTTCAATTCCACATTCCGAAATCGCAAAAGAGTAATGAATTCCTTGGGAACACAGAAACACGGAAACGAAGAGGAAGGGAAAGGGATACACTATTTTATAAAAGCTGTTTCTGGTGAAGTTGATAAATTGCAGGTCTAAACATTTTCGGGGAAATAAAAACAAAATAAAAATGAATTTAGATTATATTTTGCCTACAGTTGGACACAGTGCAATAAATTTTGACGTTCACCGTTTCACTTTTTTTAACACAATTTTTAGCACTTTCACTGCACTTACACAACACTATTACACATAATATTATTGGCTTTTTATTCGACCATTAATTTCAATTTACCACGGCAAAAACTATTTCCTAGAAGTAAAGAAATCGCCAAAAGAAGATTTGATATGGGAAATGTCAAAAACTTTCGAATGAGAGTTGCGAGAGTTGCCGCAGCTATCAAATACTGAACGCAATTTTGGGTATTGTTAATTTTATTATTATTTATTTATTCATGGGTAAATTTGCTCTAAGAACAAAGTTACACTGTTTTTATGGTGACTATTCAAATTTAGAGAATTTTTAAGCTTCTTTTTCCTTATGGAAATATATGAACGAAAAATTTACTTCGCTTCGACTTTTTGGATTTATTTGTTTTGATGTAAAATTCGTAAAAAAAAAATTTTCAAATTGACAATTATTTCGGTGCGTTCGTAAAAATAAGTATTGTTGGAACGGAATGGATCGCATTTATAATATATTAAGGGCCGCTTGCTCATCTAAACTTTAAGCTTTATCTGTCAAATAAAAACATTTTTTGTAAACAAAAGTTTGGTTTATCGGGCAAATAAATTTTATTTTTTACATGAAAAAACGGCTCTAAATAAAATAGTAGTAAAGTTGACAGTTCTGTCTTTGTGCAGGAATGCTCGTGTCAAACGGAAAAAATGCTACCCCTTTAAGTTCCAAAAATTTCGGTTAAATTTTAAATTATTTTTCAATTCCAGATTCGAACATTATAATATATGCAAACTTTAATAATGTACTCAGCATTATTAATCGCTTAAACGTGCCGGCGATTTTGGCCATCGCAGAATAGAACACGCGTGTTTTTATTAATAAGATTTAGTATTTTTGTGAACTTTATTTATTTATATATGGGACTTAAACAAGATGATTTAGGATAAAGGGTTAATGCGATTGTTTACAATTTTTTGATGTAAGAATTCCTGTAAAGAAATATATAATTGTTGGATATGCCTTGCTAAATACGATTTAAAATGGTTCATTTTATTCATTTTATTATCTACTTATGTCCGAAATTTAATTTAATAAAATCCTCAAAAATTAAAAATCCAAAAAAATTTATGAATAGAAATGGAAAGTTGGTGTCTCTGGCGCAAATTCATGAAATAAGACGCTCTCATTCCGACTACAAATACTCAAATTTTCAGGCTAGCACGCTGTGCACGCAAACGTGCACGCTGCGTGCACTGTGCAAATGTGCTAAGTTTGCCCGCCCCTAATTTAGAGCAATGAGCTTGAGATGCTAGCCAATGGGAGTAATGCCCGAAAATACTATCAAAAAATTCGGCGAATGACGGAAGGTTTCAAACCTGGGGCAAATTCCTGTAAGAACGAGAAGGGCGACCTGCTGACTGATGTTCAGAGAATAATAGAGATATGAAGGGTTCACTTCTCTGCCCTTTTAAACAGAGAAATTGAGCAAGAAACCAGAGAATAGCTCGAACCCGAACCCACAATCGAAGACGACGAAATTGGCGTCCCAGAACCCGACTATAATGAGGTGCGAATAGCAATATCCAGGTTAAAAAACAATAAAGCAGCTGGCCTTGATGGTTTGCCTGCTGAGCTATTCAAGCTTCTGTGCAGAATATGGTCGGATGAATGCATGCCCGAAGATTGGAATCTAAGTGTTCTGTGCCCAATCCACAAGAAAGGTGATCCTGCAAACTGCACCAACTATCGCGGAATCAGCCTTTTGAATATCGCATATAAGGTCTTGTCAAGCGCATTGTGCGAACGATTGAAGCCTGACGTGAACAGACTGATTGTAGCTTATCAGTGTGGCTTCAGACCTCCAATCCTGGAGAAAACCCGTGAGAAAAGAAGCGACACACACCACCTCCTTGTTGATTTTAAAGCCGCTTCCGATTGCACGAAAAGGAGCTGCCTATATGCCGCTATGTTTGAGTTTGGTTTCCCCGCAAAACTTATACGGCTTTTCAAAATGACATTAAGCAACACCACCAGCTCAGTCAGAATTGGGAAGGACCTCCCCTAGCCGTTTGAAACTAAAAGAGGTTTCAGACAAGTTGACCCCCTATCGTGCGATTTCTTTAATTTGATGTTGGAGTAAATAAGACAATCTGCAGAACTTAACCGCGCTGGGACAAGACGACATTGACATTATCGGCCTTAACAACCGCGCCGTAACCTCTACCTACTCCAAACTATAAAAAGAAGCGGAAAAAATGGGTTTGGTGGTGAACGAGGGAAAAACGAAGTACGTGCTGTCATCGAGCAAACAGTCAGCGCACTCACGCCTTGGCACCCACGCCACTGCTGGCAGAAAGAAGTTCGAAATAGTGAAGGACTTGGTTTACCTTGGATCCAGCATTAACTCAAACAATAATGTCAGCCTAGAAATCCAACGAAGAATTACTCTTCCAAATAAATGCTACTTTGGACTGAGTAGGCAATTGAAAAGGAAAGTTCTCTCTCGACGCACAAAAATCACACTCTACGAGTCACTTGTTTAGGCCCGATGCCTAAATTCTCAAAAAATGAGCCACCCTAATGTCACTTTCTTGTTCCCTTCCAACCACACATACCAAACCACCCACCTGTATGTGCATGCATGCGTATGCATGTTTTGTCAGCAACATATACATGCATGTGGGTGTGCATGTGTAGGTTCACCTCCCCTTAAAACCGGAGGCTAAAATTTCGCGTTCAACGGTTGTCCTCGACTGGACAACCTCCTACTTTTTCAGCGATCGTCACAGCGTAAGCACACGTCCCGACCACCCCAGGAATTTCTAACGCAGCCACATTATCAAAGGTAAAAAATCTTTTGTACAATTATATTTTTCACTGTAAAATATACGGCCACATTATAACGGGATTCTCGTTTTCGTTCTTTTCATTTCATTAATAATACCAATTCGACCGCGGTGCTTTCGAGCCACGGCCGCTCCAGCTAAGCACCACAGCCGATTTGTTCATGGTCCTTCGAGCCTTCCTGGTTACAAGAAGACAACTCACAATGGCCATCACAATAAATAGAATATCACACTTCCGTGGAGGAAAAGAGAGCGCAGGCCTACGCAATATCAACGCAACAAGAAATCGATATTCTTGACCGGTTTTCGGATTTACCAGGGGCTTTGAGGGTACTATCATATATTATGAGATTCTTTCGAAGAACTCATCCCAAAACAAAAGCTTCACTTCAAGAAAGGTCATGTTTAATCTCATCCGCTGAGATTAAGACAACGACTCAAATCTTGATAAAACTCTATCAGAAGCAAATCTATAATGAGGATTATGTGAATTTGAAGAAGGGAAAGTCTATTGAGAAGAAAAGCGAGATATTGCCACTCAACCCATTCATCGATAATGATGATATTATGCAGAACATCTGGTTACAGGAACCGATTGGGACGAACCAGTTTCGCCAAACACATTGGAGCGGTGGACCAACTTCAGACATCAATACCACGAAATCGACCAGATTCGAATACCAAGCTGGGTAAACTTTTCACCAGAAGATGAGGTCGAAATACACGGATTCTGTGATGCATCGGAAAAGGCATACGCTGCAGCCGTCTACATGCGAGTCAAAAGGAATGAGGATATCTTCGTATCTCTACTCTTGGCTAAAACCAGAGTAGCACCCGTGAAGACTATTTCACTTCCGCGTCTGGAGCTTTGCGGAGCAGTCCTTTTGGCAGAAATGATGGAATCAGTATGTCGAAATATCAAACTTGGACCAGTCAAACAATAATAATAGGCTGAAACACCTTATTAACCTCCGTGCCTTCTCGCGGTGGAAAAGATACAAGACAGAAGAGATGCATAATGGCTTTAAATCAGCACGGCGTGCTGTCAATAAAGATACAAAATCAACCAAAGAAGGTTGTTACAAAAACAAATTTAGTTTTGCTTTGGATTCGAGGGATACATGGAAAAAAATTAAGCAACTCGGCATTGGCAAGTCCAAAGGAGATCTATCTGTCCCTCCCGATGTCGATATTAACGTCATTAATCAAAATTTTGTTACACCGCCAATTCCGTCTGATAATATACGTACTGATAGTTACTGTGTTCGTGTTAATGTCAATGCTAGTCCTCTTGAGTTTGTTTGCATCGAGGATTGCGACGTTGTGGAAGCCATACTTTCTATTAAGTCGGACGCCATTGGGTTTGATGGTATATGCGCAAAATTCGTCAAAGTTATTCTTCCAAGAATTCTTCCCCACATAACCCACTTAGTCAACTCGATTTTGACGACTAGCGTATTTCCTAAATGCTGGAAAGCTGCCAAGATTCTTCCAATACGTAAACAAAATAACGAGTTTAGGCCAATAGCAATCCTGCATTTCCTTTCCAAAGTCGTTGAACGCATCTTGCATGGGCAGATTGCTTTGTACATTAATATCAATAAGCTTCTAACAGACCATCAGTCTGGGTCACGAGCAAAGCGAAGCTGTACTACCGCTCTTATATCTGTAGTAGAAAATATCCGTGAGCGAATTGATGACAACTGCGCTGCTTTCCTAACTCTCCTAGACCACTCTAAAGCTTTTGATTCTGTCGACCACACTTTACTATGTAAAAAGATGGGACATCTTTTTAACTTCTCCAGTCACGCTACCGCGCTTATCAAATCCTATCTTAGCGACAGAACTCAGGCAATAAGTGTTGGTGACAGAAAGTCTGACTTCCTAAAGGTCTTAAGAGGTGTTCCGCAGGACTCAATCCTCGGTCCGTTGTTATTTGTTCTATATATTACTTACTTGCCTGGCGTACTTCAGCATTGTGATGCTCACATTTATGCTGATGACGTCCAGTTGTATGCATGTTGTCCTTGTGATCACCTTAGTTTGTGTATAAATAATATAAATAATGACTTGACTCAAATTGGCTTATGGGCTTCCATGAATGGCCTATGTCTAAACCCTAAAAAGTCTAAATGTATTGTCATTCATAGGAAGGCGCTCGAAACTAATGGCCTAGACAATATTATTTTTGATAACTCTGTGATTGAGTATGTCGACACAGCAAAGAACCTAGGAGTAATTTTTAACAAAACATTGACATGGAAAGACCACATTTTTAGTACACTGAAATAAAAAAGTTGAAAGTGCACATTGAAAGTAACATGTCAAAACCACTTTCAAGCGATTGATGGTAATACTGTAAATATTACAGTATTTACTTTAAAATTGGCAGTAAAAACATGTGATTTTTGCATAATGATATGAGTCCACTTTAAAATTTACAGTAATTCATATCAATATGATAGTATATTTGAAGAATGATAGGGGCTCACTTTCAAAATTTATATTACCCACTGTTGGACGAAAAATGACAGGGTTTACTGACAATTGGACGACCGTTTACTGTAGATTTTTTTTTCAGTGTACGGTAGGAAAAGTGTACGGAATTCTTCGTACACTATGGTTAACACAGTATTTCACTCCCTTACATATTCGACTACTTTTATCTAAAGCGTACTTAATACCTACGCTGCTCTATGGTTGTGAGATTTACGTGTCGATTCTGAGCGTAACCGGAAACTTTGTACCCAGAAGATTATCTAACCAAAAATCGTAACCGGTGCATGTACCCGCGATTCTAGCGCGCATGGTAACGATGTCAAAAACAAACAATGCCCAAAAGAGAATAAAAGGCAAACGCGCACGAAACATCACGTAAAAAAGTGATTATATTGTTTATTAATTCTTCTGAACTAGTATGTGTATAAAATTTGTGCTATTTTCTGTCCAAAAAAATATTTACAAAACACGTGCAATTTGTCACGGTTACTTGGCGTTACCACCTCTTTCGGTGGTTGCGAAATTGAACTGCAACTTGAGCCGGCAGAATACCAAACGGGTGTAAAAGTTTCCAAGATATTTGTTTGCCGGGTAAATCGAATGTTGTTACCACTATAGAATCGACTCGTTATTCTAACTCTGACTATGTGAGCAAAAAGAAACTAAATGTTGTTTACAACAACATTGCTAGATATGTATACGGTTTAAACAGACTTGACCACGTCTCTTACTACGCTGAAAAGTTGCTAAACATCTCTTTCGACAATCTCACACAACACAAGTCAGAACGCTGACCACACTATCACAATCAACAAGTCAGAACGCTGACCACACTACACAAAATAATATACACGAAGGAACCCTCCTACTTATATCAAAGGCTTCACTTTCTGCATTCGACTCGGTCTGTGGCTCTCACACACGTTATATATCGTTTGCGAACGTCTGAACGCCAATTTTTCATCACCTCGGTACGTCATTGGAACCTCTGCCAAACCGATTTAGGACTATAAGCAATGCACTGCTTTTCAAGAAAAGTTTAATATGTTCTCAGAACCGCTCCTAGTTTTTACTCTCGTTGACAACTTTACTTACATTCCTACTTGCCCTTTTTTATCTTGTTTTTCTTTTTTCTATTATTATTTTCTCTTAAATCATCTCCTCAACTTGACCTTAACTCTTTAACAACTCTTCGAACTCTTGTTATTAGATTAAGCTCTTTTAGACTAAGTTTTATTTTAATATTGTTTTTCTTTCTTATAATTGTTATTACTTAATTTTATACATGACTGGTACTGTAAAATAATTTTGTAAAAATTCTTGTGCCAGGAAAATATTCAAATAAAATACAAATACAAATACCACCATCGTTTTGGCATGGATAAGGAAACCACCATGTTCCTGGTCAATTTTCGTCGCACACAGGATAACCAAAATCATCGACCTGGTCGGCAGCAAGGACTGGCTTCATGTCAACTCGGAATCGAATCCAGCAGACTTAGGAAGCAGGGGACTACCAGCATCGGACTTGGTCAAGAACTTTTTGTGGTGGCATGGACCTTCTTGGTTACAAGAAGACAACTCACAATGGCCATCACAAGAAATAGAATATAACACTTCCGTGGAGGAAAAGAGAGCGCAGGCCTACGCAATATCAACGCAACAAGAAATCGATATTCTTGACCGGTTTTCGGATTTACCGAGGGCTTTGAGGGTACTATCATATATTATGAGATTCTTTCGAAGAACTCATCCCAAAACAAAAGCTTCATTTCAAGAAAGGTCATGTTTAATCTCATCCGCTGAGATTAAGACAACGACTTAAATCTTCATAAAACTCTATCAGAAGCAAATCTATAATGAGGATTATCTGAATTTGAAGAAGGGAAAGTCTATTGAGAAGAAAAGCGAGATATTGCCACTCAACCCATTCATCGATAATGATGATATTATTAGGGCCGGTGGACGTCTTGGAGCATCTCAAGACCTCGCTTATAACGAGCGCCACCCAATCATACTGCCATATAATTGTAGGTTGACGCGTTTGATTGTACAAATGGTACATAAAGTCTCCCTCCACGGGGAAAACCAGCTAATGCTCCGTCTCATTCGCACCCAATACTGGATTCCGAATGTCAAGAACATGATTAGGGCCACCATCCATAATTGTAAGGTCTGCACCATTTATAGAAAACGAGCGCAAACCCAACTTATGGGTACCCTGCCCTGCGAGCGCACTACCTTCACCCGCGCGTTTACTAATACCGGGGTGGACTTTGCCGGGCCTTTCGATATTAAAAGTTACCGCGGTCGAGGATGTCGACTATCAAAGGGCTACGTTTGCCTCTTTGTTTGTTTCACCACCAAAGCGATCCATCTGGAAGCGACCAGTGTTCTTAGTACCCCATCCTTTCTAGCAGCCTTTTCGCGTTTTATCGCTAGAAGAGGATGTCCGAGAAACATATACTCCGACAACGGTACCAACTTTGTCGGAGTGTCAAGATCTGTACGATCTGAATTTAAGACATTTATCGCTGAAGCCCGAGATAAAGCTATTTCAACATATAGCCATCAAGCCATGACATGGCATTTTATTCCGGCCGGGGCTCCACATATGGGGGGACTCTGGAAGGCGGGCGTGAAGAGCTTCAAAAGCCACTTCAAGAAGTTAGGCTCGCCTCATAAGTTCACTCATGAAGAGTTGCATACGTTATTGTGCCGGATTGAGGCATGCCTCAATTCGCGACCACTACGTCCCGCTCCAATGAACCCATGGACCTGGAACCCTTAACCCCTGGGCATTTCCTTACGGGAAGTCATCTTCTGGCTCCGCCAGAACCGGAGGTGAATGAGAGCCCTGCTTCCATTATTAATAGGTGGCAGAAGCTCAAGGCTCTTCATCAAACCTTCTGCAGGCGATGGAAGGTGGAATACTTATCCGAACTTCAAAAACGAGTGAAGTGGAAGCAACCAAAACGTGTAGTGGACCTCGTAACCGAAAAAGGGCAGATCAGAAGACCGTTGGTCAAATTGATTCTGCTCCCTATGGAGGGATCGGATGGCGAGAGACCCGCTGCCTCATCTTAACCATCCACTCCACCTCCCATCAAAACCCTAGACACTCCCCTATCCCAAACTTCCACCCTTCACTCGCTACCCTTAACGAGGACAATAGAAAGCCTAACGCAGAAGGTCGAACCATTCTGCAACAGAAAACCTAATTGCACTCGAAAACGAGGCCAGCGAAAACCTAACGCAGAAAGGCGAACCTTTCTGCCACTGAAAATTAATCCATCTGCCACGACAAGTTGGCAGCAGATGGACCCACCCTCGTATACATACCATCAAAATACTAATAAATAAACATGTTTATATAAACTTGCCCGTGTCACTCGCCCTGGAGAACACTTACTCCATCATACCGCAATTTAATCATATATACCTGAAAAATAAGAAATATGAGTATTGGGCTATAAGAATTAATCATATACATATAGATTCTAACTGATGTATGCACACGCCCTAACAATTCCAAACTTCAAGGGCAAATACATACATATTTACAAACAACATGGCAAGGCAGCGACGCAATGCTGGCCCAGGTGCTGGTGGCAATAATACAAAAGCGAATAATAACCATTCATCAAATAATTCGAACGAGTCACACAACAAAGCGATGCACATTCCACAAATAGTCACACCGGCAATAGTGGCGGTTCTAGTTCCAGTAAAATTTCATCGCCCACTGGCAACAAAAAGGCGAAAGGAGCCAATAACAAAACAGCTAATACCTTCTCGTCCCAAATTAAGACTGGATCCATGGAAGACATTGATCGGTTGCGTTTGCCTAATTGTTGCATGCATTTTTGGCTATCGTGGCTACCTGGAGACACGTGTAAATACACCATTCGATAATGAGAAAATTATAACACGTAGCGGCTTAAATGAACCCGCACGCTTTTGGGGCTCCTATAGACCCCATACATATTTTGGTATGAAAACGCGCTATCAGAATTCTTTGGTAATGGGTTTGATGTGGTATACACCCTCTACTATTGGGCATGGTGGCAAGGGGATACGTCATTGGTGTGAAATTGTTGATAATTTAAATAAATATGGTTGGACACAACATGATGGACGTACGTTTGGTGTGCAAGAAAGACAGGATGCACCCTTTGAAATCAAAACATCCTTTGTTAAATACGGTGAAAGTAAACGTTATGGTGGTAATTGGACAGCACGTATATCAGTGCGTAATACAACAAAACCTATGATCTTTCAATATCGCTTATATGGTACGTGGCAATAGACGATCGTGCATTGGGTTGAATTCGGTATGTGTCGAATGGTAATAGTCCAGAGGCAGACGTTGTGGGTAGCACACTCGGCTTGGGTGAATTTAAGGGGCGCTTTAACCCGATCAAAGGCAAAATCTTACACAAGTCATATTTGAGCACAAGCACACCCTCCCTCAGCAAATTAAAGGAAACATTATTTTCATATTTTCGCATATCCACCGATGCGCGTGGCTATCGTTATGTTGGCCTTCCAGGTGAAATGATCTCACAATATGGTGTTGCAGCAGATGATCCCAATTTTATTGTCATACAAATAACCACTGAGATGGATATATCAATAGATATCACATATCAATCGCTGAGCGAGGTTCCTGGTGAGAGTATATCAACGCCTCGTATCGGTAAGGTATACACCGACCTCTTGCCAGAAAAACTCTCAGATTTCGATATACGTTTTGAAGACACCTTTCATCTTGCCGCCAAAGGTTATGCGCCGAATGAAATTAAATTTGCAAAAGAAGTCGTAAGAAATTTAATTGGCGGCATTGGTTACTTTTTTGGTGCGAGCAAAGTTAAATCAGAATATACACCAAAACCTGTACCATATTGGCGTGCGCCACTTTACACTGCCGTGCCATCACGCTCCTTTTTTCCGCGCGGCTTTTATGGGATGAAGGTTTCCATGGACTTTTAATTTCTTCATGGGATATAGATAATGTGCTGGATATTATGTGCCATTGGTTTGATTTACTCAATATAGAAGGTTGGATACGTGAGCTGATTTTTGGGACCAGAAACGCTTGCCAAAGTGCCAGAAGAATTTGTTATACAACATAATAGTAATGGTAATCCACCGACGTTTTTCCTCACTTTGGATAAAATACTTACACATCATAAGAAAGAGCTATCGAAGCATGGACGTCTGGATATTTTAGAGAAACTCTATCCACGTCGGCAGACATGGTTCAATTGGTATAATACCACACAAGATGGTGAGGTCTTGGGTACATATCATTGGCGTGGTCGTAATGCAACTAGCGAGCGTGAGCAACTATGAACGTCACATAGATTTACGTTGTTGGATGGCACTAGCCTCAAAAGTTTTGACTGATCTACAAAATGAGGACTTTTCCAAAACAATGTACGCAAGCAACTACACTGAAGAGGAAAAAACCAAACATTAATATGTGCACAAATCTATACACGTATGTACATGCCTACAAAATGTGTCACAAAGCATGCGCCGGCCGCCACAGCTTTGCGACACACTTTTCCAAAGTAAATTGCGCTGCTACCGAAATGATACAGTATTTCGGGCAGCGCTAATACAAAACTTACCCCAATCCTGCCAATATGCCCATGCGCCGTCCAGGCGATCCACCAAATCTGCCCCCATGAGTCCATGCCGATCTGAAAAGAAAGAAAAATTAGGTTATGCATCAAATTTTTCAAGTAAATTATAAATTTACTTACCTGTGCAAATGCTGCTGACCACGCGCGCCGGGAAAAATAAGAATAATGAATTGGGTCATTTTTCTCTACTACGCTAGCAGAGAAAAAATGAAAAATGAATTTTCTCTTTATTTTCGGCACTTCTTCTATCGCTAGAGTGAGTAAATGTAAATATCCCTGTAAAAAACGTTGGAGTATGGGAGTACTCCAACATTTATAATCATTCATGCAAAAAGGTGGTCCAATTTATAAGCCCATGTCCGGTGATTGGATCACCTAATCCATATCGGAGCACCCTGCTGAATAGTCTATGGAACATCTACGTGAGAATACTTTGAAAATGCTCCCAAAAGATTACTCTATAGAGTACTCTGCAGTAAAGTGAGAGAGGGAGTATGTGTTCTTTTTGAGGACCACCTACGCCCTCTCTAGCTTTGCTGTTGAATACTCCATAGCGTAATCCAATAGGAGTATTTTGGGAGTACTCTCATGTGGGTGGTCTATAGAGTAGTCAAAAGCAAAGAAATGGAGAACTCCGAGTCGGATTAGGTGATCCAATTACCGGCCATCGCCATGTAAATTGGACCACCTTTTTTATATGAGCGAGGATAAGTGTTGGAGTAATCCGATACTCCTTAAGGAGTACTCTATGGAGTATGGAACGGAGTATTTCGGTTTTTTGCAGGGATGTACATATGTACTACATATTTTGTCGGTCGCGAGCTTTGCTTGACCACTCGCTAGCAAAGCGTGAGTGAACATATATGTATGTGTGGTTCAATGGAACCGTCGCTCAATGCGAGCGCCATACATATATGTAAATATGTTTGCCAATGATCACGCCAGCGCGCTAGTGATGCTACGGTTTTGGTCAACGGGCACCAAAAACCCGACTTGGCAAAAAATCGGGACCGCTTACTGCGGGCTAAGGGGGGACGAAATCTAGGTTCGTCCCGCTCCTCGGCGACCGTGCCGAGGCAAAAAAAATGGAAAAAGTCCAAAAAATAAAAAGTTTTTTTTTCGTTTCGAAAAACTTTTTTTTTGGTTTTTTGTTCTGGTTTTTTTGATTTTTTTATGAGTTTGGGTTGGTTTTCGTAGGGGCAGGGCTGTTTTGCCCACAAAACAACAAAAATAACCGAAACCGAATAAGCACAGACCCTAAAATACCCTCACACTCTCTACCAGGCTCGGTACCGGATTCCGAGTTCCGCCGGGATTACAGTACCTGCCAAAGCGAAAACGTCGCTGTGTGCGCAGCCCTAACGCCAGCACGAATATAAGTACACAAATATATGTACATACATACGGACATAATGAACGCGAGAAAATAAATGCACTCTGCATGGCGAAACAAAATGCAGGGTAAGTCAAGCAAGAAAATATAACCTTTCGTAGCAAGCGCTACGTGTTACGGTGACATACGTAACCGTATAAGAATAATAATTTTTGTCACTCCTGGACTCGTTTCGGGCATATAACGGGGCCTAGTTATTATCGTTCCATATATTTACGGCTAGTAACTAAGAATAATATACATATATAATAATATATTCCTTTTAAATAATTAGGACATTCTACGAATAAGCAGTGGTGGGTTTCGTGATATTAGACCCATATAAACGCTCGCCGAATTACAGCGCTCTCGCCACCCACACGTACGGGTGTACGGCCGTCAAAATAACCAATCTTTGTTTCATTCTCCTTTCTTCCTCCAGAATGACACGTTTCGCATCCCTACGCCAGCGGGCCGAACGCTTAGCCGCCCGGTACCCGAAGCCATGCCCGCTGTGTGGCGACAGCCATCCGCTTCGGTCGTGCGCCCAATACCAGGGGATGGCGCCCCACGCGCTGTGTGCCCCGCATT
This sequence comes from Sphenella marginata, assembly GCA_951509765.1. Classification (NCBI taxonomy): domain Eukaryota; kingdom Metazoa; phylum Arthropoda; class Insecta; order Diptera; family Tephritidae; genus Sphenella; species Sphenella marginata. The sequence continues at coordinate 79,614,245 of OX608078.1, forward strand.
TTCAGCGGATCAGCCCAGCCCAAACCGTCGATGCGAACATCGCCGCTCCGTATGAGCATATTCGGCTGGCTGATCCGCTATTTTATCAGGCCGCGCCGCTCCGCTTAGTGCTCGGAGGTGACATATGCGCCGACATCTTCACCGCGGGAACTTTCCCCGCGTCCTTTGGGTCCCTTCGTGCCCAGAGCACGATATTCGGGTTCGTTCTATCCGGCGCCACTAGCATGTAAGGTTAGGTTAAGTTTAAAAAATAATAATAAAAATTTTTCTTTTTTTTCGTTATGAAATGTGTTCCACCTTTTTTTTGGGGTCGAATAGATACATGGCAAGAAATATGCAACACGTATATTTTTCACTCTTTCCCCCTCTCTTAGCTCTAGGTATGATGCGGCCACGCTCCCACCCTCAAATTGGCGGAGGCTGCTCGGGATTCATCATTTGAATTTACTAGACTAAGTGAGGCATGCGTGAAAATCCTGCGGCGGTTATTAGATGTTGCGTATCGCAAGGGGGCCGGCATGTTTAGGCCCGATGCCTAAATTCTCAAAAAATGAGCCACCCTAATGTCACTTTCTTGTTCCCTTCCAACCACACATACCAAACCACCCACCTGTATGTGCATGCATGCGTATGCATGTTTTGTCAGCAACATATACATGCATGTGGGTGTGCATGTGTAGGTTCACCTCCCCTTAAAACCGGAGGCTAAAATTTCCCGTTCAACGGTTGTCCTCCTCCTACTTTTTCAGAGACCGTCACAGCGTAAGCACACGTCCCGACCACCCCAGGAATTTCTAACGCAGCCACATTATCAAAGGTAAAAAATCTTTTGTTCGTTCTTTTCATTTCATTAATAATACCAATTCGACCGCGGTGCTTTCGAGCCACGGCCGCTCCAGCTAAGCACCACAGCCGATTTGTTCACACTCATCGCTCCCGTCCTGCTATATGGTGCAGAGGCGTGGACACTAACAACATCTGACTAGGCTGCATTGGGAGTATTCGAGAGAAAAGTTCTGCGAGAGATTTGTGGGCCTCTACGCGTTGGTGACGGCGAGTACCGAAGAAGATTTAATGATGAGTTGTATGAGCTTTACGCAGACGTCGACATAGTACAGCGCATTAAAACGCAGCAGCTTCGCTGGCTAGGCCACGTCGTGCGAATGAACGCAGACGCTCCAGCCCAGAAGGTATACTTATCGGCACCCGCCGGAAGAAGCGGAGGAAGAGGAACACCACCACTCCGATGGAAGGACCAAGTGGCGACCGACCTGCGTCGGGTCTCCAATTGGCGCCAGTTGGCGCAAAGAAGAAATGACTAGCGAGCTATGTTGGACGGTCAAAATCGCTCAGGCGGTTAGATGGCCATTTAAAGAAAAGAAGAAGATTTAGAACTGGGAGGGTGCAGAACACCTGTTACACTTTGTATATATTAAATGTATATCTTCAGAATATATCATAAACTGGTTGAGAATTATAAACGGGTGCGCAAATGAAATAAACGAAAGAAATTGCTTAAGTCGCTTAAACAAGTATGTTTCACACCTCTTTCAGCTAGAAGATTGTTGAACTGCGCAGACTTAAATTGTTGGCCATTGTCACTCAGAACTATTTCGGGCGTGCCGAAAATACTAAAAACTTCTTTTTATCAAGGGAAATTGGTAAAGTAAGATTAAAATACCAATATTTCCTTGTCGGGATCGGCGGTACGGGACCTAGTAGGTCAATATATAAATTTTTGGAAGGAGGTGGGACAGTAAATTGTGCAGTCATTGGAGGACGTAGCGTAACATTAGATGCTTTGTTCTGCCGACAAATGTCGCATCGACCGATGTAGTCCTTGACATCGACAGTCATATTTGGCCAAAAGAAATTTGTACGCAATCGCTCCAATGCTTTCGCTATGCCTCCGTGCAATTTATTGGGCGGACAATGAGAATCTTCCATAACTTTGTGAACCAACGTTCTGGAAATCCATAACTTCCAATTGAGCGCTTCTCTGGATGGATTTCCATCGGGATGCTCCGTAGTATGGTATATTAACTTTTTATACTCAAATCAACGACGGGACGGACTTCTAATTCACAAACGTCAGGCTGTTTGGCACAACATTCTGAGAACCCTTCCTGTGCTCTATTTTGAAACGATACCCTTGCAACTTGAGAGGCTATCTGACTAACCGACTAGACCAGTCGCAACTGTAAAGTGGCATGCCCAGTGATAATCGAAAAATCTTGCCGTTCCACATATGCCCTAAATTTCTTTAAACTGAGAGTTGCAGCAAGACACTCTAGCTCAGTGACGCTGTAGTTACTTTGGGCTTTATTTAATTTTTGGGAAAAATAGGCTATTGGCATTTCGATTCCTTCTTCATACTTTTGGGATAACACTGCACCAACACCAAGTTTACTGGTATCGCATTGAATAATGAAGGGTTTTTGATAGTCTGGGATATCCGCGAGCTCAACTTCTGGCAACAGCGGTTGCAGTATTTCGACTATCTTTAGAACGGCGTTGCTTTAGTCGTCGAAACTTTCTGTTGAACCTTACTTCATACTCCGGATCATCTGTTTAATTTCAAACTCACTCCGGTGTTGTTGAAAGTTTGCTTGTAGGGCTAGGCAGAGAGATAGCCAAGTAACGCGTTCGACTGAATGACGGTATCGACAATACCAATCCTTGGCCTCATTCAAAAATAAACATTGGATATGCTCACAGAGCAAATTGAAATTTCCACTTAAAGTATCTATGCATTGACATTCAATCCGATAGACGAAACTTTCAACGGATAATTTGGATGTTCCATCAAACTTAATGTTCAAATTTTAAATCAATTGGGCAATTCTACTAGAGTTTGGTAAACTGGGGACATCGCTAAAACGAATTTGGTCGATTCTATTGTTAAAACTCCTGTCAGAGTTATTATGTGATTGGGGAATTGCTCTTGAGTCTAGACCATAAAGAAGTAGAGACGTTACGCTGCAAGTTTGATTGCTGAATTTCGGGTTCTATGACAACATTAGGTATAGGTGGAGGGGGTGATACATTTCTGTTAAGTCGTTCCACTTAATTGTTTACTAACCCTTCCGGTCTTTCGTCTCACATCTGTGAAACACGATTTTCTAACCCATCAAAAATTGTGGCTTGCCTAGACGATATTACTGCTGAAACAATATTCCTAATCCTAATATCCTCTAAATTTCTACTATACCAAGCTTCAGTCGCTAATGGAGGAGGCATTCTGGCCGCACTTTCAAGTTGCTGATCATCCTTTCTGATATCGCAAGATTTTGGTTGGCATGGAATTATTTTGTTGCTGGAGGATTTGACCTCTAGTACGTACGCCTGGGTTTTGACTAAGATCGGTCTTCTACATTGAGGACAGTTTGAAAGTGATGTCAGGGTGGATTGGAGACTCGGCCTCTTCAACCACCCGGTGAGGATGGAACAGTCAATGATTTTCAAGACCATCCTTATGGATAAACCGATCGTTTTATAAGATGGACAGCAATCACGGCCACTCTAATCTTTCCAGTTAATAACCAACTAGCTCTGATGACAACATTCCTTGAATAATTGACCGTATGTGTGGGTGTATGGGAGACACTGCCTCTCCAAACATCTCATCTAATACTTTAATTCATATTGTTAGTTTTTAAGTTATGTGCAATTTTAAGAGTATCTGTCCTTAGTCGACCTCTTTGTTTGTGCCGACTTAAAACAAATTAATAAATAAATAAATAAATAAATAAAATGTGTCATAAGAAATTCATTTGGAAATATGTCGGTCTTATGTTAATGCAATCGTGGCAAATGAAGCTCAAATAAATATTTTTTTTATAAGAAAAGCAAAACTAAAGATGTGAAGCAGAAACAAAACGGCTACAAGTGCATTGGGCCTGGGCCCCCCTGAAGATTAATTTAAAAAACAAATTGAAATATATTTAAGTATGTAAATCCAACAAAAATATGATCAAAAAGAATCTTTAAAATGTAATTTCTATTTGGGCCAGTGTTTTTGTATACTTGTGTAATTTAGAGCTTATTCGGCCGGTTCTTCATAAACAAAAACAAAAGTTTTTTCTTTTCCTCCTACGCGTTTCGACGCATTACCGCATCTTCTTCAGGGAGATTCTATATTTTCCAATGAAAATATGTAACATAAAACAAAACAAACATTGACAATTAGTTTCAATCAAAACAGATAACACATTTTTAGACATTGCACTTACATTCAATCAACATAAAGTTAATAATAAAACCTCAATCCGCCAAATTTTTTTTTTGTATGCGTATCTAGCAGATGGGTATATAAAAAGATATGGTTCCTTCTTCAAAAAAATATACAAAAAAAAAACGGATAGCTATAAGTGCAAATCTAAGATGTAACAAGTAAGGAAGTCTAAGTTCGGGTGAACCGAACATTAAATACCCAGCGTTAGTTTCCAGAAAAAGGGGGAGTGGTTTTCATCCGATTTCGCCCTTTTTAAAAACCAATCTATTCCCAGCCTAAACAATAGCGAATTTGGTGGGCGCGGACACGCCCCTTGCTTATAAAGCATTAACCGCTTACATGAGTCAAAAGTACTCAATCGATCTATGCAAGGGTTATACCATGTCCTATATATAACTTTGGAAAAGAAGGCCGTGCCCATAACTTTTAACGTATTTTGTGAAATTTTTGATATACGGATATATGTGTCCATTAATCAATATTTTCATAATTTTAAAAAGGGGGTGGTGGCACGCCCACGGATTTTATTATGTTGTTTGTCCCTATTTGAAGATCAGTTTTCATTGCAGATCTTTATGATACTTTCACAGTGGCTTGTTAATAGCGAAATGTTGTTATTTTGTTTATTCACTTGTGGGCGGTGCCACGCCCATTTTCCAAAATATTACCAAAAAACCTTTAAACATCATTAATAACATCATCAGGTGAATGAGTGTACTAAATTTTAGCATTATATCTTTATCAGTTAAACAGATATTGCATATTCCGGTTTCCTAACTCTCGTTTAGAGAACTTTGGTCCAAAAGTGGGCGTGGTCGTTCACCGATTTTTCTTATTTTCTGTGGTAGTACTCTACATAAACACAACATGCCTGGTTCCTAATTTCGTAAATCTATCTCACACCGTTCTGAAGTTATTAGCAGTCATATTTGAAAATTGCGTGACTCATAAGTGGGCGGTGCCACGCCCACTTTCCAAAATTTTGCGAAAATAATGTAAAGAATGTGAAAATTGATGTATGTACCAAATTATATTATTATAGCGGTATCAGTTAATTAGATATGGACTTTTCAATATTTCCACCTCCTTTCAATATAACTTTTATGAAAAAGTAGGCGTGGTAGCCAAGCGATTTCGTTTATTTTTACAGCTGAAGTTAACACAACAATAGTATGCCCTCTACAAAACTTCGTTATACTAGCACAAACTGTTCTGAAGTTATTGAGAGTCAAAATTTGAAAATTTTTTCAAATATATGTGGGCGGTGCCACGCCCCTTTTCAAAAAATTTGATAAAATCGGCCTTAGAACATCGAAATCAATACATACTGCAAATTATATCATTGTATCTGCTTCTAATATTGAATTAACCCGTTTTGTACGTTTTTCGATATCGAAAAAGGGGCGTGGTTACGGTCCGATTTTACTCATTTTCAATACCAATCTATTCTGAACCCAAATAAGTACGCATGCCGAATTTGGTGAAGATATCTCATTATTTGCTCAAGTTATCGTGTTAACGGACAGACGGACGGACAGACGGACGGACGGACGGACGGACATGGCTCAATCAAATTTTTTTTCGATCCTGATGATATTGATATATGGAAGTCTATATCTATCTCGATTCCTTTATACCTGTACAACCAACCGTTATCCCAACAATGTTATAATACCCTTGTATTTACTAGTACTAGTACGCTGGGCAGGCGCGTATTCAGGGGGGGTTTTGGGGGTTCAAATCCCCCCCGAAATTTCCGAAAATTAAAAAATATACGTCTGTACTAGAATAATTACTATATTCACCTTTAAAACCCCTGTTAAGAAACTAGCATTAATAGCAATAATGAAAATACGGAGGAATAAAATTAAATAATAATTCACACTGAGATAAGTTATTGGGAGTCGCTAATCAATTATCAGAGCAAGTCTGAGAGGTCACAACTAAATTCCTGCAACGGTTCACTCATTTTTCCCTTTAAGATACCAATCTTAAGCCGCTAGAAGAATTACTCGATTTTTAGCAATTTTTTATAAGCGTAATATTTTTATATCGAAGAAAATGCTCTTGATCGGCTAGAAAAAAAATTACCAAAAATCTAGTAATTCTTCTAGCAGCTCAAGATTGGTATCTTTGTTCACTTCAATTGAACGAGCTACAAAAGTGCATACGCGAAAAAAATGTAAAAAAATTTTACTGAAAAGTTAGAAATTTTGATGAAAATTTTTCGAGTTTTCTTGAATTTTCAGGAATTTTCCATAAAGTTCTTAACTTTGAGTTGCAGTATTTTTATTTACCACGGTGGGTTTTAAGCATGTTTTATTAAAAGTAAATGTCCCTCCATTTTTTCTTTTGAATTCTCAAATATGCATTGAAATAAGATGATATATTGATTTTTAGCATTTTTCCCCAAGCTCTCTTTTAAAAATGTATTTTACATTACCAAATTTTGAGATTTTTTGAATTTTTCTGGAAAACGTTAAGTTTTATCTTAAAAGTACCTGACACAAAGTTGTAGACCTGAAAACTCTCTACAAAAACGGTGTGAACTTTTATCTAGGAGTCACCAGTTCTGAGATATCGCTTTTGCAAATCTAATTCTATACATTATATGCACATAAATGCCACGTATAGACTTGTCCGGATTTTTCTCGAAAACGGTTATATGTATAGAAAAATTTTCTTTTACCGTTTGTTCGTCACGAAGCTCCTCATCGACAATGAAAATAGTTATTTTTGTAAACCCTATAGTTCCCTAGCTAGAGCCAAATTTGCTCCATTCGTGATATCAAAAAGAAATAGTGGTTTAAATTTAGACATCTTGTATTACGAAATTTCGATAGAGCTAAATTTTTGTGGAGAGCTTAGATTGACCACCACCGCGCTTATTCGAGTTATAAAACTTTTGGCCTGGAAGCTGTCCGAGATCAAGTTTCACATAGGTTTCGTCGTCTATTACTATGAACCCCGTTAACACTTTACAGTAAAATGAAGGAGTGCGTTTTTTAGCGGTTTTGTCAGAAAGCTGACTTTCTTCTTTAATTTTAAGTCACATGTTTTTTTTATCACTTTGTTTGCGTTTTCTTTCACAGCTTATAGTCTGGTTATAACGTTTAATAACATCACACACGGTGCTTTTAGGAAGTTTTAGTACTTTAGCAATCTTTCTTCCCGACCATGTTGTATTTTCTAAAAATGTGTACACACTCATTTTTCGAGTAGCAAACTCCATCGTGTATAAATAATTGCCTGACAAGTAAATCATGTCAAATTCAAACTATGTCATGGTACATACACTATCTAACAAAGCCTACCCAATTTTTCCGAAACACTCTACTTTGAGTGAACCGTTCTTTATGACCAAACCAAATTTGGTTTAGAATTAAATTTACACCGTTTGGCTCTGTGCCAATCGGTAACTTTTTACTCAGAGGAAAAATGAGGTGAACAAATTTTCTATGGTGTACAAATATTTTCCATTTAGCTGTGCCAAATGAAAGAGGAAATTTTGACAGTTGTAAATTTTGACATCTGAAAAAAGCACATGCGAAAGCAAATAATCTGGGAATGAAATGTAAATTTACGTATTTTTTCGGCCATTATATTTGATATTTTTGGCTTTAAACTATATTTTACCGTTTAATAACGTATTGGCATATAAATTCATTTGAAATAATATGAGTGGCAATACCGAATGCATACATGTGTACACATTCACAGTTGTCACAATTTTCGCTAGCCCATGGGGCTAGGTAAAATTCTCCACACAAATGTCAGAATTTTCTCCCGGACTGTCAAAATTTTGCTATTTTCAACCGATTGGCACACAGCCTGAGTCATAGAAATGCGCGTAATAAAAATTATTTAAATTTTAAACCGAAAATGTTAACAATTTTTTATTTTTTTTTTAAACCTTAGGACTCAAACCGACGTGCCCCAAATCAGTGCGCAGAGCATTGAGTTACGGCGCACTCATGAATTTAATCAGAAAAGTACACATATTCGCTGTGTATACGACTTTTGTTGTATTTTTGTTTATCCTAGTAAAGTTTTAAATCTAAACCGCAAAAAATTGAGAATATTTGTAGGTAATTGAAAGGTTTGTAATTTATTACCAAAAAATTTAAAAAATTGTGTAAACCAATGAATGTTTTAAAAGTTAGGCAAAAATTTTTAGATGTGTAGAAAGAGAAAAATTTCAAATGAATAAAAGTATCTATATATTAATAGGCTAACACTCTCCCCATAGTAATTTTCGCAACCCAACTTCATATAGTATTTATAGATAGATCCCTATAAAAGTGATAATGCCATCTTGGTATGCACTATTTCTACTGTCTCGCGAACAAAAATTTTGAAAATTATGCTTTGTTTATTTGTTATTAAACAAAAAAGAAGCCTACAAACTTTCCGGAACTCTCCAAATATTTTGTAATCTCCAACAGCACAAGATATATAAAAGCTTTTACCAAAAGCCAAAACTACAATATGTAACTGTTTCGATGTACGATAGATGGACCCGTGCGCGCCTTGCGTAAAGAATTTCACCACTATCCTTAGCGACATCTGCAACCCAGTAAATAAAGTCTCTGATTCACAACAGAAATGTTATACATGATACAGCAGTGGTAAAGGTGCCGGCTCTGATGCGTGCATTTACAGGTTCAAAAGCACGGGTTCGGGGCAGGTTAAGGTTTTTTTTTTTATAAATTATATTTGCCTTGAAACATATAGTAACATATGAAAACCTTTTATCATAATATTTTTTTTTTAATTTATTGAAGATTGGCCAGAAAAATATTACCAATTGTCTCATTTAGAGCAAAGCTGTCCTGCAATTAGTATACATTTATACCCATTTTGGTAAAAAAAAGGGTACAATTAGTGCCTTCATAGGACATGCTCGAACAAATGTGACCAATTTATTCCATTATTATAAAAAAGTAGTAGTCTACTACAATAAATTATTGGAAAAGTATATTTTCTAAGCAGAAAATGTATTTTTCATACTAAGAATGAAGTTAGTTAAGTATATAGAATAAAATATTTTGATAGCAACACCAGAAGAGGAATTTTCAAAAATAGAAGAGAAAAAAGAAAAATGTCAAAATCCATGCAAAGAAATGTAAAGCATTAGTTATTACCTTTCAAATGTTGTTGAAAATAATCTGTAGCCTTACTACAAGCCGAAATCTAATCACTTCAGTTGGTGCATGTTTTCATTACCTTATGAAAAATTTCAGCAGTATCTATATATTAATAGGCTAACACTCTCCCCATAGTAATTTTCGCAACCCAACTTCATATAGTATTTATAGATAGATCCCTATAAAAGTTATATTGCCATCTTGGTATGGACTATTTCTACTGTCTCGCTAAAAAAAATTTTGAAAATTATGCTTTGTTTATTTGTTATTAAACAAAAAAGAAGCCTACAAACTTTCCGGAACTCTCCAACTATTTTGTAATCTCCAACAGCACAACATATATAAAAGCTTTTACCAAAAGCCAAAACTACAATATGTAACTGTTTCGATGTACGATAGATGGACCCATGCGCGCCTTGCGTAAAGAATTTCACCACTACCCTTAGCGACATCTGCAACCCAGTAAATAAAGTCTCTGATTCACAACAGAAATGTTATACATGATACAGCAGTGGTAAAGGTGCCGTCTCTGATGCGTGCGTTTACAGGTTCAAAAGCACGGGTTCGGGGCAAGTTATGGTTTTTTTTTTTATAAATTATATTTGCCTTAAAACATATAGTAATATATGAAAACCTTTTATCATAATATTTTTTTTTTTAATTTATTGAAGATTGGCCTGAAAAATATTACCAATTGTCTCATTTAGAGCAAAGCTGTCCTGCAATTAGTATACATTTATACCCATTTTAGTATAAAAAGGGTACAATTAGTGCCTTCATAGGACATGCTCGAGCAAATGTGACCAATTTATTCCATTATTATAAAAAAGTAGTAGTCTACTACAATAAAATATTGGAAAAGTATATTTTCTAAGCAGAAAATGTATTTTTCATACTAAGAATGAAGTTAGTTATATAGAATAAAATATTTTGATAGCAACACCAGAAGAGGAATTTTCAAAAATAGAAGAGAAAAAAGAAAAATGTCAAAATCCATGCAAAGAAATGTAAAGCAGGAGTTATTACCTTTCAAATGTTGTTGAAAATAATCTGTAGCCTTACTACAAGCCGAAATCTAATCACTTCAGTTGGTGCATGTTTTCATTACCTTATGAAAAATTTCAGCAGTATCTATATATTAATAGGCTAACACTCTCCCCATAGTAATTTTCGCAACCCAACTTCATATAGTATTTATAGATAGATCCCTATAAAAGTTATATTGCCATCTTGGTATGGCCTATTTCTACTGTCTCGCGAAAAAAAATTTTGAAAATTATGCTTTATTTGTTACTAAACAAAAAAGAAGCCTACAAACTTTCCGGAACTCTCCAACTATTTTGTAATCTCCAACAGCACAACATATATAAAAGCTTTTACGAAAAGCCAAAACTACAATATGTAACTGTTTCGATGTACGATAGATGGACCCGTGCGCGCCTTGCGTAAAGAATTTCACCACTACCCTTAGCGACATCCGCAACCCAGTAAATAAAGTCTCTGATTCACAACAGAAATGTTATACATGATACAGCAGTGGTAAAGGTGCCGTCTCTGATGCGTGCGTTCATCTTAGGTTAAAAAGTATGCATCAGGAATATGTTTAATAAAATACAATACAATACAATAGAATATTTTATTCAATTAAAAATTACTAAATTAATTACAATGCGATGTTGTAATGTGTATGTGGAATCATTGTGGATACATATGTTTGTATATGTACATATATATATACATATATATGGTGTATTTGTAGATTAACTTACGTGAATCCTGGTGGCTGTGGTTAGATGTCGTTCCGTCGATGACTGCAAAAGAAGTGGAAGAGCCGTAATATGCATAAGGTGCTCAACCACTTAAAAACGGTCATAGAAAATTATTGTAGTTAACTGTTTGGCGAAAGTAGCCAAACAGCCGATGTTAAGATAACGAATACTAGGGCTGCACTAAAAGTTTTTTGTTTTTGACTGCAGGCATAAACATGCCGGCCCCCTTGCGATAAGCAAGATACTAAGAAGATGACAGCCAGCCACCAAGATCCAAGATTACAAGCGTGTTAGTTCTAAACCTATCAGGAATAAATTCAAGTAGTATATGAAAGGTTATAGACGTGTATTCAAAATTTCAGTTGCACTTATTAGATATAAATCATTTGGTTAGCGTCTACAATCCAGTCTATATAAGATTTAACAATTCAGTTGTATAAAAAATTCAAAACCCTTAAATGTCTTGAGATCAAAAATTCAATAATTTGAGTTATGTACGTAAGTTTAGAAAACATACGAGGTACGTAAGTTCAGCAGGCCCCCGATAGGACAAACCCAAAAATTGTGTCTTGGGCCAGTAATGGACCAAGGGTACCTGATGGAATTGTACCTCTGTATATTTTTGGAAACACGTCTGCTCCTAGTACTAGGCGTACGGGTGCAGGACTGTGGAATCGCGCATCGGCAAGCTTCAGATTGGCGTACGCTCTGACGATTGTACTGTCAATCTCGTTGGCCGGTGAGCGCTTTGAAAAATTGCGCACCACTGTAGCATGTGTTGTGACGGTATTTGGTTGGCCGTAATTGCCTCGGATTTTGAGGAGCAGCCCTTGTGCTTATTCGTCGTTGTTGTATTTAAGCGAAGCTCTTTGGCAAGGCCGTCGGCTATAGTTGACGTGCTGGCGCTTGAGTCAATTAGCGCCCGAATCAACTGTCGCCGACCCCCAGCTTCGACCTTGACGACTGCTGTTGGCGTAATTGCCGTTGTGTACTGGATGCTCATGAACGCCGCAGGTTCCTGAACACCAGATCGAAAATAACGTAGGGTTCCACTCTCCTTTAGTGCTTATGTTGCTTGTGATGGTTTGGTGGTGCGCGTTGTTTCATTAATTTGAACGGCTGTATTGCATCTTGTTGCTTCTTCTCATGTTCGAGCAACGGTCTGAACCGGTGAGATAAACTACTTCGTTCAACTGGGAGTGCATCGGACTCTCTTTACCTATCGTTATTTCCGCGGAGAGCACCCGTTTCCGCTTCCGACTCCGGTATTTCACCTTCCTCCAAGTCATGATATGACGTGTTGGAACTCGTTTCAGCCATGGATGCGTCCAATGAAATTGTGTCGTCATCATCACTATGTGAGTACCTCGAAGGTCTCGTAATTTTCGTTCGCGCATCGACCGACGTATCTATATGGAGAAGAGTGTGATAGTTGTCGCTGCATCGGCGGCATCTTCCCTGATTCGTACACGTTACCGAGCGATGAGTACCTGCCAAACAATTTGTACAATAGCGATGGATGAGCACCGCGCGGAAACGTTCTTCTGGTTTCTTTGCCCGAAAGATTGGGCAAAGTCGAAGTGGATGATAACGCCAACAAAATTTGCATTTGAGGCTGTATTGGCCTCCCAATTGAATTCGCTTACGCATGGCCGAGTAGCGAGTCATTGTAATTTCTGAAATGACATTTTTTCACGTAGAAATGAAAATCATGCAATGAAAAATGTCATGCATATATGCTGGCGAGCAGTATTTATACATATTATTGAATAGCAACTAAGTTGTATCAGCGGCTTGGATAGTAACGACTGAAGTTTGTGGCCAAAGCGTTATTTCTGGGTGGCAAGTGTATAATTTAACCCAGATATCAAAATATGTATGACTTGAGACGAAAAAATCGGTGTGTCATTATTTGTTTTTATGGAATAAGTAAACTAAATCTTCATCATTACCGCTTGCAAGCAATTTTCGGTAATGTGAAGCATTTAGTATACTCCCCCCTTTAATTTTTATGAATTTTGCATTTAATTAATCTTGTGAGAGCTTATTTTCAATATTTCAACGACTTAAATATCGATAGTGTGATCTTACGTTCAACTGGTCCAACTAGTCAAACGATGTGAACGCTGCCTAATGATCTCACTTTTCGATACTTTTGCTGCAATTGCTGCGATATGCAAAAAAATTTAATCACTACTAATTGCAATGTTTACGTTTTGCTAGTGCTGTGTGTTTTGTGTTTGTTCTGCACATTTAACAACAATTAAAAAACTTTATTGTATTTATTAATTAATTCCTCAACAGAAAGCAACTAAGGTTATGGCTTAATAGTGCACGCAAAGAAATTAGGCGAGACCATCCTGGCATCAAGGTTATTGAAGTAGCAAAGAAAGGTGGCGAGTTATGGCGTTTATGTTCTTATTTGCCTCTGAAATATTTAGGCAATTCACAAGAGTGTCGTATTCATTGTATCGTGGTATATTGTATTTTGTTTCCCATATAAATTTTTTCCAAAAACAACATAGCACAATAGACGATAGCATGAAATAGGAGACCCTGTGAATTGTCTAATTGTATTTTTCCTACAAGTTTATGAAGTTTACGATGTATAATTATGTCTTATAAGATAGTTACCGGACATTTACGGCATTCAACGAGTACCCTGAATAATAACAATGATACTTTATTGCTTTTAGGTTTTATTCAAATTCCGATGACTCTGAAAATTAAGGGTGAAATGGAAATTATGTGTAGCGACGTGAATTTTTTTTTGATGTTGGTTTGAGGATGCTTCCATTTGTTCCGTTTGTGTAGTTCTGCTAGATACTCCGTTTTCCATCTTCGACAAAAATTATGCTGTAGAGCCTTCAGTTTTTGCCATCGATTGACAATGGATGCAGGACTTTCGTTAGTATCTAGTTCTGGTGGTGCTAATAGGTGCCCACCTATGAGAAAATGACCCGGGGTAAGTGGCTCTAAATCAGATGGCTGATTTGAAGCGGGGCTTAAAGGTCGCGAATTGAGGCACGACTCTATTCGGCATAGTAGCGTGTTAAACTTTTAAATGTGTATTTCCACTCTGATGCGATCTTTTTGAAATGTGCTTTAAAGCTTTTGACGCCCGCTTCCCGAAGACCGCCCATATGCGGAGCAGATGGTGTTATGAAATGCCATTGAAGCAATTGATGTGCATACTTTGATAAAGTTTTATCACGCGCATCAGCAATAAACGAAGTTCGTTCCATTGTCGGAGTACATTTTTTTTGGACATCCTCGTCTAGAGATGAACCTATCAAAGGATGCGGTACTTAAGTCACTTGTGGCTTCTAAATGAATAGCTTTGGTAGCAAAGCAAACGAAAAGACAGACATATCCCTTAGAAATGCGGTCCGGCGAAATCCACCCCAGCGTTAGTAAACGCTCGCGAAACGGTTGTACGCTCTTTAGGAAGTATACCCATAAGTTGATTTTGCGAACGTTTTGTATAGATCGTGCAGATCTGGCAGTTATAAATAACTGACCTAATCATAGTTTTAACTCTAGGGATCCAATATTGCGTTCTGATGAGACGCAACATTAGTTGGTTTTCACCATGCCATGATATGTCATGAACAAATTGAACTAACAGACGTGATAACCTAAAAGTATATGGGAGAATATTTGGACAACCTTCATTAAAAGCTAATTCGAGAGAGGCCCCAAGACGCCCTCCGATCCGCAAAACACCACTTTCACCTATAATGGGATTTAGAGGAAGTATTTCACTCTTTGCACTAATAGGTTCTCCTGAATTGAGTTTTATGATTTCCGAGCCATAGTGTTGTCTCTGTGCTGTAACTATCAAGCGGGTAGTCGTTAATTTCATTTCTTCAGCTGAAATTGAGCAAGAAGTTGGCTTAAATAAGGCTATAGTTTTTGGATTCGTTCTTTGCAAGAATCTCAAAATATATGATATTACTCTCAAAACTCGAGGTAGGCTAGAGAATCTTTCAAGAATATCACTGATATTACCTGTGGTTGTTGCATGAACCTTTACCCTTTAGTGGTATAGTCTGTATTTTGTGGTGGTCATTTTTCTTTATCTTCTTGAAGCCAAGAAGGTCCCTGCCACCACAACGAATTGCTAACTAACTCGTGTGCTAGCACACCTCGACTAGCTAAATCTGCTGGGTTGGTTGCGGAATCTACGTGCGACCAACTTGAATTTCCTAGATATACGGCAGCAGCATAGGCCTTCTCTGATGCGTCGCAGAACCCATATATCTCGACGTTGTCCTTTGGCGAATAAAGCATCCACCGTGGTATCCTTCTTGTCTCGATTTCAGTGTGGTTTTGCGCGAAAATATGCCATTGCACCTGTGTGGCTGCTGATACTGGTTCATCCCAATTAGTGCCCTCTAACCAGATGATTTGCATCAGAATTTTGGCAAC
Organism: Sphenella marginata; assembly: GCA_951509765.1. Taxonomy (NCBI): domain Eukaryota; kingdom Metazoa; phylum Arthropoda; class Insecta; order Diptera; family Tephritidae; genus Sphenella; species Sphenella marginata. The sequence goes on from OX608078.1 coordinate 79,629,826, forward strand.
GATAATAATTGGCGCCAACCACCCTAATGAATCGAAAAGCTTAGCAATAGCGGAAAGTATATCTCTCTTACTGAGACGTTTATTAGTTTCAAGTGGCTTGACCTTAAAGTAGAACAGGTCAGAATGAGCATACCATCGTATGCCAAGCGCTTTAGCGCTGCTCGTATCTTCAAACTCAAGAAAATCTTTATGCAAAAGATGGGATTTTGTAATACTGTCTAAAATTTCACTGCAGTTTGAAGTCCATTTCCTAAACGGAAACCCGGCAGAATTCAGAACTGTATACACTTCATCCCGCGCTTTTATTGTCGATTTTATTGTATGGCCCCCAGCAAGGACATCATCGACGTACATGTAGTTTCGCAAAATGTTCGATGCAATTGGGTATATGGACTGAGTCATCTGCTATCTGTAGCAAAGTTCGTATTGCTAAGTATGGAGCACAATTTACTCCGAAAGTGACAGTCTTTAGTTCATAAAGACAAATTGCGTCGTTCGGCGGAAGACTATTCGCTGAAATTTGGTGTGGTCTGAATTGACCAGAATCTGACGACACATCTTATCAATGTCGCTGTTGAAGACGTATTTGAAAAGTCGCCAGCGTAATAAAAGCATAGTTAAATCACACGGAAGCACCGGCCCTGGGAGAAGAACGTCGTTAAGGCTTTTGCCATTTCCTGTTGCAGAAGAGGCGTTGAAAACCACCCTAACCTTTGTAGTTGTACTTTCCTCCTTGATAACCGCGTAATAATTGTCAGTAGCATCGGCTGACTGAATTCCTAATATTTTTGACATGTTTTCCATGGATACATATTCCATCACCACCCTATTGTACTCCCCCTGTAACTCGGGTCTTTTTCTAGCCGTGCTTCATTTGAGTAAAATTGCGAATAGGATGTCCTTAGAGATGGACCTAAACTAATGTCCGTTGGGAAATTTGGCCGGAACGTAAGTGAAACGATGTATCTTCCCTGATCATTCCGCACAGTTGTACGTTTGAAGAGATCTTCACACTGTTCCTCATCCGGTGTACGAAGTTTCGCTTTTGGTAAATCTTCATTTTCCCAAAAGCTGCCCAGTTGTTTCTCTAATAAAACTTCATTGAAAAATGAAACCCGATGGTTAGATGATTTGACTGCGTCCGCATGACCAGTCAATATCCACCCGAATACCGTCTCTTGGGCAAGCAGTGTATTAAGAACATTTTTCTTAATACCTTCAAGGATTATTTGAGGGTATACATATATCCCCACCAAGAACAAGGTCAACTTGCTCATTGATGAAGAATCTCTTATCTTCCAAGATTAGATCTGGGAATGCCTGTTGTGTCAACGCCGAAATTTGGCATGTTGTCAAATCCCCAGTCACTTGTGGCAACACTCGAACCATGGCTTCAATTGAGATTAGTGGGTCGATAGGTGACCGCAGTTTAATAGAGCACGCTTCTTTTTCCTGTGCCAAAACTGTATTATTTATGCCCGAAACTTGGGCATGCATTTTACGCGTTGGCAGGTTGATTCGGCGTTTGAGCCTCTCCGTAATGGAGGAACACTCTGAGCCTGAATCTATAAGCGTTCTAGCCGAATAGTTCGTACCATTATGATGGATGTTAACCCTAACCTAACCTAATAGAATCCCTTTTGCTGGTGTTAGCATGATTGGATTGTACATTGCTAGCAGATGTATTGTTAGTGCTAGTGGAGTCGCGCATTTGCTGGGATTGTATATTAGTGGACTGTAATTTTTCCGAAGGCTTGTCGGTCTGTGCTTTGGCCGGTCGTGACCTTTGTTTTTGTAAATGCAAAAGCGAATGATGCCGAGAATGACAAGTGCCGCAGTTATACCTATTGTCTGGTACATCTCGACACCGAATGTCCCGGCGTCATACAATTGAGGCAGCAGTCACTCGATTTTATAAAGGTAATCCGCTTGTTCACCTCGAGTCCTTTGAACTTCGGGAAACGATTAAGTTTGTGCTCTTTCGATTTGCACATTTTGCACGCATTATTGGCGATACTAGTTTGGTATGCGCCAAGCTTCTTTTGCGAAGGTTCGGGAGAGGGTTTATTTAAATGGTTGGATTTTTGTGGTTTCGGTTTGGCTCCTTTGAGCCCTGAAACACTTTCCAATATTTGAAACCTATTTGTTAGGAACTTGTCCATGTCCTCCCACTTAGAAATATCTGTTTTGTTTTCAACCGACTGCTCCCAAAGCGATAGGGTAAGTTCAAGTACTCTGCAACTTCTTAATAGATTGCCCACATTCGGACTCTATTAGTGTTAAATTAAAAAGAATTTTTAACTGAGAATTAATTATAATTCTTTTATTTTCGTACCTATCGCTGAGGTTTTTCCAAGCAGTGGTAAAACCTTCATTGGTTAGCGGACACTTTTTCACAATTTCTTTTGCTTCACCATGTGTCTTTTGATTTAAATGGAATAACTTCTCCACGGGACTAAGTCGTTTGTTTAAAATATACATAGCCGTGAACATATCACGAAACGTTGGCCATGAAATATAATCACCCTTGAATACTTCAGTATCACAAAGTAGGAGATGGATATTATGACGCCTGGAAATAGTATCGTCGTTATCCGATCTCTCTTTTTCTTTTCAAGCGTTTCCAATAAAGTATGTATTTTTGACATTGTCCTTATGAAAGCACCATAGCATGTTGTATGCTTTTTCCGAATTGAGGCAATCTCTGTGTCGGCTTGCTCTTTATCTGACAACAATTCGTCATACGCTGCTATCACTTTATCATACAACGCTTTAAAACTATCTTGCCGAAGTCTCAGCGAATGTATCGTGTGTTCACTTATGGGAGTGCTAAGGAATTCTTGGTCATATTGGACCACCGAATCTGTGAGCCTAATAAAAGTTTCCATTTTGTTCACAAAAACAAATGTAAAGCTTAAAAATTAATATAACTGAACGATGGACTGTGAAAAATGTATGTACCCTTACCACCAGATCTAACACGCAAAAACTTATTCCCGCAAGAAAAATCTTCGCTTGTTTCTTTTTTTACAGAAAATGAAAAATCAACGTATTTACTAGTACTTAAGTAAAGTGGTTCTTTCGAGTCCAGTTAAGGCCCAGTTCAGGGTTGAGTTGGTTATAGCCTTGTAATGCAGTGCTGGGATATATGTATGTGGTTATGAGAACCAATGTATAGTTGCCTGTACAGCTCTAAGCTATGTCGGAAATTCCTTACCAGGGCAGGGGGAAGTAGCCGATAGCAGAAAGCTTTAATGTACCAGGTCAAATATGTAAACTATGGATTTACCCTTGTCCAGCCCTAGGCTGAGTATGGGGAAATAGACGATAGCAAAAGGCTTTGTCGTACAAGACACAAATTTATAAGCACTGATTTTAACAATAGCTAAGAAAACCAATCACCCTGTAATTAGATACACGTATGTCTGTATATGTATGTAACATGGCAACCCTAGAGTATGTCTGAAAATCGGAAAGCAACAGACAATCATGAAAGGGGACGAACAGTGGAAGAAGAGAACTCGGTCGTGCTATTATAAGCGAGAAGTTGGAAGTTGGTTAAAAGTCGTAAATTAATTATTGAAAGATTGTTTAATCATAATTAAACCGAAGTTATCCTAACTATTATACTTAATTAAAATCCTAAAGTAAACTTACACCGAAATCTTACATTATTAAAATCTAAGTAAAGCTACATTGGACTAAAACTGAAATAAAGTGAAATATTTCCAATACCAAATCCATGGTACTGACTATACTTATTTACATGGGGGCTCAACCTAACTGAACGTTTGACCGGCCTGTGCATTTGCGAAAATAAATCAAGCGAATGTCATTTAGACCTTTTGTGAAAAATATGAGTGAAAAAAGTAAGTTTCTAATTATTTGGAATTTATTTACATATTTAAGGAATTTAAACACGATACATATTTTTAGAAGAAAGCGAAGAGGGCTCGAAAAGGTCCATACAAGAAATGGACTGACAAGGAGCAACAGGTCTTAATAAATTTCCTGCTGGAAAATAGGCCGCTTGAAAAGCCTACCGCCCAGACTTATTACAGAACTTTTTTGCGGAACGCTGGGAGACTGGACCCTGGTGCGGTGCAAGGTCAAAAATATACGCAGCAGTTTCAACAAGGCAAAAAATTGGCTGCAATCCACCGGGAATGGAACTATTGAAGATGGACAAACAACCAGTGGTATGTACATAAAACTAGAGTTACCAATTTTTCGGGGTTATTATAAATCTTTTTCCCTCTCTTAGATGTAATCGCAAAAATGTGTCCAAATTTCAATGAATTAGAGGACATCTTTGGCTACAAGGAATGCACTTCAAACCGATAATTATTGATACTGAGGAGAGTAACACACTTGACCCGCCGTTTGCTTTCTCGGTTGATGCGAGCGTTGAAGTCGAATACTTAGAGGAACTTCAAGAGCAAAGCCAAAGCTCTATCTTGCCTAACGAACCTAATCCACCAAGCACTTCACAAAAATCTAGTCGAAAGGGCATTTATTCACGCACAGCCCTTGCTGACGTGTTGGAGGTTCAATCCAGCATATTAATTTTGGAAAAAGAGAAATTTGACAAGGATTTGATGTTAAGAGAGCAGCAATTCAATTTTCAAAAAGGATTTGGAGGAGAGAGAAGCTGAAAGAAGAAATCTGAACATTTTAGAGATAGAATCTAGGGAAAGGATTGGAATTAAAAAGAATGGAAATGCAAGAGAGAATTGAAATGGAAAAAATAAAAATGCAAAAATAATACGTTTATAGAATTTGTATTGTCTAGTGGGGGTCGATCATATACCTAAAGGAAGGCTAGAGGTCTCTTTCGAGATCTGGAGGTTCTCCGGGTCTTAGTTCATATAGACCGATGCCATCGCCAGACTGGTGCTGCCGACTGTTAAACTGACAGCTGTAACGTCGTCATTGGCATAGTTAGGTAGGATAAAGGTGTTCAGCTCAGACTTAACCAAAAAATAGGTTCATTCGCTCGAATGAGCTTGAAACTCTTTGTCCCCAATCCGCAAACCCTCGATCTGTTGACACAGGGTACTTGGATGAGGACCACGTCTACGTCGCCCTTAGAAATCCGACTGCTTAAAGCAGACTAGGCTGCTTTACATCTGTGCAGGCTTATGTAAAGCACCACCAGCATGAGAACTCTTAGACCACCAGCATGAGAACTCTTAGACTTCCCTGCCACCGCCACATCGTCTAGGAGGCTGTTTTCGAAAGACGAGTTGTTTAGAGCACCTGCACGATTGGCACCACCCCTCAGGATTGGCTGCCATCACCGTTACGTCGAGAGGGATGGATTCATGATTCGCTGCATCGTGAGAATTTTCTCAGGTTCTGCAAGGATGGCAGGAATCCAAGCCCTTGCCCTTGGTATAGCCGGATTGTCCTTCCAGTCCACGACCTCGATTGGCTTGGGTAGCCTTCACCCAGTCTTCCTGCTGCTGCTTGAGCAGTGCAATAGTTCTTGCATCCTTTAATGTGCCAACTCGCATCAGTGAGAAGGGCATTTTTGATAATAATTTTTTATTACACGAAGAGCGGGGAACTAGTGGGACAGGTTGAAACAGAAACAATAGAAATGGCAGCTGAATTAACTGAATTAATAAAACAAATCGCAAATAAATTTGATGATAATAAAAAAGCGGCTATATCAGGAGATGGGTTTTCAAAAATAATTGGTGATTTCGATGGCAAATCAGTGCCAGTGCAAAAGTGGTTTGAAATTTTTGAAAGTAATGCAGAAGCATATGAACTTAGTGCAAAGCAAAAATATGTTCATGCCAGATATAAAATAGTGGGTGTCGCAAAACTGTTTTTGGAAACAGAAAACCTAAGAGACTATGACAATTTAAAACGCGTGCTAGTGCAAGAGTTTAAGCGAGACTACTGTGACGGAAACCAAATAAAAGCAAAATGTTTTGTGGCTCAGTGCCGAATTAATAATGTTCTCTTTATTATGAAATTCAGGCTTATTTATAGTAAATTAATCTAAACATTTTATTATACATATTTACTCTAATTCTTACATAGCTAAGCCTAACATAAGGCATGAAGCCCAACGCACGCTCACACATATGCACGTATTTACATATGTGTATAGCGCTAAGCTACTTCAACGCTTTGGTCGTGGGAAAGTGTCGCATCAGAGAAATACATAGCGTCAGCAATTACTTAGTTGCAGTTTGTTTACGTTTGCGACCAAGTAACTTAGACGGCGCTCGTGCTGCGTATTTTGTATGTAGATATGTATTCATATTGGGCACACTACACCTCCTTTCCTAAAAAGAATCGTTCATATACATATTCATATGAACGATTCTATTTCATTTAATAGGTTTGAGTTTTATAGCTCGCCTTTTACAATTAATGAGCGACCGATCTTATTACATTTAATAGCTCTGGCGCGTTGGACTTTTTGACTTTTCGTTTTGTCTTTATATATGCTGTGTTTACTTTTGTTACAAAGTTTTGGTTGTGTTTACTTTATTTTCAAGTGGACAATACATTAATTTATTTATTTCTGATTTTCTGTTTGTATGTTTCTTTATTTATGCGCTACATTTTTCATAAGTGTTTAGTTACATTGAGGGTAATGACATGATTGTATTTTAAGAAGTTTTTATTTGCATGCAATAAATTTCTGAATTTATGGGTTTATGTGTCAGTGTACAATAAACATTTATGAGTAAACGTTTGAGTTAAAATGCAGTGTATTTATTCTAACAGTTTAAGTCTATTCTTATGAATTAAAATTTTCTTATTCTCATTGTTTATAATATACTTATTATTTCTATCTTTGCTTTCTAGTTTATAAGGAATTAGACTGTAGTTATTTTTCTCATCAATATTTGCTACTCTAAAGGGCCCCTTATACCTATTGTCTAACTTATGACCTGCTTCATTTTTTACTAACACTAAATCTCCTATATTTATCTCCTTATATTGTGTTTTCCTATCGTAACTAATTTTTTGTTTTTCCTTAGATTCTTGTACTAACTTTCTAGCTTTTTGTTGTGCTAATTGTAACCTATATTTAATTTCCTTATCATAAGCCTCATGATTATATACTGGGCTAATTATATTTTCTTTTAAAAATTCGTAAGTCAGAGGAGTATTTCCAAAAACTAGTTCAAAAGGACAATATCCATGAACTGTTGAAGGTGTTGTATTGTAACAATACGAAAAATATTTAAGGTATTCATCCCAATCGTCTTTGTCAATGGATATGTAAGAACGCACATATTCATTGAATGTTCTATGACTACGTTCAACAGTACCTAAAGTTTGATGATGGTAGGGTGTTGATGTTTTATGCTCTATTTTTAAGAGTTTGCACAATTCCTCAAACAAACTATTTTTGTATTCGGTTCCCATATCCGTTATCAGGCCCGTACGCACGGGGGGGTTTTGGGGGTTAAAACCCCCCCCATGGCCAAATCTAAGTTGCAATGATTTTACAAAAATTTTCAAAATACACTTTATAAATCTTGTATTGAATCTTGACTAATAATTTTTGACAAAATTAGTTAAAATAATTTTACGGAAGAAGAAATTGGTGAAAGTTGCAAAGAATAAGGTTGGCCAATACATACATATGTGAGTCCGGCACTTTGAATTGCACTTGGAGCTTTCCGAAATTACAAAGTTGTGTAGCGTATGGGCATTTTTTGTTCTTAAATTTTGCCGATGAAAACAGTGAGCAGTTTCAATTAACAGAGCGAATGAACTGCAAGGCTCAATTATATGAAAGATTTCGAGTGTTTTCTGACCCTTTTTGTTGTAGGCGTAAAGAGAATTGTGAGAAAATGAACGTTGGAGAGCAGATGAGCGACAACGTTCAATTATTTGAATGTTTTCAAACATTTTCTGAGGCTTTTTTTATTTTACCTAACAGAAGATAAAGATCGCATTTTTCATGGACCTTTATCAATAGTCTGTGGAAAATAAACATAGCATATTTCATATTTTCCGTACAGTGTCAATAAAACTTCATAAACCTTATTTTTTATTATTTATAATAATAATAATAATAATAATTCCCAACGGATTATCCACCATATCCCGCCCGACCGGCGCGAGATCTGAAACTGCTCAGCTACAGAGAAAACCTCATCAGCCAAGTAAGGTAGATACAAAATAGATGACACAATTAATAAATAATTAGTTGACAGCGAATAGTTATTGTAAAGAATAAAGATAAGAATCAAAGGATATGAAAGCAAATTGTTGCTATGTATTTAGGATAGAAATAATTGACATTTTTATTCTGCATAGTGAGTCTGAAATATCAAACGTACCAGAATGAGAGTTATTATCTTGACACAAACAACGAAAAGGCTGATTTAATTCCAAATTAGTTCGGCACTGTTTCAAGATAAGTGGTTTAAAATTTCTTGATGGACGAGAAGGTACATTGAAGTTCACTTCGCTCAAAAGAAACGGGCATACGATTGAACCATTTAGTAATTTAATCATGAAAACAATTCCAAGCATTTCCCTCCCACTAGAAAGGCTGTGAAGATTAATTAGTTTTAAGCGACTCGTATACGTGCAAATTATACAAGGGATCCCAGTAAAGATCTCTTAAGGCAAATATTAAAAATTGTTCTTGAACTGATTCTAAGCGATCCACGTGGACCTGGTAACGTGGATTCCAAATTATAGAACCGTATTCAAGTATCAGGCTGACTAATGTACTAAAGAGTTTTAGTTACATAAGGGTCGCTAAATTCTTTAGACCATCGTTTAACAAATGCTAGAACGCCTCCAGCTTTATTGACTGTTACGTTAATATGGCAGTTAAAACTGAGTTTTTAGTCCATAGTAACCCCAAGGTCAACAAAATCATACATTTGCTCAAGACTATAACTGTTAATTGTATAGGAAGCTGGCTGTGATTTTCCTCTCGAAAAACGCATGTATTTACATTTCTTTAGATTAAGCGGCATATAATTTAAATCGCACCAAGCAACAAGTATATTTAGATCTGATTGAAGCTTCTTCGAATGACATAAAAAGCTTTACATCGTCGGCATACAGTAAAATTTTCGAAAATTATATTACTGTAGAAATATCATTTAAAAACAACAAGAACAGAATCGGACCAAGATGGCTTCCTTGAGGAACTCCTGAGGAGACATAAATAACATCGGATTCACAATTTTTAAACACTACTTTTTGTGCTCTGTTCGTAAGGTAAGAAGAGATCTAGCGATTGAGACCCGGCTGGAAATCCAACTGATCCAGTTTATGAATAAGTAAAGAGTGACACACTTTATCGAAAGCTTTGCTGAAATCAAAGTAAATTCAAGTAAGTTTGTAACGGTGGACTTTCCCTTACAGAACCCGTGTTGACAGTCGGAAATCAAGGTAGAGATAGGATTCGTAAGCTGATTGGTAACAATAGCTTCACACACTTTTGGGATGGCAGAAAGCTTTGCTATGCCACGATAGTTCTCTATAGAAGCCTTGCTTCCGCTTTTATGAAGCGGTAGAAGAAACGACTCTTTCCATGCTGTTGGAAAAACACCACACTTTAGTGACAGATTGAACAAATTGGTAAGGGGTTGGTAAATATTGTTATATATATGAACTTAGTGCAAAGCAAAAATATGTTCATGCCAGATATAAAATAGTGGGTGTCGCAAAACTGTTTTTGGAAACAGAAAACATAAGAGACTATGACAATTTAAAACGCGTGCTAGTGCAAGAGTTTAAGCGAGACTACTGTGACGGAAACCAAATAAAAGCAAAATGTTTTGTGGCTCAGTGCCGAATTAATAATGTTCTCTTTATTATGAAATTCAGGCTTATTTATAGTAAATTAATCTAAACATTTTATTATACATATTTACTCTAATTCTTACATAGCTAAGCCTAACATAAGGCATGAAGCCCAACGCACGCTCACACATATGCACGTATTTACATATGTGTATAGCGCTAAGCTACTTCAACGCTTTGGTCGTGGGAAAGTGTCGCAGCAGAGAAATACATAGCGTCAGCAATTACTTAGTTGCAGTTTGTTTACGTTTGCGACCAAGTAACTTAGACGGCGCTCGTGCTGCGTATTTTGTATGTAGATATGTATTCATATTGGGCACACTACACCTCCTTTCCTAAAAAGAATCGTTCATATACATATTCATATGAACGATTCTATTTCATTTAATAGGTTTGAGTTTTATAGCTCGCCTTTTACAATTAATGAGCGACCGATCTTATTACATTTAATAGCTCTGGCGCGTTGGACTTTTTGACTTTTCGTTTTGTCTTTATATATGCTGTGTTTACTTTTGTTACAAAGTTTTGGTTGTGTTTACTTTATTTTCAAGTGGACAATACATTAATTTATTTATTTCTGATTTTCTGTTTGTATGTTTCTTTATTTATGCGCTACATTTTTCATAAGTGTTTAGTTACATTGAGGGTAATGACATGATTGTATTTTAAGAAGTTTTTATTTGCATGCAATAAATTTCTGAATTTATGGGTTTATGTGTCAGTGTACAATAAAAATTTATGAGTAAACGTTTGAGTTAAAATGCAGTGTATTTATTCTAACAGTTTAAGTCTATTCTTATGAATTAAAATTTTCTTATTCTCATTGTTTATAATATACTTATTATTTCTATCTTTGCTTTCTAGTTTATAAGGAATTAGACTGTAGTTATTTTTCTCATCAATATTTGCTACTCTAAAGGGCCCCTTATACCTATTGTCTAACTTATGACCTGCTTCATTTTTTACTAACACTAAATCTCCTATATTTATCTCCTTATATTGTGTTTTCCTATCGTAACTAATTTTTTGTTTTTCCTTAGATTCTTGTACTAACTTTCTAGCTTTTTGTTGTGCTAATTGTAACCTATATTTAATTTCCTTATCATAAGCCTCATGATTATATACTGGGCTAATTATATTTTCTTTTAAAAATTCGTAAGTCAGAGGAGTATTTCCAAAAACTAGTTCAAAAGGACAATATCCATGAACTGTTGAAGGTGTTGTATTGTAACAATACGAAAAATATTTAAGGTATTCATCCCAATCGTCTTTGTCAATGGATATGTAAGAACGCACATATTCATTGAATGTTCTATGACTACGTTCAACAGTACCTAAAGTTTGATGATGGTAGGGTGTTGATGTTTTATGCTCTATTTTTAAGAGTTTGCACAATTCCTCAAACAAACTATTTTTGTATTCGGTTCCCATATCCGTTATCAGGCCCGTACGCACGGGGGGGTTTTGGGGGTTAAAACCCCCCCCATGGCCAAATCTAAGTTGCAATGATTTTACAAAAATTTTCAAAATACACTTTATAAATCTTGTATTGAATCTTGACTAATAATTTTTGACAAAATTAGTTAAAATAATTTTACGGAAGAAGAAATTGGTGAAAGTTGCAAAGAATAAGGTTGGCCAATACATACATATGTGAGTCCGGCACTTTGAATTGCACTTGGAGCTTTCCGAAATTACAAAGTTGTGTAGCGTATGGGCATTTTTTGTTCTTAAATTTTGCCGATGAAAACAGTGAGCAGTTTCAATTAACAGAGCGAATGAACTGCAAGGCTCAATTATATGAAAGATTTCGAGTGTTTTCTGACCCTTTTTGTTGTAGGCGTAAAGAGAATTGTGAGAAAATGAACGTTGGAGAGCAGATGAGCGACAACGTTCAATTATTTGAATGTTTTCAAACATTTTCTGAGGCTTTTTTTATTTTACCTAACAGAAGATAAAGATCGCATTTTTCATGGACCTTTATCAATAGTCTGTGGAAAATAAACATAGCATATTTCATATTTTCCGTACAGTGTCAATAAAACTTCATAAACCTTATTTTTTATTATTTATAATAATAATAATAATAATAATTCCCAACGGATTATCCACCATATCCCGCCCGACCGGCGCGAGATCTGAAACTGCTCAGCTACAGAGAAAACCTCATCAGCCAAGTAAGGTAGATACAAAATAGATGACACAATTAATAAATAATTAGTTGACAGCGAATAGTTATTGTAAAGAATAAAGATAAGAATCAAAGGATATGAAAGCAAATTGTTGCTATGTATTTAGGATAGAAATAATTGACATTTTTATTCTGCATAGTGAGTCTGAAATATCAAACGTACCAGAATGAGAGTTATTATCTTGACACAAACAACGAAAAGGCTGATTTAATTCCAAATTAGTTCGGCACTGTTTCAAGATAAGTGGTTTAAAATTTCTTGATGGACGAGAAGGTACATTGAAGTTCACTTCGCTCAAAAGAAACGGGCATACGATTGAACCATTTAGTAATTTAATCATGAAAACAATTCCAAGCATTTCCCTCCCACTAGAAAGGCTGTGAAGATTAATTAGTTTTAAGCGACTCGTATACGTGGCAAATTATACAAGGGATCCCAGTAAAGATCTCTTAAGGCAAATATTAAAAATTGTTCTTGAACTGATTCTAAGCGATCCACGTGGACCTGGTAACGTGGATTCCAAATTATAGAACCGTATTCAAGTATCAGGCTGACTAATGTACTAAAGAGTTTTAGTTACATAAGGGTCGCTAAATTCTTTAGACCATCGTTTAACAAATGCTAGAACGCCTCCAGCTTTATTGACTGTTACGTTAATATGGCAGTTAAAACTGAGTTTTTAGTCCATAGTAACCCCAAGGTCAACAAAATCATACATTTGCTCAAGACTATAACTGTTAATTGTATAGGAAGCTGGCTGTGATTTTCCTCTCGAAAAACGCATGTATTTACATTTCTTTAGATTAAGCGGCATATAATTTAAATCGCACCAAGCAACAAGTATATTTAGATCTGATTGAAGCTTCTTCGAATGACATAAAAAGCTTTACATCGTCGGCATACATTAAAATTTTCGAAAATTATATTACTGTAGAAATATCATTTAAAAACAACAAGAACAGAATCGGACCAAGATGGCTTCCTTGAGGAACTCCTGAGGAGACATAAATAACATCGGATTCACAATTTTTAAACACTACTTTTTGTGCTCTGTTCGTAAGGTAAGAAGAGATCTAGCGATTGAGACCCGGCTGGAAACCCAACTGATCCAGTTTATGAATAAGTAAAGAGTGACACACTTTATCGAAAGCTTTGCTGAAATCAAAGTAAATTCAAGTAAGTTTGTAACGGTGGACTTTCCCTTACAGAACCCGTGTTGACAGTCGGAAATCAAGGTAGAGATAGGATTCGTAAGCTGATTGGTAACAATAGCTTCACACACTTTTGGGATGGCAGAAAGCTTTGCTATGCCACGATAGTTCTCTATAGAAGCCTTGCTTCCGCTTTTATGAAGCGGTAGAAGAAACGACTCTTTCCATGCTGTTGGAAAAACACCACACTTTAGTGACAGATTGAACAAATTGGTAAGGGGTTGGTAAATATTGTTATATATATGAACTTAGTGCAAAGCAAAAATATGTTCATGCCAGATATAAAATAGTGGGTGTCGCAAAACTGTTTTTGGAAACAGAAAACATAAGAGACTATGACAATTTAAAACGCGTGCTAGTGCAAGAGTTTAAGCGAGACTACTGTGACGGAAACCAAATAAAAGCAAAATGTTTTGTGGCTCAGTGCCGAATTAATAATGTTCTCTTTATTATGAAATTCAGGCTTATTTATAGTAAATTAATCTAAACATTTTATTATACATATTTACTCTAATTCTTACATAGCTAAGCCTAACATAAGGCATGAAGCCCAACGCACGCTCACACATATGCACGTATTTACATATGTGTATAGCGCTAAGCTACTTCAACGCTTTGGTCGTGGGAAAGTGTCGCAGCAGAGAAATACATAGCGTCAGCAATTACTTAGTTGCAGTTTGTTTACGTTTGCGACCAAGTAACTTAGACGGCGCTCGTGCTGCGTATTTTGTATGTAGATATGTATTCATATTGGGCACACTACACCTCCTTTCCTAAAAAGAATCGTTCATATACATATTCATATGAACGATTCTATTTCATTTAATAGGTTTGAGTTTTATAGCTCGCCTTTTACAATTAATGAGCGACCGATCTTATTACATTTAATAGCTCTGGCGCGTTGGACTTTTTGACTTTTCGTTTTGTCTTTATATATGCTGTGTTTACTTTTGTTACAAAGTTTTGGTTGTGTTTACTTTATTTTCAAGTGGACAATACATTAATTTATTTATTTCTGATTTTCTGTTTGTATGTTTCTTTATTTATGCGCTACATTTTTCATAAGTGTTTAGTTACATTGAGGGTAATGACATGATTGTATTTTAAGAAGTTTTTATTTGCATGCAATAAATTTCTGAATTTATGGGTTTATGTGTCAGTGTACAATAAAAATTTATGAGTAAACGTTTGAGTTAAAATGCAGTGTATTTATTCTAACAGTTTAAGTCTATTCTTATGAATTAAAATTTTCTTATTCTCATTGTTTATAATATACTTATTATTTCTATCTTTGCTTTCTAGTTTATAAGGAATTAGACTGTAGTTATTTTTCTCATCAATATTTGCTACTCTAAAGGGCCCCTTATACCTATTGTCTAACTTATGACCTGCTTCATTTTTTACTAACACTAAATCTCCTATATTTATCTCCTTATATTGTGTTTTCCTATCGTAACTAATTTTTTGTTTTTCCTTAGATTCTTGTACTAACTTTCTAGCTTTTTGTTGTGCTAATTGTAACCTATATTTAATTTCCTTATCATAAGCCTCATGATTATATACTGGGCTAATTATATTTTCTTTTAAAAATTCGTAAGTCAGAGGAGTATTTCCAAAAACTAGTTCAAAAGGACAATATCCATGAACTGTTGAAGGTGTTGTATTGTAACAATACGAAAAATATTTAAGGTATTCATCCCAATCGTCTTTGTCAATGGATATGTAAGAACGCACATATTCATTGAATGTTCTATGACTACGTTCAACAGTACCTAAAGTTTGATGATGGTAGGGTGTTGATGTTTTATGCTCTATTTTTAAGAGTTTGCACAATTCCTCAAACAAACTATTTTTGTATTCGGTTCCCATATCCGTTATCAGGCCCGTACGCACGGGGGGGTTTTGGGGGTTAAAACCCCCCCATGGCCAAATCTAAGTTGCAATGATTTTACAAAAATTTTCAAAATACACTTTATAAATCTTGTATTGAATCTTGACTAATAATTTTTGACAAAATTAGTTAAAATAATTTTACGGAAGAAGAAATTGGTGAAAGTTGCAAAGAATAAGGTTGGCCAATACATACATATGTGAGTCCGGCACTTTGAATTGCACTTGGAGCTTTCCGAAATTACAAAGTTGTGTAGCGTATGGGCATTTTTTGTTCTTAAATTTTGCCGATGAAAACAGTGAGCAGTTTCAATTAACAGAGCGAATGAACTGCAAGGCTCAATTATATGAAAGATTTCGAGTGTTTTCTGACCCTTTTTGTTGTAGGCGTAAAGAGAATTGTGAGAAAATGAACGTTGGAGAGCAGATGAGCGACAACGTTCAATTATTTGAATGTTTTCAAACATTTTCTGAGGCTTTTTTTATTTTACCTAACAGAAGATAAAGATCGCATTTTTCATGGACCTTTATCAATAGTCTGTGGAAAATAAACATAGCATATTTCATATTTTCCGTACAGTGTCAATAAAACTTCATAAACCTTATTTTTTATTATTTATAATAATAATAATAATAAGAATTCCCAACGGATTATCCACCATATCCCGCCCGACCGGCGCGAGATCTGAAACTGCTCAGCTACAGAGAAAACCTCATCAGCCAAGTAAGGTAGATACAAAATAGATGACACAATTAATAAATAATTAGTTGACAGCGAATAGTTATTGTAAAGAATAAAGATAAGAATCAAAGGATATGAAAGCAAATTGTTGCTATGTATTTAGGATAGAAATAATTGACATTTTTATTCTGCATAGTGAGTCTGAAATATCAAACGTACCAGAATGAGAGTTATTATCTTGACACAAACAACGAAAAGGCTGATTTAATTCCAAATTAGTTCGGCACTGTTTCAAGATAAGTGGTTTAAAATTTCTTGATGGACGAGAAGGTACATTGAAGTTCACTTCGCTCAAAAGAAACGGGCATACGATTGAACCATTTAGTAATTTAATCATGAAAACAATTCCAAGCATTTCCCTCCCACTAGAAAGGCTGTGAAGATTAATTAGTTTTAAGCGACTCGTATACGTGGCAAATTATACAAGGGATCCCAGTAAAGATCTCTTAAGGCAAATATTAAAAATTGTTCTTGAACTGATTCTAAGCGATCCACGTGGACCTGGTAACGTGGATTCCAAATTATAGAACCGTATTCAAGTATCAGGCTGACTAATGTACTAAAGAGTTTTAGTTACATAAGGGTCGCTAAATTCTTTAGACCATCGTTTAACAAATGCTAGAACGCCTCCAGCTTTATTGACTGTTACGTTAATATGGCAGTTAAAACTGAGTTTTTAGTCCATAGTAACCCCAAGGTCAACAAAATCATACATTTGCTCAAGACTATAACTGTTAATTGTATAGGAAGCTGGCTGTGATTTTCCTCTCGAAAAACGCATGTATTTACATTTCTTTAGATTAAGCGGCATATAATTTAAATCGCACCAAGCAACAAGTATATTTAGATCTGATTGAAGCTTCTTCGAATGACATAAAAAGCTTTACATCGTCGGCATACATTAAAATTTTCGAAAATTATATTACTGTAGAAATATCATTTAAAAACAACAAGAACAGAATCGGACCAAGATGGCTTCCTTGAGGAACTCCTGAGGAGACATAAATAACATCGGATTCACAATTTTTAAACACTACTTTTTGTGCTCTGTTCGTAAGGTAAGAAGAGATCTAGCGATTGAGACCCGGCTGGAAACCCAACTGATCCAGTTTATTAATAAGTAAAGAGTGACACACTTTATCGAAAGCTTTGCTGAAATCAAAGTAAATTCAAGTAAGTTTGTAACGGTGGACTTTCCCTTACAGAACCCGTGTTGACAGTCGGAAATCAAGGTAGAGATAGGATTCGTAAGCTGATTGGTAACAATAGCTTCACACACTTTTGGGATGGCAGAAAGCTTTGCTATGCCACGATAGTTCTCTATAGAAGCCTTGCTTCCGCTTTTATGAAGCGGTAGAAGAAACGACTCTTTCCATGCTGTTGGAAAAACACCACACTTTAGTGACAGATTGAACAAATTGGTAAGGGGTTGGTAAATATTGTTAGCACACTTCTCAAGAAGCATGTAGGAATCCTATCAGGACCGCATTTAAAAGGTTCCTTCAAGGTTTTCAGATAAATAAGAACATCATTGGCGCATATAGTTGGACAATTAATTAAATTGTTCCCATGTAGCTCATAGGGATAATTTAGAAAGTCAGAGTTGGTGACGGCAGAATAGTTAGGAGTGAATAATTGCGTAAAGAAATTATGACCCAAAAGAAATAAAAAACGACCCCAAATAAGCTTCAGGAAAACACCAATAAAAGGCTCCGACAAGTGTTCAAAAACCCTCTGAATGGATGAATGAAAGAAAAGCACTAATTAGAGGGCTCCGAAAGTCGTCTGAGAAGGCTCCAGAAACCCTCAGAATGGAGGAATAAAAGTCTCCGAAAAAGGTTCAGAAAAGCACCAATAAAAGGCTCCGCAGTTCATTTAAAAAGAGTCAAAAAACGCTTCAAATTCATCGAAATTGGACTCATTTCGGACTCTTTTTTATGACTTCGTTGGAGTGCCCGCGTAGAGCGATTTTTCGCTCCATTTGGGCTCTGAAAGAAGCTCATTTTGGAGAGTAAAGTTCTGAGAAATGAGCGTTTTATGGCTCCGAAAGGAGTCTTTTTTTGCACTTTTAGTTAGCTGGGATATGCCATCATATCACCAATTCTCTATCAAATACAGAAAAATGTGTAGAACCAAAAAAATAGTAGTTTTAGGCATCAGAGTATGCAAATTCAGGACAGTTAAAGAACATTTAAATTTGTGATATATGGGTCTAGGTATCTGTTTCAGCAAATATGTTTAACTTAGTGAAAAATGTATGCGAATGCAAATCTAAATTAAAACCCCCCCCAAGGCCAATTCCTGCGCACGGCCCTGTCCGTTATAATTGTTTTCATACAACCATAAATCAGAATGAAATGCTCAAATACAGCCTTAGCAACTGCTACAGCATGTTTGCTTTGGACGGGTACTGTAACCAAGTATTTGGTTAGGTCACATATGATAGTAACCGCATATTCATTTCCATTTATCGATTTTGGTAATGGCCCTATTGTGTCTATCTGTACTATATCGAAAGCCTTTGGTGGCGTCTCCGTTATAGTCATTCGTTCTTTTATATGTTTGTTAGTTTTATTTTTGCTGCAGTGAATGCAATTTTTAACATATTTTCTGATGTCGTTTTTCATATTATTCCAGTAATACTTTTGTCTTATTTTATTTAACGTACGATTTATTCCTGGGTGGCCACCAAAAACAGGATCGTCGTGATATTTTTTAAGAATCTTTTTAATATTTTCTTTTTCTGTCACATGCATAACTTCCGTAGTCAATGCAATTGTTAAATTTTTGAGAACTTTGGTACCAATTTCTTTAAATGTGTCTACCCGGGTATAATTTTGCTTGAACAATTTGTCTCCTAGTGACAACTGTATTTTTACAATTTCCAAATTGCCGGCTTCTTTCATAAGCCTGGCAAAGAATTGACCTAAGTCAATCTTCGCCTCAACAATAAGGTTTTTAATATTAATTTCACTACAAATTTTCTTTCCTTTTTTGAAACATAATTTCGGAGGATCGAAAACGAGCTGGACTAGTCTTTTTACCTCACATTTATTCAGCGCTTCATAAATTATTGGGTTCTCTTTGTGACATTTTATTTCTTCATTTTTACTACTGGAATTTGTATTATCATTATAATTATACCTTTCATGAACATGAAATGGTAGTATAACTTTGGTCCGATGTTTGTAAGTATGAGAAGAAGAAGAGATAGACCCACTATTAAGTATACCGAAACGATCAGGGCGATGAGGCGAGTTGATTTAGCCATGTCCGTCTGTCCGTCCGTCCGTCCGTCCGTCTGTTTGAACGCAAACTAGTCCCTCAGTTTTAGAGATATCTTGATGAAATTTTGCAAGCAGGCGCCATTTTGCATAGGATTAATCATTTGTCGGAACCAGCAAGATCGGACCGATACAAGGCATAGCTCCCATACAATCGATTGTTCCGATAAATGGGTTTTGGCCTATAACTCTTGTAATTCAAAATCTAGGAACGTAAAATTTTGCAAGTTTAGTACATATTGTATTTGTAACGTGTGTAGTGAAAATGACGCAGGTCGGACCAACATGACATATAGCTCCCATATAATCGATAATTTCGATAAATGGGTTTTGTGCTATCAATTTTGCAGTTAAAAAGCTAGGAACCTTAAACTTTGCACGTTTGCTAAATATTATATATGTAACATATGTAGGCAAAATCAGCCAGATCGGACCAACATAACGTATAGCTCCCATACAATCGATTGATCCGATAAGTGTGGTTTGGTATTCATGAAAGGTATAAAGCCTTCGGCACAGCCGAAGACAGCCCTTTCCTTACTTGTTTTTATTAGTTTCCGATCTAGTCGTAACTTTTAATATTTTACACGCTTCTACTGAAATTTCTTTAAGATCTTTAATATCTATGCGTGACAGTGCGTCTGCTACATAATTTTGTTTTCCTGCTATATACTCCACCTCGAAGTCATATTCTTCCAAATCTAGTCTGATTCTAGTTAATTTTGATGAGGGGTTTTTCATTGAAAATAAGAATGTTAAAGGTCTATGGTCTGTTTTGACTAAAAATTTTCTTCCATAAACGTATGGTCTAAAATATGTTATGGCCCAATGAATGGCCGCTAATTCTTTCTCAATTGTTGCCTTATTTGCTTCTCCTTTTGTAAATGATCTTGATGCATATGCAATTATTAACGCAGCCTTCAAATAGTCAAAGGATTTTTTACAATCCTCCGTCCAGTTGAAAACCACATTTTTCTTGCAAAGCCTTGTTATTATTCTAGAATATTCTGCGAAGTTTGGGGTATTTTTAGGGGTTGGATAATTTTTAATAGTTTCAAATTTACTGGGGTCTGGCAAAATGCCTTTGCTTGTGCATTTATGACCAAGATAAGTTACTTCTTGGTTGAAAAATATGCATTTATCTGGATGTAATTTTAAATTATATTTTCTACAAGTTGCGAAAACGTCTCGTAAATTTTTGATCATATGCTTTTCGGAGCATCCTAGTACGACTAAATCGTCCATGTATAGGAATGCTTGTGAAGGTTTTAAACCTGAGAATGCTAATGTCATCATTCTCTGAAATGAGTTTGGTGCTACCTTAAGACCATACGGTAATCTTTTAAAGCGGTACGTGCCATTGTCGGCCGTAAACGACGTGATATCTCTCTATTCTGGGCTAAGTTCTATTTGATGAAAGCCTGACATTAAGTCTAAGCATGAAAAATATTTAGCTCTCCCTAGTTGATCTAGTATGTCATCAATTCTCGGCAACGGAAATTTATCTGCGGTTAGTTTTTTATTGACTTGTCTGTAATATACAACCATTCTCCATCTTTTTTCTTCTTTGTTTGGGAGTGATTTTTTGGGTACTAATAGAATTGGACTGTTAAATTCAGAGATTGAAGGTTCTATTATATCGTCGTTAATTAATTTATTTACTTGTTTATTGATTTCACTCTTATGAGCTTCTGGTATTCTATAGTTTTTAACATAAACTGGATTATTATCTTTCATATGAAGTTTTTGTTTGTAAAAGTTGTTAGTGGTAATTGGTTCCGATTCTAATGAAAAAATATCAATGAACTCTGTACATAATTCATTAAGTGATTTATTTGCAAATTGTGGAAAGTTTTTATTTAGTCTTTCTAATTTTTCTTTATTGTTGGACTCATTTTCTATTTTATTATTTTTAATTATTGTATAATCATTTAAATTTTCTGTCTTTATATTAAATTCATGGATTGTTGCATTTTTATCTGTTGTATTTATAATTCTAATAAATGTTTGGTGTGAATCTGCTAAGGTATTTGCAATAAATATACCTTCAGCCAATTCTTGTTGTGGAATTAGTAATTCTGAATATTGATTATTTTTAACTTTAATTTGTCTTACTACTTCTGATCTTGCTGGTATTGAAATACTATTAATTGTTGGGTTACTAGTCATCTGAATTATTATGTTTTCTGGGTAATCATACGGTCTTAGTTTTAGAGTGTCTCCGTCTTTGTTGTAATCTAAAATGCAATTATATTTTTTGATAAAATCTAAACCCAGTATTCCATCACATGGAATTGGAAAATTGTCCTCTACTATATGAAACTTGTGTCTAATCAATAGATAATCATCTTTTAAATCTGTTTTAAACGTGCCAATAGTGCTTGTTATGCCTTGGCCAATTCCTTTTAAGTCTGTTTTTTTGTGAATTGTTAATAGTGACATGATCTTCAATTTGAGGAGGGTTGAAATAGAATCATTTAGAGTTGTTTTGGAAGATATGTAGCTATTTAGGTGTAAATTGAAAACATATAATTTTTTATTTATTGAGGTGGAGTTTGTTGGTTTTCCTGCTGCGTAGCAGTTCGGACATTTCTAGTATTATTGCGAGCAGTTCCACGCGATCCGAAACTTCGACCGTATCTTTGGTTATTTGATCGGTTATTATTGTTATTATTATTATTGCCGTAATTGTTAAATGTACGCCTTTGATTTCCTCTATAACTATTGTTTTGGTAATTCCTGCGGAAGTTACCCCGGAAATGATTTTGTTGGCGAATATGCAACAGCGAATTTGGATTTCCAGTTACTTCTGTGCAACTGTTAGTGAATTTTGATATGGCTTCGTTCATTGTGGTGAACGTTCCAGCCTGCATTATAGTTTTTACTTTATCATTGGAGCAGTTTTTACACATAGCTTTTACGGCTGACTGTGTAGCATACTTGGTTGCTAACTTAGGTGTTAGTCCATCAGATACGTATGCTCCCTCCAATGATTTTGTTAGCTTTTCAATCTAAGAAGTGTATTGATTTGCAGTTTTACTGCGTTGTTGGATGTTCAGGAGCTTTGCCGACAAAACTTCGACTGATTCACCCTTAACTTTTGACTTCAGTCTTTGTTTTATTTCCTGAATGGTAGATTCAGTACTTATAATGTTTCTAGCTGTTCCTTTGAGTTTAGTTTTAATCATGGATACAGCGATAGCCTCGTGACTATCCTTGATTTGTTCCAGGATATCAAGGGCATCCAGAAAACTGGATAGATTTTCTGATTTGCCATCGAACTCAGGTAAGATCGATGACGCGGTTTTAATAAATTCTACTACCGTTTGTGCCATTCTTACCTTCTTTGTATGAGTTTCTTTACTCATGACTTCTTTATGGGCTTCCTCTATATTTGAGGTCTCTTCTAGTGAAAAGTCGTCAAAATCAATTTGAATATCGTGTTCAAATGAAGTTGGCACTGTTACATCTATATTGTATCTTGATAGTGAGGAAACTAATCTATCTTTGACTTGTGAAAAGATTTGCTTTGTTTCTTGCTGATGTGTAGGTCTGAGTTTACTATATATATTTTTTATTTCATTACCTAATCTATTAAAACTATCTTTTATCAATGTCAAATGTTTAACTATTGTTTCCTTTTTTGTTTCCCTATTTTGGTTTATACACTTGTATGATTTTTCTACTAACAATTTTTCCTCATATAGCCTTGTGCGAATACCTTCCCAAGTATCCATTTAATAAAAAAAATATTTAGATTTTATCTAGTTCGTTTGCTCGGCTCTGGTATCTTTTTTTTAATTGTTTGTTATGGGTCGAGTATAATTTGAGAAACAAATTTAGGCAACTGCAAATTGTTAATATCAATAGCAAGATTTTTATGAAATCTAGTGCCTCAGTGTGGTCAATTATTTGAACCGAATTGACGACATTAGCGTTAGGATTTTCCAGTTTGGATTCCTGGCCCCCCATTACAAAAAAAAAAATTATATTGAAAACAAATACAATTATTTATATATTTTTTTTTTTTAATTTGGTATTTCTCATTTCTTTAGGTATAAGCAAGTTTTTTTTTTATTCTATAATTTTTCTGATTTTAATTATTATCTGATAAGTTTAAAGTAATTAAGGTTCTCCTACCTTCTTCTACAAGTGTTGTTGGGTACCTAACATCTTCAAGGGTTGGTTCCCTAGTCATGCCTATATATTTCCAATGATGCTTTAGCCATATTAATGTTTCTTTTTCTTCCTTACTATATTTTCTTAATTTTCTAGCTTTTAAGATTGCCTCTAGTGTGCTTTCACACTCTAAATTTTCAACAATAGTATTTATAGCCTCGTAATCGAGGTTATCTGGTAAGGCGTTTTCTGAGTTTACAAAATAGTTAATATTCGTATTCATTCTTACATTTTCTTTATTAAACAAAATTTTTCTTTTATTTTCTAATTCTAGACATTATTGGTAACTTTTCTTAATATTTATTGTCTTATTTTCTACCTCTTAGTTCTGATATATTTTTTCAAATTTACTTTTTCCTCGTAAGAAGTGGCAAAATTTAATAAATTGTATGTTATTGCCAACTCCTTTTTTTTTGGTATCTTTTACCACCCCGAGTTTGCTTCTTATGTTTTACTGGGGCTGGAATTTTTAATTCTTCTTGCCTGTTTTGCTTGTTCCGTCGCCGATACTCTTCAATGGTTATCGGTAACGGACCTTGCTTTATTACTTCAGAGGTTTGAGGAACCTCTTCAGTGGCAACTTGAGGATTTTGCTCCTTTTCTACAAAGAATTTATTCCACCTTTCAAAGATAGAGTCAAACTCTTCTTTGGTTGGCTCTTGCATTTGCGAAAAAATATTTCCTAAGCAGACCTTAGGGTGCCAAAGAGTTCTAATATTTATTAAAGTATCTCAGCAGTCTGCCATTTAAAATGTAGCAGTCTGGCTTTTTAAACCTAACAGGATTTCTGCAGTCTGCGACTTATGGTATATCGCAGTCTGCTGATTGTCCAGTAGTCCGCTAAAGTCAGCGGTCTATTTCTAAAATCTTATTTTCTAGCCTTACAGAATTTTGTTTGTGTTGGCAGTATTCCAGCTAACAGCTACCAGGATGGCGGGATTTCCTCAATGTGTTAAGGATGGCAGGATTTCCTCAATGTGTCCAGGATGGCAGGATTTCCTCAATGTGTCCAGAATGGCAGGATCGCCATGTGACGGAAACCAAATAAAAGCAAAATGTTTTGTGGCTCAGTGCCGAATTAATAATGTTCTCTTTATTATGAAATTCAGGCTTATTTATAGTAAATTAATCTAAACATTTTATTATACATATTTACTCTAATTCTTACATAGCTAAGCCTAACATAAGGCATGAAGCCCAACGCACGCTCACACATATGCACGTATTTACATATGTGTATAGCGCTAAGCTACTTCAACGCTTTGGTCGTGGGAAAGTGTCGCAGCAGAGAAATACATAGCGTCAGCAATTACTTAGTTGCAGTTTGTTTACGTTTGCGACCAAGTAACTTAGACGGCGCTCGTGCTGCGTATTTTGTATGTAGATATGTATTCATATTGGACACACTACACTACGATAGCTTTCAGGTACATAAAATGTTATCTGAAAGGCGGAAAAAACGAGATGAAACTTTTCATGAGTACATGCTACAGATGAAAAAAATATCTAAACTTTGTGATATGGAAGAACGCGCTGTTATACGATATATAGTAAATGGATTAAGCATTCCCACTAGTGCAAAGCAAGATCTACACGGTGCAAAAAGTTACAAAGACCTGTGCGAACAATATGAAATTTACGAACATGTTAATGAACAAACCAATGACATGCAAAACAAAAGTAGGTTTAAGCCAGTAGCCAAAAATACGATGGAAAATAATAAAAACTGTTTCAATTGTGGGTCTAAAGATCACAAGCGCAGTGAATGTAAAAATGAGGCAAAATGTTTTAAATGTAATAAATTCGGTCATATTTCAAAAGAATGTAGTAAAAATACAACTCTACAAGACAAAAGTGTCAATGTTGTCATGACAGGGAATCGGTTTAAAGTGGTCAAGATGGACGGGGTTGAGTTGAATGAGTTGATGTGTCCCTAATGAAAAAAGATATATTTCAGCTTAAGTTTCCGAAATATAAGTTGTATGAAAATAATCTAATGTTGTTCGGTTTGGGCGACAGATCTACTCAACCAATAGGTTTTATTCGTGGCAACGTGCAAGCAGACAACGTCGTAAGGGAACACAATTTTGTGGTTGTAGAAAATAATGCTATAAAAGTGGATGCCATAATCGGATTTGATTATATAAGACATTTTGTGTGTAAATTCGAAGACAAAAATTCAGAAGACAAAGTTGAAGTAAATGTGTATAATATCGAGACGTCAAAGCTGGACGTCCACCCAAAATTTAAACGCGAAATTTACCAAATAGTCCACGAATACAAACCAGTGGGTGACAGTAAAAACTCGCCGGTTATTATGAAAATAGTACCAAGTACAGATATGAAGCCATTTCGACATGCTCCGGCAAGATTGCCTCTACCTGAAGAATTAGCAGTTAACAAACAAGTGCAAGAGTGGTTGAAGAACGGAATAATTCGAAGATCTAGTTCAGAGGTTGCCAGCGGATTAGTAGTAGTAAAGAAGAAATGCGGCGAGTACAGAATATGTGTAGACTTTCGGCAATTAAACTCGATGGTTTTAAAAGATTGCTTCCCTGTGCCAATAGTAGAAGATGTGTTGGTAAAGTTAAATAAAGCCAAGTGGTTTATCACAATGGACTTGGAAAACGGATTCTTCCATGTCCCCATCGATGAGGAAAGCAAAAAATTTACAGCCTTCGTAACAAAGCAAGGACTGTACGAATTTAATCGCGCGCCTTTTGGCTTTTGTAACTCTCCTGCTAACTTTGTAAGGTATGTAAATTATATTTTCCAAAATTTAATTAACAACGATGCTATATATCGACGATATTGTAATATACGGAGAAACGCCAGAAGAATGTATGGAAAAGCTACAGACGGTATTTGAAGTTGCGGCACAATATAGCCTGAAGTTTAAATGGAAAAAATGCAAGTTTTTAAAAGAGAAGGTAGAATTTCTGGGCCACTATATCGAGAACGGCAAGATCTGGCCAGGAGAAGAAAAAATTAAAGCAATCGAAAAATTCCCATATCCAAAAAACATTTAGGGTATCCAATCTTTTCTGGGTCTGACAGGATACTTTCGAAAGTTTGTACCTGGTTATTCACAGATAGCAGCTCCGTTGACAAATTTATTAAAGAAAGATGTTGTTTTTAAAATTGGAGAAGTTGAAAAATGTGCTATCGAGCAACTGAAATCAAAGCTCACTAAAGAACCGGTATTGCGTTTGTACAACCGACAAGCCGAAACCGAGCTGCATACAGATGCATCGAAAGAAGGCTTTGGGGCAGCGCTGCTGCAGAAATACGAAAATAAATTGCACCCCGTATGTTTTTTTAGCAAGAAAGCGTCAGCTTCAGAAGCTTAACGACGTAGTTACACAGTAGAGGTCAAAGCAGCGTACTTAGCGTTACAGAAGTTTCGGCATTATTTATTAGGCTTACAATTTAAATTAATAACACATTACTCAGCGTTTAGATACACAATGAACAAAAAAGATTTGCCAAGGTCAGTAGCTCAATGGGTGATGTATACACAAGACTTTAAATTTACGGTCGAGCATCGCTCAGCAGTACGAATAAAACACGTTGATACTTTAAGCCGCTATCCCGTGGACGTGTTGATAATTTCGTCAGAGCTAACATGCAGGTTTATTACGGCACAACAAGAAGACGAATCAATACGCGCAATAGCAATAGCACTACAATGGGGCGGGTATGAAGGTTTCAAAATGAAAAGTGGGCTCGTATACAAATGCATAAATGGTCGTGAGTTATTGTTTACACCGAAATCAATGGAGCTGGAAATCTTAGAACTGCCCATTAAGAAGGTCACTTTGGCAAACAAAAAACGGCGCACACTGTCGAACAACAGTTTTTTGTACCACATTTAGAAGAAAAGTTGATAAAGTAATTAACAACTGCGTTAGATGCATCGTACATAATAAAAAGTTGGGGAAAAGAGAAGGCATGTTGCAGGTAATTGATAAAGGTGACACTCCGTTGCATACGCTACATATGGACCACTTGGGACCAATGGACGCAACCGTAAAGAAGTACAAATATATTTTTGCTATGACGGATGCCTTTTCAAAATTTTTGTGGCTGTTTCCCACCAAAACAACGTCAGTCGATGAAGCTATAGCAAAGTTGGCAGTGTGGGTCGACACTTACGGATATCCACACCGTATAATAACTGATAGAGGGCTAGCATTTACGTCGAAGCGATTTGAAGATTTTTGTAAGGACGGCAACGTAGAACATGTCCTAATAACAACTGGCGTTCCAAGAGGAAATGGGCAAATTGAGAGGTCAAACCGCACAATTTTGGGGGTAATCGCGAAGTTGGCAACAGATGATACAACAAAAGGGTTTAAATATGTCGGACAAGTTCAAAAAGCGATTAACGCATGTATACATAGTTCTACCCATGCCTCACCTTTCGAAATCATGTTTGGCGTTAAAATGAACGCAAATACGAACAGCAAAATAAATGATATACTGCAACAAGAATTTATTCAACGTTTTGACGAGGAACGGCAGCAGTTACGCAAGGAGCAAATTCTGAAGGCGCAAGAGCGACAAAAACAACAGTACGACAAAAAATGTAAAACAGCAAATGAGTACGTCATTGGTGACATTGTAGCCATAAAGAGAACGCAGTTTGTCGCTGGAAAGAAACTAGCTAGTGAATATTTGGGTCCATACAAGGTTAGCAAAATAAAACGAAACAACAGATATGATGTTATAAAATGTGGCGACGGTCCCGGCAACACATCGACTAGCGCAGACAATATGAAGGCTTGGAAAGCTGCACAAATCGACGACGTGATATTGTCATGCCGAGTGTAACATGGCATCCCTAGAGTATGTCTGAAAATCGGAAAGCAACAGACAATCATGAAAGGGGACGAACAGTGGAAGAAGAGAACTCGGTCGTGCTATTATAAGCGAGAAGTTGGAAGTTGGTTAAAAGTCGTAAATTAATTATTGAAAGATTGTTTAATCATAGCTAAGCCGAAGTTATCCTAACTATTATACTTAATTAAAATCCTAAAATAAACTTACACCGAAATCTTACATTATTAAAATCTAAGTAAAGCTACATTGGACTAAAAGTGAAATAATGTGAAATATTTCCAATATCAAATCCATGGTACTGACTATACTTATTTACATGTATAAGTTTATAGCCGTATATACAAGTACTTATGTATTCCAACAAAAAATATTGCTTGCCAGCTGATTGTTAACAATTAGAACAATTTTAAAACACGAGTGAAGTGATCTTAAAAATTAATTAAATCGTTTTATGAAGTGAGAATCATGTACAGGATGACAAGGTGCAGTGAAATAACGCCCGGGGAAATAACCCTTTCAAAAAGGAAATAAAACCCGCGGGCGTTACTTCTTTTTGTCGACGGGCGCTACCTATTTCATTTTAGAAAAGAAATAATGCCCGCGGGCGCTATTTCCTTTCAGAAAAGAAATAATGCCCGCGGGCGTTATTTCCTTTTAGAAAAGAAACAAAGCCCGCGGGCCTTATTTCCTTTTTGTCGACGGGCGTTTTTTCTCTTTTTAAGAGGAAATAACGCCCACAGGTTTTTTTTTTGTTTTTTAGGAAATAACGTCCGCGGGCGTTATTTCTTTTTTCCAACGGGCGTTATTTCTCATTTTGTCTCGGCATTATGTAGCGCTTGTAAAAAATAACCCTTAGGCGATCCAACACAGCTTGTAGTTCGCATACTTTCCTTATATACGGAAAACGAAGAAGGGCCTTCCTACGTTGATAAAAAATAAACAAAAAATCAAGTTAAGGTAATTTTTTACGACCGTACGTAACTGCTAATACACCTTCAAAAATATCGGGAGGGGTATCAAAAGACGCGTTTTGACCTCTGTAACAAGATTTCGAAACCGGAAAATAAATATTTTATTTCAGTGAAACGTTATTAACAAAAAACCAAAAAATGACCTAGGTCAAATCCTGATTTAGGGGCCCGATCCATGTTTTTTCTGTGCAGAACACCTTTCCGCGTAGGCGGCCTTCGGCCGCGCTTCAACAAATAACCCTGGGCTACGCCATTCCAACTCCGGGTGTGTGCCATAGCCGTGGCTACCGCCACGGTGATGTCCTTCGTAAACATAGTTATAATTTGCAAAGTGAAAATGCAAAATTATTTTTCAAAATGGAAATTAGGCCCGCTGGCGTTATTTCCTTTCCTCGACGGGCGCGTGGTTATCATCCGATTTCGCCCATTTTCAATAGCAACCTACCTTGGCCAAAAAGTAACCTGTATAACAAATTTCATGCAAAGACCTACAGTTTTACTCAGTTATGTTAATTTATGTGATTTTCAAAGTTTTCGATATCGAAAAAGGGGGCGTGGTTATAATTCGATTTCGTCCACTTTCAATAGCAGGCTACCTTGGCCAGAAAGTTCCATGCAAATATCTCAGTTTTTACGCAAGTTAGTCAATTTATGTGATTTTCGAAATTTTCGATATCGGAAAAGGGGGCGTGGTTATCATCCGATTTCGCCCATTTTCGATAGCAACCTACCCTGTAAAGAATGTAACCTGCATAACAAATTCCATGCAAATATCTCAGTTTTTACGCAAGTTATGTCAATTTATGTGATTTGCGAAATTTTCGATATCGAAAAAGGGGGCGTGGTTATCATCCGATTTCGCCCATTTTCAATAGCAACCTACGTTGGCCAGAAAGTAACCTGTGTACCAAATTTCATGCAAATATCTCAATTTATACTCAAGTTATCGTGTACACGGGCGGACAGACGGACGGACATGCCTTAATCAATTCCTCTTTTCAACCTAAGAACTTTAATATATGGAACTCTATATCTAACTCGATTATTTTGCGCCGTTACATAGTACCGTTTTGTGGACAAAATTAATATACCCTTGTACTAGTACTAGTACGCTGGGTATAAAAATTTGGTGCATTCGTTAAGATTAATGAACATATGTATGTTAAAATTTCACTAAAGCAAATACATTCAGGGATATAACGAATTCTAATATTACTTCCTATGTGGGCTTGGAACTGCCCCCTTTTCCAAAAAATTTACCATAATATATAGACTATGTCATACCTAACGAAGCGTTTAACGTATTGGGACCATAAACTTTGGACATTTTTCAAGTAAAAACAAAACACAAAAAATGTGGCATGTGTTTATGCCTGCAGTCCAAAACAAAAAACTTTTAGTCCAGCCCTAGTATTCGTTATGTTAACATCGGCTGTTTGGCTACTTTCGCCAAACAAATATTTTCTATGACCGTTTTTTAAGTGGTCGAGCCCCTTATGCCTATTACGGCTCTTCCACTTCTTTTGCAGTCATCGACGGAACGACATCTATCCACAGCCACCAGGATTCACGTAAGTTAATCTACAAATACACCATATTAATATACATGTACATATACACACATGTATCCACATGCACATTACAACATCGCATTGTAATTAATTTAGTCATTTTTAATTGAATAAAATACCTTTTATAACGTTTACTTATACCCGATTTCAATCTCTTTATTTATCTCGTCGGACGAGGTTCTCTTGCTCCCTCAAACATGGTCCTTCAGCGCCTGTAAATAACATCAAAATTTCAACTCACCAGAACTTTCGGTCGAACACTTTCTCCGCGAACAAAATTTAACAAGCTTTTCAAGAGGACATCTTTGGAATCTATATATTTAAATAAATACGTGGGGAAACTTTACGTGAATAATTGGACATTTTGTGCCTGGTAATCCAGCGGAATTTGAAGATATCAGAACACAATCAGCAACGATACAGCATCACAAAATCTGCAATTAAAAGAAAGGTACGTGTAGTGAGAAATTTCAGTGCACTTGGTTTTTCATAATTGGTTACTTATCTTCAAATTAATAAAGATATTTGAAAGTAAAAATACTATCGCAGAGGGATTAAGTGATCTCTAAATTAATTAAAAAAGTTTAATTGTTGGTTTTTTTTTGTTTGGTTGTTTGTGATACACGCACATTCATACACGATTTTGTTTTTTTTCATTTTCACTTAAGTGCGGGAAAGGCCAAAAAATAAAGTGTTACAAAATTGATTATTCGTGACTTCGTTAAATTTTCACATAGTTATTCAATAAAAACAGTGTTCTGTTCATATTAAAATAATATTTTGCCGGTTCGTGAATTTTCATTGAACTAATTTTACATAACCTCACTTCGTAACACTTGGCCCGCGCACATATGTATGGTAAAGTTTAATTTTTATAATTTTCATCGGGGCAGTGAAATAACGCCCGCGGACTTTATTTCCTTTTCAAAAGGGAAATAATGCCCGCCGAAAAAAGGAAATAAGGAAAGAAAAGGAAATAAAGTCCGCGGGCGTTATTTCACTTCCCCGATGAAAATTATAAAAATTAAAATTTACCATACATATATGCGCGGGCCAAGTGTTACGAAGTGAGGTTATGTAAAATTAGTTCAATGAAAATTCACGAACACTTGACATATTTTCATGTATTGTTGTTAGTAAAATTTTGTTGATCATTACTGTTTTTTAAATTGTTTACATTTTTCAGTATATGACTTTCCACTTTGTTCTTTTATAATTGTTAAATTAGTCGATAAGATGCAGTCAATAGTGTAAGTGTATGAAAATGTTTTGTGTATTTTGTTGGTTTAAATGTTTATACTTTGCAGATCCTGAGGATGACTTCAAATTGAGGTCGAAATATTGATTAACAAAATAAATATATGATTTAAACAAATTTAAGAGTTTTTCATCATATATATATAACACGTACACGAATGTCAAACGAGTAGGACGTGCTTATCTCGCGCTCTCTAATCTTAATTGCTTTTTATCATTCCTTGAGTTTTTTAATACAAAAATTTTGCGTTGCATTGTTTATTGCCGGTGTCCGAGTGTTTGCAAATTGCTAGAGGCGGTAATAGATCAAATCTAACAAAATAATATAAAGTGAAAGTGAATTTTCTCGTCGCATAGCAAACCGTAAAGCTACATACTGACATACACACGCAAATCTACTCCCATCTGTCTATAACAACAACTATGTCACGCAAAAACCCGCCAAGAGGCTTGTCTTCCCCAAACACCCCCATTACACCTACACCGAATGTTCTCAGTAGTCTTGCGAAGCTGGAGAAAAAACTTGATGATCAGAGAGATGCGATAATTAAGGAGTTGACGGCAGCATTTTCCACATCAATAACTGCCGCACTCAGAGAGTCAGAAGAGCGAATTATGCAGAAATTTTCTGTGTTGGTTGCTGAAACTACGAATATAAAAATTAAAATAACAGAAATCGACAGAAGAGTTACTGCAGTAGAGAATGCTTGCTCTGATTTTCTCAATTTACGCGGAGAATTGTTAGCAGCCCAAGCGCAGGTCAATGCTCTTGAAAGCAGTGCAGTTTCAACTGACCTGATCATTACCGGCGTTTCACAAACACCTCAAGAGAGTTTGCCCGATCTCTTTGCCAGCATATGCAGAGTAGCTGAGCACACACCTCCACCATTGCGCGATGCTTTTCGTGTGCAAAGTGCAAAAGCTAGACAAGGAGGTAGTTCGAATAGCGCGAATGCTATTGTTATTAAACTCTTTTCTGCGCGCGAACGTAACCTTCTTTTAAAAGCTGTTGCTGGATACCGAAAATCTAAGCAAAGATCAATTACTCTCTCTGACGTTAATCTGCCTGGGTACGGATCCATTTATATTCATGAGAGTTTACCTACCAAATTAAGAGAAGTGATGGCATATGCTGCAGAGCTTAAGCGGCAGAAGCGGTTATCATCAGCATACTCTTTTCGCGGCAAAGTGTTCGTGCGAATTAAACATGATGATGAGCCTAAGCTGATAAGTTGCAGAGCTGAGCTGAATGCATTAATTGGATTGTGAGCGCAGATACAAATTTACACGTATACATTATTTATTATACATATGTACATATCTAACTATGTTAGTAATGCTATTATGTTTGGTTAGTTCTTTCTACCCATATACTGCACAACTTTTTGCTTTTCTTTTCTCAGTTAGTTCTCTTAACTCTATCTTTGTTTACCTTGCTATTTTCTGCTATTTCCCCTCTTTAATGATGCTCTTCTTGTTTTTGCATTTTTCTTATTGTCTTATGGTTGCTTTTGTTTACATTTATTATGATGTCTCTTAGCAGCAGGTTACGTGGTGCTGGTGATAACAGTCTTTCTATGTTAAATATTTTATGTCAGCGTACTTTGGGTTTCAGTGTTGTACATTTTAACGCTAGAAGTTTGAATGCTGAGAAGATGGACTTCATCAGATACGTTTTTGAAAATTCTAGTGTCGATGTTATATGTGTCTCGGAGACATGGTTTTTGGAAGATGTTGATGATTTACACTTCAACATAAATACCTACAATTTGTTTCGTAACGATAGGGTGGGTAAAAAAGGGGGAGGTGTTGCTATTTATTGCAAAAAATATATTGGGGTAAAACCTATTTGCAACTCCGTGGGTAATGGAACGGAGTATTTGTTTGTGGAGTTACATGATGTTTCCAAAAAAGTTCTCTTGTCTTGTGTTTATAGTCCCCATAAAGCCGATAGTCTTGACTTGTTTTTTGCTACTCTTTCTTCGTACGTTGTGGATTTCGATACTATTATTGTTTGTGGTGACTTCAATGTTAATTTACTTGTTCGTGACTCGTTTAGTAACAGTCTATTAAATCATACGTCTTGTGCTGGTCTAAGTGTTGTTAATACGGATGTACCCACTAGGTTTGGTATAAATTGTTGTCCTAGTCTGCTTGATTACTTTATTGTCTCGGACCTACCTAGTGTTTTAAAATTTGACCAAATATCATTTCTATCAGACCATGATCTTATCTTTTGTATATTTGATTTTAAACTTGACCACTGTGATACCGATAGTACTTTTACGTTTAGAGATTATCGCCTACTTGACTACAATGCTCTGTTTTCTGACTTGTCTCATGTTAATTTTAGTGAATGTTGGCGGCTTGTTACTGTTAATGAAAAAATAGAATTCCTTAATAAAATCGTTCTAGATGTTTTTAATAAGCATGTACCTATTCGCTCTAGCAAGTCTACCATTAGTTCTTGCCCTTGGTATAATGGTCAAGTTATTGCTGCGATTAAATTTCGGAATAAAGCTTATCAAAAGTGGAGGAGAGTAAAAAGCAATGAAGCTTGGCAGGCTTATAAAACCGCTAGAAATACTGCTACTAGGGTCGTAAGACGACAGAAGTGCAATTTTTTTACCTCGAAGTTAAATACTTCACTACCTCCTAAATCTCTTTGGCGTAACCTAAAGAGTTTGCGTGTTTATGGGTGTAGCAAGCCTGAATGTACTGTAAATGTAGACTCCCTTAATGATACCTTTGTACAGAGTTCTTTATGTGCCGTAAACTGCGGTGTTTTTGTACCAAATGTTAATGAATGTTACTCTGGAAATCCCTTTGAATTCTCGGCGGTGTCTGAATGTGATGTGGTTAGGTATATTCTAAAAATTAAATCTAATGCAATCGGAATTGATGGCGTACCGATAAAATTTATAAAAATAATTCTGCCTTTTATATTGAGCACTCTATCCCACATTTTTAATCATAGCATTACTACATCCTGCTTTCCTGAGTTGTGGAAGTGTGCAATAGTAAGGCCCGTTCCCAAGAAGAGGTCTGCAAGCACGGCTGCTGACTATAGACCTATAAGTATTTTGCCAGCCCTGTCTAAAGCTTTTGAACGTCTTTTAGCAGAGCAAATTAACTTGCATTTAACTAGTAATAATCTACTTTCGCCTCTTCAGTCTGGTTTTAGAGCTAGCCACAGCTGTGCAACTGCTACGCTTAAAGTAATGGATGACATTCGAATACCCTTTGATAAAAACCAAGTCACCTTGCTCTGCCTACTAGATTTTTCTAAAGCTTTTGACTCCGTCGACCATAAGTTGCTTTGTTGTAAGCTTCAGGCTTACTTTGGATTCAGTAGAAGCGCCTTGACTATTATGGAGAGTTATTTAGCTGGACGAAGTCAGTTTGTTAGCATAGGAAATGATAAATCAAGTATAAAAATCTTAGGCCGAGGAGTTCCACAGGGTTCCATTCTTGGACCCCTATTATTTAGTATTTTTATAAATGACATTTTTTCAGTTGGTAAGCACATGAGCATGCATGCGTACTAGGGTGGTCCTTATATGGGTAAAATTTTTTTTTTTTTTATTTCTTTCGGGGCACCCTCTCATTCGATTCTCTATCCCGAGAAACTAATTATTCAGTAAAACAAAAAAAAATTCTATAATATTTAGGGGTCGCTACCAGCGTTTGAACTTTTATAAAAATGTAAAATCTTGTTAAGTATAAAATTTTATTTAGTATTACAAAGGATTCGCAAAAGTAACAATTTCAAAATAAAAATACTTTTAATAATTAAGCAGATAACCTATTATTAAGAAGAGTTGATTTTTTTGTATCTGGATATTTCTTTCTGTAATCTTTCACCAACAAAAGCAGATATTGCTTTTGCTCTTCATCATTTGTTAATAACTTATTATATTCTTCCATTAAAGCGACGCCACGTTCAGCTATATCATTTATTACCCGCATGGAATGAACGATTTTCTTCGCAGCTTTAAATTCTGGATCATCCTCCCAAGTTTGCACATCTTTTCTCAAAAACTGAGACGATACGCCCATTATGTTGAAAAATCGTAAAGAGTTGCTGGTTACAAAATCTTCTATACCCATGTCAGAGATGTATTTGATGTTGATTTGTTTTCTTTTTGGACAGTCCTCTAAGCCTTCGACTCCCAGCGCCTCCACCATTTTTTTCTTTTCTTGTATTGAAATTTGATCGTCAAAAAAGGCAAAAGACACTAACTCTTCCGACAAATACCACAACTGCCCAAGTATTTTTTTCATGGCTACTTTGGCTACTGCTTCATTTACAACTTCATACGATGCAAGGTCTTTTAATAACTGTAGATCGTTTCTTGGTGCGGAGGTTCCTACAGGAGCCTCATACCAGTATTTAATATAAATAATAACTGTAAAAAGGCATATATTTTTCACTGCTGTTTCTTCCTGTTTCGTTAGCTTAAACTGGTCTTTAAATAGACAAATCTTTAAACAATAGATAGATTTTGCCATCCATCTAGCACGGTGTAGCCCAGCGGGTCTTCTAAAGGAAACCCCTTTTTCAGGGACTCCTCCCAAATAAATTATAGTAAGGTTCAGCAACTCTTTATAATCATCTCGGGGTTGATATGCTAGGAGATGTTTTTGGGCAAAAAAAAGCATGTCTGCCGCAAAATTATTAATGATGTGTGATGAATTTTCGTCATTAATTACTGTGGTATATTCGTTTTGGTTGATTCTATGCCAGTTCTTCTTAAATCTTTTAAATAACTGAATATCAGGTCCGCTAGAGGGGCCCAGGGATTGTACCACTACCGCTTCCAATACAATCTCCATTATGTGATGACGACAAGCCAGCCAAAGCATATCTTTCTCCATTTTTTGCTCCAAAAGAATACAAGCACCATTTTTTAGGCCCGTATTAACAGATGTAGTGTCAAAACAAACACATTTAATTTTATCTGTTAAACTCCATGACGTTATTGTTTCGTGCACAGCTGTGGCACATGCTGCGCCTGTTCCATGTTCAAGTTTTGGAACCGCCAGAAGCTGATCAATACCAACCCCAGATACCAAAATTGGTAACCGATATACCGTTTCATGTCCACTTATATCCTCAATAATTTTGCTATCCCAATGAATTGTAAGTGGTACGTCAGGTTTAAATTCTCTTTTAAGGGATTCCACCAGTGTTTTCCGATTTTTTATACGATTTCGACGTATTGAAGACCTATTCACATTAAACTCTGAAAGATTGACACCAACACTCTTTAAGGTAGATGACACGACCATAGTGGCTTTTCTATCACTTAATTTAGCAACATCGAGGCTAGCAGATAGGTCGCTACTGATTAAATTTTGACGAGCTCGTTTTTTGGGGGGTTTTGACTTCAACGTCTTGACTTCAATTTCGAAATCAGATCCAGACGATTCTTCGCTTGTGGTCGATAAAGAGAGTAGGACCTTTTCTGTCATAGCCGAGATGCTTTTATTTTCCTTTTCACGCAATTGTTGCATGTGTTCGGCTTTCTTTTTTATCTGATCACTTTTCCTTAAACTGTTTTTATCTACAGAGCCAATTAAACCCGGTCGGTTTTGCTGTCGCTGTGCCAATAAGAACTGTTTATCTTCTTCTATTGTCATAATATTCAAAGCTTCAGAATGCGCGATATCAAACAGATCGTCTAAGTTACGATGCCAGGATTGTTCCTTTTGTTGTAACTTCTTCGAACGTTTTCTTTTGTTTTCTTTATTTTTTTTTAGATTACGCCATTCATTGAAGAGTTTTTCTATTTTATTGATCACATGCTTTTTCAATCTTGTTGGTATACTGGCCTTTTCCCATAACTTTATAACTTCACATGCGGCAAGATTCGCAGAATCCCGAACATTTTTTTTTTCTTCATTTTTGTAATAAAAGAATAAACGCAACACTTCGCCAAAAGAAGGCAACTTTGACTGATTGAGATTTGGTATTGATTGTCCGAGAAGCCAAATATTGGTTTTGTTTCTAGTTGATAGACTCGCTTTTTTACTTGTAGACGCCATGATAACTTATAACAGGCAACCCGTACACTTTAAAATACAGAAAAGTTACAACTAAATGCAAAGATTCAAGGCCAACTCGTGTTACTATTTAAAAAAAAATTTAGCTTACGGCCATGCAGCGCCTACTGGGTTCTCAATTTGAAAAATGTTTCAACAGCTGACTTCACTTATAAAACACAAACCAATGTATAGAAAGGCAAAGCCAACTCGGGTTACAATTTAAAAAAATATGTAGTTCACGGCCATGCAACGCCACCTAGTTTTTGAATTTAAAAACTTATTTTCACTTATAAAACAAATCAAATCATGCTACTATTTAGAAGTTCAGATTTGATGTTTTTAATAATAACATGAGTTCTTACTTATTTTATACGTGTTACTGTGTACATATGTATGTGTGTGCATTAGTACAAAACTCAGTCATTTTTAAATGGCTGTAATTATTTCAATAGTTAAGACAATCGCACATGGCTTAGCATATTGGAAGCTCCACGTCTTCAACTTTAAGAGTATGTAAAAATATATTGAAAAAAGTTTAAAAAATTAACGGAAAATTCACTTCGAAAAAAATGCCATTTTCTCCCATACAAAATGTATGGGAAAGGGCAAAAAAAATTGCCACCCCTTAGGGTAATAAAAGCATGCCATTAGATAATATTACGAATTCATAGGTATTTTGTCTCTTCAAAAGTCGTTTTCTAAAACTTTGATACATGGTAGCGACCTCTAAAATGCTTCTAAAACTAAAATAAAAAAATACGTATTAATTTTTTTTCTGAGGAGAATCATATGACAGGGTGCCCCGACCATTTTTTTAAAGTTCAAAAATAAGGACCACCCTAATGCGTACGCAGATGATATCCAAATGTACCTATCTAGTAGTTTTACGGACTTAAGAGGTCTCTGTTTGAAAGTAAACTCTGACCTTTCAAATGTTCAGTCCTGGGCTGGTAATAATGGCTTATGTCTTAATGCCAAGAAGTCTTTTATTTTACCCATCTCTAAGAAAAGAGTCGCCGATGTCCTAACTCCGCCTATATGCATTGGCAATACTGCGTTACAAATTGTATCTAAAATTTCAAACCTAGGTTTCGTGCTTAACTCGAATCTAACTTGTGTTGACCATATCAATTCAGTTGTTGGAAAAGTGTATGGTACATTACGTAGTCTGAGGCAATCTGCTCCCTACACCCCTCTCCAAATTAGGAAAAAACTTGCGGTGCAACTAATTCTGCCAATAATAAATTATTCGGAGTTAGTATATAGTAAGTTAGATTCGAGCTCTGCCCATAAAATTGATGTTCTTTTTAACCATATAACTCGATACGTCTTTGGATTACAAAAGTTTGACCATATTTCAGCATGGAGATCCGAAGTACTTGGATGTAATATTTCCGAATATCAGAAAGCTAGAAATGTGATTTTTCTGTTTAAGTTGATCACAATAAAGTCCCCGTCATATCTTTATGAAAAACTCACATTTGCTAGATCTCTTCGGTCATGTACCCTAGTTGTACCTAGGTTTAACTACGTAGCATCTGCAAGGCTGTTTTTCGTCAGCGCCATTCGTTTATGGAACTCAATCCCTGCTGCTATAAGGAACAATGTAAACTTAAGCAACTATAAGCGCATCCTATTTAGTTACTTTTCTACGCACCAGTCTTAAACACTCAATTCATTTTCTAAACTGACCATTCACTTCATTCTATATCTCGAATTCTATGTTTTAACTATTATTATATCTTACCTTCCACAAATTTTCTCACCCTTAAATTATAAATTTATCTTTCAATGTTATTAAGTTATATTTTTATTTAATATGGTCTAATGTGATCTTGTACTATGTAATTGAAACAATTGTTGTAACTATTTATTTTTAATCTTAAGTTTGTAATTGATTTTTAATTAACTTTTGATTTTGTAAACTCCACCGTTTGTTGTACTATAAAAGACTTAAAGTCTTAAATGTACACCCTTTATCTTTAATAATAATAATAATAATAATAATAATAATATCTGGGTGGCCTAGAGCTCAATAATAAGTATAATCATTAACTTCAAAGGCCGAAAAATACAAAAGAAACGAACCGGCAAAATATTATTTTAATATGAACACTGTTTTCATTGAATAATTATGTGAAAATTTAACGAAGTCACGAATAATCAATTTTGTAACACTTTATTTTTTGGCCTTTCCCGCACTTAAGTGAAAATGAAAAAAAAACAAAATCGTGTATGAATGGGCGTGTATCACAAACAACCAAACAAAAAAAAACCAACAATTAAACTTTTTTAATTAATTTAGAGATCACTTAATCCCTCTGCGATAGTATTTTTACTTTAAAATATCTTTATTAATTTGAAGATAAGTAACCAATTATGAAAAACCAAGTGCACTGAAATTTCTCACTACACGTACCTTTCTTTTAATTGCAGATTTTGTGATGCTGTATCGTTGCTGATTGTGTTCTGATATCTTCAAATTCCGCTGGATTACCAGGCACAAAATGTCCAATTATTCACGTAAAGTTTCCCCACGTATTTATTTAAATATATAGATTCCAAAGATGTCCTCTTGAAAAGCTTGTTAAATTTTGTTGCGGGAGAAAGTGTTCGACCGAAAGTTCTGGTGAGTTGAAATTTTGATGTTATTTACAGGCGCTGAAGGACCATGTTTGAGGGAGCAAGAGAACCTCGTCCGACGAGATAAATAAAGATATTGAAATCGGGTATAAGTAAACGTTATAAAAGGTATTTTATTCAATTAAAAATGACTAAAGTAATTACAATGCGATGTTGTAATGTGTATGTGGATACATGTGTGTATATGTACATGTATATTAATATGGTGTATTTGTAGATTAACTTACGTGAATCCTGGTGGCTGTGGATAGATGTCGTTCCGTCGATGACTGCAAAAGAAGTGGAAGAGCCGTAATATGCATAAGGGGCTCGACCACTTAAAAACGGTCATAGAAAATATTTGTTTGGCGAAAGTAGCCAAACAGCCGATGTTAACATAACGAATACTAGGGCTGGGCTAAAAGTTTTTTGTTTTGGACTGCAGGCATAAACATATGCCACATTTTTTGTGTTTTGTTTTTACTTGAAAAATGTCCAAAGTTTATGGTCCCAATACGCTAAACGCTTCGTTATGTATGACATGGTCTATATATTATGGTAAATTTTTTGGAAAAGGGGGCAGTTCCAAGCCCACATAGTAAGTAATATTAGAATTCGTTATATCCCTGAATGTATTTGCTTTAGTTATATGTATTATATATGAATGTTAACATAACGAATACTAGGGCTGGACTAAAAGTTTTTTGTTTTGGACTGCAGGCATAAACACATGCCACATTTTTCGTGTTTTGTTTTTACTTGAAAAATGTCCAAAGTTTATGGTCCTAATACGTTAAACGCTTCGTTAGGTATGACATAGTATATATATTATGGTAAATTTTTTGGAAAGGGGGGCAGTTCCACGCCCACATAGTAAGTAATATTAGAATTCGTTATATCCCTGAATGTATTTGCTTTAGTGAAATTTTAACATACATGTTCATTAATCTTAACGAATGCACCAAATTTTTATACCCAGCGTACTAGTACTAGTACAAGGGTATATTAATTTTGTCCACATAACGGTACTATGTAACGGCGCAAAATAATCGAGTTAGATATAGAGTTCCATATATTAAAGTTCTTAGGTTGAAAAGAGGAATTGATTAAGGTCCGTCCGTCTGTCCGTCCGTGTACCCGATAACTTGCGTAAAGACTGAGATATTTGCATGGAATTTGTTATGCAGGTTATTTTCTGGACAAGGTAGGTTGCTATTGAAAATGGGCGAAATCGGATGATAACCACGCCCCCTTTTCCGATATCGAAAATTTCGAACATCACATAAATTGACATAACTTGCGTAAAACCTGCGATATTTGCATGGAACTTTCTGGCCAAGGTAG
The DNA here is from genome assembly GCA_951509765.1 of Sphenella marginata. Taxonomy (NCBI): domain Eukaryota; kingdom Metazoa; phylum Arthropoda; class Insecta; order Diptera; family Tephritidae; genus Sphenella; species Sphenella marginata. Next base: position 79,671,786 of record OX608078.1, read on the forward strand.
CCTGCTATTGAAAGTGGACGAAATCGAATTATAACCACGCCCCCTTTTTCGATATCGAAAATTTTGAAAATCACATAAATTAACATAACTTGAGTAAAACTGTAGGTCTTTGCATGAAATTTGTTATACAGGCAAATATCTCAGTTTTTACGCAAGTTATGTCATTTTATGTGATTTTCGAAATTTTCGATATCGAAAAAGGGGGCGTGGTTATCATCCGATTTCGCCCATTTTCAATAGTAACCTACCTTGGCCAGAAAATAACCTGTGTACCAAATTTCATGCAAATATCTCAATTTTTACTCAAGTTATCGTGTACACGGACGGACATGCCTTAATCAATTCCTCTTTTCAACCTAAGAACTTTAATATATGGAACTCTATATCTAACTCGATTATTTTGCGCCGTTACATAGTACCGTTATGTGGACAAAATTAATATACCCTTGCACTAGTACTAGTACGCTGGGTTTAAAAAACGAATGGACGAAAATGTTATTCCTAAGAGGGAATACTAAGTAAGGGGCCACGATTGGTGCAAACTACTTCAGTAGTATCATACTATTTCGGGTCCCACGTTGGGAGCCATTTTTATCTGTTATAAAATAGCCACACAGTCCCGTGATAAAGCCAACTTCCCCCAAACCTAACGACCTAACACAATAAACTAAGATCTTTGCACACTGGGAAACTACAAACAAAAAAACCCAAAAGTACCTAATAACCAAAACGTCTAATAACCACCTTGGATCCAGCTCGTTCATGGGAGTTTTACGGCTGCTTCTACACCCAACCCTACCATGTCATTTTTATACCCAGCGTACTAGTACTAGTACAAGGGTATATTAATTTTTTCCACATAACGGTACTATGTAACGGCGCAAAATAATCGAGTTAGATATGGGGTTCCATATTTGGAAGTTCTTAGGTTGAAAAGAGGAATTGATTAAGGCATGTCCGTCCGTCTGTCCGCCCGTGTACACGATAACTTGAGTAAAAATTGAGATATTTGCATGAAATTTTACATAGGTTGCTATTGAAAATGGGCGAAATCGGATGATAACCATGCCCCCTTTTTCGATATCGAAAATTTCGAAAATCACATAAATTGACATAACTGGCGTAAAAACTGAGATATTTGCATGGAATTTGTTATGCAGGCTACTTTCTAACCAAGGTAGGTTGCTATTGAAAATGGACGAAATCGGATGATAACCACGCCCCCTTTTTCGATATCGGTAATTTGGAAATCACATAAATTAACATAACTTGAGTAAAAATGTAGATCTTTGCATGAAATTTGTTATACGGGTTACTTTTTGGTTGCTATTTAAAATGGACGAATTCGGATGATAACCACGGCCCCTTTTTCGGTATCGAAAATCACACAAATTAACATAAGTTGAGTAAAACTTGAGATATTCGCATGAAATTTGGTACACAGGTTACTTTCTGGCCAAGGCATGTTGATGTTTAAAATGGGCGAAATCGGATGAAAACCAAGCCCCCTTTTTTGATATAGAAAATTTAAAATGAGATTCTAGGGACTATATCATTGCCAAGTCATGGTATTTGTATCTCGTTCTGAAAACTAACGCTGGGTATTTAATGTTCGGTTCACCCGAACTTAGACTTCCTTACATGTTGATGGTTAAGATGCCCCGCTAAACCACCTACACCTCCGCCAGAATCAGACCAAAATTATTAAGTTTACAAAATCATAATTAATATCTTTATTGAAAGTAAATGTAGCTTCAATCCATTACATGGGGTTCTTAGGATTGATTATCGTATAAAAACTAAGATTTAAAAATTTAATTCAAATTTGAAAGCTTTAAAGTAAGGTTATGTATTTAGTTCTAATACAATAGTTCAACTTTTTTATAAAAAGTATTTAGTAATAAGGATCTATAAAAGTTAATAAAACTATAGAAAAGTCGTGTCTGTACATTGAAAATTTCTTTGAAAAAATGACTGGGGGTGACTTGGGGAATACTATAGAGTTCATCTGATCCATTTTTAGAATTATTGTCTGTCTGTTTGAACTTAAGGATCTCGGAAACTAAGAAATGGATTTTGATGACTTGAGACTTTCACAAATATACTGGTTGAAGCTTAGAAAGGGATCTGCACTTTGTTTTATCAAAATCGGACTATATGAAGAAAAATTCACTTAGTTTTGTAGCATTACCTAAACACATAGCCCTTTTACTTTAATTGTCATGTGCACATAAAAAATGTATACAAACAACATTCTTCCCAAATTAGTTACATTGAACTCAGCGGGAGTTTATACAAATAATGCACATGCCGCACATAACGAGGATCTTGTTACACTTGTGTGGACGGTCAAAGACACCGCCAAAGAGAGTCGCAATGACCAACTGAACACAACGGCAGTTTGTCAATGCGACTGACATATTTATATATTTATTGCAACCATATGTTGACTTAGCATATTTTAGAGTTATGCATTTTAGTTTGTATGTATTAGTAGTATATACATAAGTATATGTATTTTAGTTCGTAAATAACTTGTAAGTATTAGTGTAAGAATTTTGTATAAAAGAAAGAACATTTCAATAAAGAAATCAATTGATTCTATACACTGAACAACGGCTCTTCATTTAGCCTTAAGTTATAGATATCAGTTTGTTACATGGCGATCCTGCCAGGAGGTAACTAAATTAAATTAAACAAAAAAACCAACTTGTTGCACTGATTGCAACCCAGCGGATCCATTGATCCATTAACAAGAAAATAAGGATTCCATCTTACATGGCACAAAAAGCATAAAAAGTGTGGAATAGAATACCTCCTGGAAGACGAGACTGGCAAAAAGCATAAAAAGGGTGGAATAGAATACCTCCTGGAAGACGAGACTGAAAAAAAAAACTGGCAGCAAATGTATCTAACCATTACAAACTGGAGAGGTAGCAGACATAATTCTTAAGTAATTATGTATATTAGAAATTTGGTAGGCACGCCTTTACGGCCGCTAAGCCAAGAGCAATTTGATTTGCTTATGAATTTTTTTTAATAAGCACATGTTGCTTAAAAGTACAGAATTTTTTTTTAATAAGACACAATTTAAAAAAAAAAATTTTTTTTTTTAATTAAATTAAATTAAAGGTTAACGTTACAAGAAAATAATAATTAATTTAGTATGCAAGAAATTCCTACACCCGTAATAGTCCATAAAAGGAAACGAGGTGGTAGACAGGTTAGGAAGCGAAAAAAAATCGCTGAAGCTTTTAGGCTACTTAACTTAACGGTCGACATTAACGATAGGCAAAAATTAAAAGATAAAATAAAAATGTTAAGAAATAACTTGTAAATAAAATATTTTTTTTTAAAAAACAAACATACTGAGTAAATTGGAGTGGTAAATATTATTAAATTTTTATTATGGATTAAATACAAGTTAAAAAGAAAAATTTTAATCCAATTTTTTTTAAAATGGCATTGTGGAAAGTTGCACTTAACGGTATACTGATAGCAATAGCAGGGTACGAGGTAGGTAAAGAAAGTTCAGCAGATCAAAAATCTGAAAATCGATTAGTCTAATGCGAGCCACATCCTATTATTGAACAGAAAGAAGAGATCACCGATAAATGGTTAACAATTTTTGCTTGTTTGGCTACATGTTTAATTGTCGCAATTGCAATTTTATTCAAAAATTATATAAAAAATAAGTTAAGACGATTGAACAATGTACAACAAAGCGTTTAAACGAAAAAAAAAATTGTAAACTAAGATATGAATAAATGGCAGGAAATATATGATACCCTATATGAAGAAAAACTAAAAGCTGATAAATCTTACAAATGCATAAATAAAAATATTAATATAAAAACAGAAACTATCGTAAAGCATTTAAAGATAATTTTAGAAGCTCTAAATAGCATAGGACAGGTGATCAAAGCGGTAAATAACATACTTACCAAGGAACACCAAGTAGAGTCTTACCAATTTTTCTCTGCCGTAGGGGACAAACTAGTATCTTCTTTAGCAAGATACAATATAGAAGTCAATGTACCAACCACAGTAGAGGAAGACCTACAAATAGATTTCAATGCGCTTTTGACAGAACGTGCTCAGAGCCCATTGATAGAAGAAAATATACCAAACCTTCAACCAATAGATATACCAGGTATAAGCGTCACAATGGTGCAAATGGTAGTTGAGTTCATTAAAACTGCTTCGTCAGTATTACCAGAGTTTGATGGTAAACCAGAAAACCTAAACAGTTTCCTAGATGCACTCGATATACTTGAACAAATCAAGGATACACACGAGGCATTGACCATTACCATGATTAAGACCAAGCTAAAAGGCGCAGCAAGAAATTTCATAAGCAACGAAAGCACAATAGAACACATCAAAACAAAACTCAAAACCGCGATTAAGGGTGAATCAGTAGAAGTTTTAACAGCTAAACTCCTGAACATCCAGCAGCGTAGCAAAACTGCTAACCAGTACACTGCGGAAGTGGAAAAAATAACAAGGTCATTGGAAGGAGCGTATATCTCAGATGGATTAAATCCAGACTTAGCCACGAGATATGCAACACAGGCAGCAGTCAAAGCCATGTGCAAAAACTGCTCCAACACCCAAGTTAAGATGATAATGCAAGCGGGAACGTTCGCAACAATGAACGACGCAATATTCACAAACAGCTGTACCGAAATTACAGGCAGCTCTAACACAATTTTAAATTAACGACAACAAGGTCAATACCGAAGTAATTTCCGTGGAGGTTACAGAGGTAATAACTATGGAAACTACCAAGGCAAGAGATTCAGACCGCAACCAAGATACAACAATAACTTTAGACAAAACAACAATTCCCAGAGAGGAGCACAAGCACAGAATGGCAACAGACCCTACAGCCAGACACGCAACGTGCGCAGTTGCAACCAGACGGAAAACCAAGAGACTCCACTTCAAGACCAATAAATAGAAAAATATGTGTATTAAACCTACACCTAAACAGTTTTATATCTACAAGGACATCATTAAATAAATCAATCTCAAATTTGCTAATTGACACAGGAGCTGATATCTCCATTATTAAAAAACATCAAATTAACAGCAATAATAAGATAAATACAGACCAAATAACAGATTTAAAGGGCATTGGTCAGGGTATAACTAGCACACTAGGTACAGTTAAAGCGGACTTAAAAGGAGATGACCTTCTAATTTACCATAAATTTCACGCCGTAGAAGACAATTTCCCAATTCCATGCGATGGAATAATAGGACTAGATTGCATTCTAGACTATGGCGAAACGGAGGATAAATTAATCCTAAGACCATACGATTTCCCACAAACAATAACTATGAACCTAACAAATTGTCTGTCTGTCAATACAATCACGATACAAGCTAGGTCGGAAGTCATCAGGCAAGTTAAAGTAATTACAAATAACATTTTTATACCTCACCAACAATTATCAGAAGGCATCTTCATAGCAAATACAATCACAAACACAGATCAAACTTTCGTTAGAATTATCAACACACAGAGCCAAAAATGTCACCTAAAAATTATAAGATCAACGTCTTAATTTATTTTTAGGCAAAGCGGTATGATAGGAGGTGAAAACGAAGAAATGTTTTACAGATATTCCTCTTGTTTTCATGTGGAAAATCTTATTAAACTTATTAAAAAGATAATAAATTTTAAATTAGCAGATATCTCCTTATTTTGAAATATTTCTGTTAAAAATGAGGTGTTTTTGGTTAAAAGTTAAAAACTAAGCTGAACATCGTCTTAAATGTAACAGAAAACAGATTTTTTAATATCAAGAGGGGTAACTTCTTATTTTTATAAGAATCTTCTTGATTTTATTAAGACGTGTTTCTCTAAAAACTACTAGAGCATGTTGTTTTTTTTTTTTTTGAGAAATTATACCGTTACAAAAGAAATTCCTTCTGTTGCATATTTCTTGTTCTTGCATGTTCTCATAATGTAACTAGCGAAATGCCCAGTTGTTTTATATTCGTGAGAGAAGCTGGTCAAGTGTATTAAATACTTTAAACTATTTTATTCAGTTGCAGTGAAATTTTGTAAGTACTATATTTAAATAAAATATAAAATATAGAAATAAATGAATTAAAGTTTTCTTGCAGTTTATATATTCAACCAATAGTTTGAGTGTTTAAAGCGGTTGAAAAAGCAAAAACTGCAAAGATTTCAGTGTGCGTTGAAATGCAACTACGCATAAAATAGAAAATGGTGGATATCGACGCGCTGGATTGTTTAGCTGAAATATCAAATTTATTGCAATCATGGGAGTTGAATGACGAAATCATGCAAATTTTGAATGATCGTGGTATCATGTCTTATCCTGTGTTGCAAAATCTTGAAATTGAGGATGTAGAAGCCCTATTTAACAGTGTAGAGAGCAAATTTTTCGGCGAGAAAATAAAATTCAAATCTGGATTTAAGGAGTGGAGAAATCGAATGGTAAGTTTTTATTATGTAGTGCGTTGCTTTGAAAATGGAAAAAGAATTGTTTCAACTACGTTTTCCAGAATATTCCATTAATGTGTGACATGGATACTGCATCAGTACACAGTACAATATTGAGCTGGTTGGAAAAAATATCGAACGATTTAGGCACATTGAAATCCAGAGAATCTACACCAATTTCATTTCCTTCTGATGCTACTTCGTACAATGTTTATGATCTCTTGAAATCGACTGTCAGAGGAAAACTTGTGCTAGATTTTCACGAACAAAATGGATATATCGATAATAAACATCAAAAGACGCTCACGCATTGCATTGTGGAAAGCTACGCAGGTACCGGTAGGAAATTGAATTACTCAGACATGAAACAATGGGCAAATGCTATTTGCCAAATATTCCCCAAGGAAAATCCGGTAAGTTAAATACAGTGAACTGAAAAAGTATATGCACATCGACCTCTTCTAATAAAAAGGCCGAAATTAAAATTTTTTTTCCGTTTTAGGAAACATACTTTCTAGATAGAAAAAAAATTATAATAAAGCAAAAAATTTTATAAATAAAGACAAATGATTGGTTTTATTTTAAAAGTTATTCTGTTCCCATAAAAATAAGAAGACATCTCCTTAATATTTAGAAGGGGATATTCTTATTTCTAGAGGATTTCTTATTGATTAAACTAAGAGGAATAGTTATAAATACTAGAAGATATCTTCTTGATATAACTTAGAAGGCGCTCCTCTTATTTTTAATGTATTTCTTCTTGATTTAATTAAGACGAAATGCCTTTTATTTTCTTAGTATTCCATCTTAACTTTATCAAGGAGAAAGTCTTTTTAGATTGCCACTATCTCTTCTTATTTTTAAGAAGATTTTCTTCTATTTGCTCTAAGATATCTTTTTAATTTTATTAAGAAGAATTACCCACTTATAGTAAAAAGGTGTTCAGCTTGGAGAAAAACCATAGAGAAACTAAGTAAAAATTGTTCTAGTTTACAGGGTATTTATGTGAATTTTTCGCTCTGTGCACAACACATAAAAACGCAACTATTGAAAACTACAAAATCGACACCGAAAATCTAGAATCTTCACACTAATTGAAACACCCACACATAAGGAAAAAAGCAACAATACAGAAAAACTAAAAAGACTAACCAAAAATTTTCCAAATTTCGTCAACCCTCAGTTAACATCATTATGCACAGAATTCTTAGACATATTTGCACTAGAAACATAACCAATTTCATCAAACAACTTTTACAAACAAAAATTACACACAGGATGACACCCCTGTTTACATAAAAAATTATAGACTACCGCAGACACAAAAACTAGAAATCAGCAAACATATTAATAAGTTAATCGACGATGACATAATAGAACCCTCTATATCAGAGTACAATAGCCCAATCTTACTGGTTCCTAAAAAATCGCTCCCAGGAAGCACAGAAAAAAGATGGAGATTGGTGATTGACTACAGACAAGTTAACAAAAAGTTAGCAGCAGACAAATTCCCACTCCCAAGAATTGATGATATTCTAGACCAACTTGGTAGAGCAAAATATTTTTCATGCCTAGACCTCATGGCAGGTTTCCACCCGGACTCGAGAGATATCACCTCATTCACAGCTGAAAACGGCACATACAGGTTCAAAAGACTACCATATGGATTAAAAATAGCACCAAATTAATTCCAAAGAATGATGACCCTAGCATTCCCAGGCCTCAAACCATCCCAAGCCTTCCTCTACATGGATGCCTTGGTTGTATTAGGCTGTTCTGAAAACCACATGCTAAAAAATTTAAGAGACGTGTTCTCCACTTGTAGAAAATATAATCTAAAACTGCATCCAGACAAATGTCTATTTTTCAACCAAGAAGTAACTTATTTAGGCCATAAATGTACAAACAAAGGAATATTGCCTGACCCAAGCAAATTTGAAACAGTTAAAAAGTATCAAACGCCAAAAACAGCAGATGAAGTTAAAAGATTCGTAGCCTTCTGCAATTATTACAGAAGATTTGTTCCGAATTTTGCAGAACATTCTAGAAAATTAACTAGGCTTTGCAGAAAGAATGTTTACTTCGAATGGACAGAAGAATGTCAAAAAGCTTTTGTCTACTTAAAGGAAGCATTGATTAGTCCAAAACTCTTGCAATACCCAGATTTTGAAAAAGAATTTTGCATAACAACAGACGCTAGTGGATACGCTTGTGGAGCAGTCCTGAGCCAAGAACATGATGGCAAACAGTTACCAATTGCTTACGCTTCAAGGTCCTTCACACAAGGCGAAACTAACAAAGCTACAATAGAAAAAGAATTGGCCGCGATTCATTGGGCCATAACCTTCTTCAGACCATACGTATATGGCAGAAAATTCCTAGTTAAAACCGACCATCGCCCATTAACATACTTATTTTCAATGAAAAGTCTTTCCTCAAAGCTGACACGAGTAAGACTAGATTTAGAAGAGTACGATTTTGAAGTGGAGTACATAGCTGGTAAAGAAAACCATATAGCGGACGCATTATCCCGCATAACTACAACAAATCTGAAAGACTTGTCAGTGGAAGCAAGCAGAATGTTAAAAACAGCCACCAGATCAGCAGCTAAAAATATCAGTAATAAAACTGAAATTAAAGAAAGTCACAAAGAGAACCCCACAATATATGAAGCGCTAAATAAATTTGAAGTAAAAAGACTAGTCGAGCTCGTTTTCTCTCCTCCGAAATTATATTTCAAAAAAGGAAAGAAAATTTGTAGCAATATTGATACAAGCAACCTAATTGTTGAGGATAAGATTGACTTAGGACAATTCTTTACCAGGCTCGAAAACGAAGCCGGCAATTTAGGACTTGTACAAATACAGTTGACCTTAGGGGACAAATTGTTCAAAAATAATTATACTGCAGTAGGAAAATTTATTGAAATGGGTAATAAGATTCTCAAAAAGTTAACAATAGCACTAACCCCAGAGGTTATAGATGTGACAGATCCCGGGAAAATAGAAGAAATCCTGCAAAAATATCATGACGATCCTATTAGTGGTGGCCACCCAGGAATAAATCGCATGACAGACAAGATCAAGCAGAGATATAGCTGGCTGAATATGAAAAATGACATAAGAAAATATATAAAGAACTGCATCCACTGCAAGAAAAATAAAACAAATAAACACATAAAAGAGCCAATGACAATAACGGAGACACCTCCGAAGGCATTTGACATTGTACAAATCGATACAGTCGGACCATTACCGAAATCGATAAATGGAAACGAATATGCAGTTACCATTATATGCGATCTAACAAAATACTTGGTAGCGATTCCAGTCCCAAGCAGACACGCAACAACAGTTGCTAAGGCCGTGTTTGAAAACTTCATTTTGATCTATGGACACATAAAATCAATTATGACAGACATGGGCACCGAATATAAAAACAACTTATTCCAAGAACTGTGTAAATTACTAAAAATTGAGCATAAAACCTCAACACCCTACCATCATCAAACCCTGGGTACAGTAGAACGCAGTCACCGAACATTCAATGAATATGTACGCTCGTACATATCCAGTGACAAAGACGATTGGGATGAATACCTTAAGTACTTCGCGTATTGTTACAATACAACGCCATCTACCATACATAAATATTGCCCGTTTGAGCTCATATTTGGGAAAAATCCACCAAATTACGAATTTTTAGAAGAAAATAAAATCAGCCCACTGTACAATCACGAGGCTTATGACAAAGAAATAAAATATAGACTCCAGATAGCACAGCAGAGAGCTAGAAAATTAGTCCAAGAGGCTAAAGAAAAACAAAAGTTTAATTATGATAAAAGTAGTTATAGTAAGGAGATAAATATAGGAGATTTAGTATTAGTTAGAGAAGAGGCCTCCCATAAGTTAGATAGTAGATATAAAGGAAAATATAAAGTTAAAAGTATAGATATAAATAATAATTTTACATTAGTACCACATAACATAGGCGATAGTAATAAACAAATAATCTTATAAATAACTAGTAAGGAAGTCTAAGTTCGGGTGTAACCGAACATTAAATACCTAGTAGTGATCTGTTTTGGTATCCCAATTTACTCAGGTCTATTTTAATAACGGAAAAGTTGTTATTAAGGCAACTGATTGTTTTCGATTAAAAACACTTCTTTTGTGAGTGGTAAATTCAATTATCACTAAATAACAAAATATAAATAGCTTTCCTCATGTTCATGAGAGGTATGAAAATAAAAAAAATGAACACAGTTCTAAACAATTTCTTCGTAAAATTAAAATCACGATATTTCCATAATTGTATAAGTTATATAAATAAGATTTTACACACATAATAAGCTTTTTAAGCAAAACCCAACTGTATAAAAATTTTGTGGATTTTGGTGAAGTAGGCGTGGCGCCGCCCACTTTTTAGCATAAAAGCTCTGCTATTTTCAAAAGCGATTGCTTGGAATTTCAAGAATGTATTTCAATGAAATTTTGTGATATACTTCCCAATAGAATGTGGTATACTCCTGCCAAAAATTACGCAAATCGAATAACAAACAAGCAAGATTTACGGGCAAGTAGTTAACACCCTACTGCCTTTTTATACCTAGTAGTGCTTCGCACACAAGGTATATTAACTTCATTCGCCTAACGGTAGTATGTAACGGCATAAACGAATCGAGATAGATATTGACTTATGTATATCAAAATGCTCAGGAGGAAAAGAGACATTGATTGAGCCATGTCCGTCCGTCCGTCTGTCCGTCTGTCCGTCCGTCCGTCTGTGAACACGATAACTTGAGTAAATCTTGAGATATCTCAATGAAATTTGGTATGTAGGTTCCTTTTCACTTATCTCCGAGCGCTATTGAAAATAGGCAAAATCGGTTAAAAGCCACGCCCTCTTTCTATATATATAATATTTTCGAAAATACAAAAGGAGTGATTATTCAGTACATAATACACCCATAAGGATAATATTTGGTGTGCACTTTAGCGTTAAGGCAACAAATACAATTTTGAAGAAATTTTTAAAAAGGGGCGTGGTACCGCCCACTTTTGATATAGTCAAGTTTGGAAATATTATTAATCATAAATCAAAAACCGCTCAAGATAGAAAAATAAAATTCAGCACACATATATATATTAATACAGACAATATTTCGAAAAAAAAATCGCGAAATCGGGTTAGGTTCACGCCCAATTTTATACGAAAGATTTTGAAAAGGATCATAGATATATTGAATATGCTATAACTTTGCTTAAACTAGCTGTATATGATTTCTATTTAACCTCTGAAGTGTTCGTGGGCAAAGAAAGTGGAAAGCACAAAATTTTTGAAAAATGGGCGTGGCCCCGCCCCTTTATGGGGGATTATTCCACAAAACTTTCCATGCCATAACTACGGTAAAAATTGACTTATTGAAACGATATTTAGAGAAAGTGTTCAACATATAAAGCTAACTCTTTGCTGTACAAATAAACAAAATCGGTGAACGGACACTCCCACTATTTGAACACAGTTCTAAACAATTTCTTCGTAAAATTAAAATCACGATATTTCCATAATTGTATAAGTTATATAAATAAGATTTTACACACATAATAAGCTTTTTAAGCAAAACCAAACTGTATAAAAATTTTGTGGATTTTGGTGAAGTAGGCGTGGCGCCGCCCACTTTTTAGCATAAAAGCTCTGCTATTTTCAAAAGCGATTGCTTGGAATTTCAAGAATGTATTTCAATGAAATTTTGTGATATACTTCCCAATAGAATGTGGTATACTCCTGCCAAAAATTACGCAAATCGAATAACAAACAAGCAAGATTTACGGGCAAGTAGTTAACACCCTACTGCCTTTTTATACCTAGTAGTGCTTCGCACACAAGGTATATTAACTTCATTCGCCTAACGGTAGTATGTAACGGCATAAACGAATCGAGATAGATATTGACTTATGTATATCAAAATGCTCAGGAGGAAAAGAGACATTGATTGAGCCATGTCCGTCCGTCCGTCCGTCTGTCCGTCCGCCCGTCCGTCCGTCTGTCCGTCCGCCCGTCCGTCCGTCTGTCCGTCTGTCCGTCCGTCCGTCTGTGAACACGATAACTTGAGTAAATCTTGAGATATCTCAATGAAATTTGGTATGCAGGTTCCTTTTCACTTATCTCGGAGCGCTATTGAAAATAGGCAAAATCGGTTAAAAGCCACGCCCACTTTCTATATATATAATATTTTCGAAAATACAAAAAGAGTGATTATTCAGTAAATAATACACCAATAAGGATAAAATTTGGTGTGCACTTTAGCGTTAAGGCAAAAAGTAAATTTTTGAAGAAATTTTTAATAATTAATTAATTTTTGATTAAGTCAATTTTGGAAATATTATTAATCATGAATCAAAAACCGCTCAAGATAGCAAAACGAAATTGAGCACACATATTTGTATCAATACTGGCAATATTTCGAAAAAAAATTACCAAAATCGGGTAAGGCCACGCCCAATTTTATACAAAAGATTTTGAAAAGGATCATAGATATATTGAATATGCAATAACTTTGCTTAAACTACCTGTATATCATTTCTATTTCACCTCTAAAGTGTTCGTGGGCAAAGAAAGTCGAAAGCACAAAATTTTTGGAAAATGGGCATGGCCCCGCCCCTTTATGGTGGATTATTCCACAAAACTTTCCATGCCATAACTCCTGTAAAAATTAATTTATTGAAACGATATTTGGAGAAATTGTTCAACATATAAAGCTTACTCTTTGCTGTAAAAATTAACAAAATTGGTTAAAGGACACGCCCACTTTTCGAATACAGTTCTGAAAAATTTCTTTGTAAAATTAAAATCGCGATATTTCCATAATTGTATAAGTTATATAAATAAGATTTTACACACATAATAGGCTTGTTAGGGAAAACTAAGCTGTAAAAAAATTTTGCGGATTTTGTTGAAGTAGGCGTGGCGCCGCCCACTTTTCAGCAAAAAAGGTCTGTTATTTTCAAAAGCGATTGCTTAAAATTTCAAGAAGGTATTTCAATGAAAGTAAGTGAGATGCTTCCCAATAGTATGTAGTATACTCCTGCCAAAAATTACGCAAATCGGATAGCAAACACGCAAAATATACGGACAAGTAGTTAACACCCTACTGCCTTTTTTTTTTAATTTTTTTTATTTTCATACCTCTCATGAACATGAGGAAAGCTATTTATATTTTGTATTTAGTGATAATTGAATTTACCACTCACAAAAGAAGTGTTTTTAATCGAAAACAATCAGTTGCCTTAATAACAACTTTTCCGTTATTAAAATAGACCTGAGTAAATTGGGATACCAAAACAGATCACTACTAGGTATTTAATGTTCGGTTACACCCGAACTTAGACTCTCCTATATTTATCTCCTTACTATAACTACTTTTATCATAATTAAACTTTTGTTTTTCTTTAGCCTCTTGGACTAATTTTCTAGCTCTCTGCTGTGCTATCTGGAGTCTATATTTTATTTCTTTGTCATAAGCCTCGTGATTGTACAGTGGGCTGATTTTATTTTCTTCTAAAAATTCGTAATTTGGTGGATTTTTCCCAAATATGAGCTCAAACGGGCAATATTTATGTATGGTAGATGGCGTTGTATTGTAACAATACGCGAAGTACTTAAGGTATTCATCCCAATCGTCTTTGTCACTGGATATGTACGAGCGTACATATTCATTGAATGTTCGGTGACTGCGTTCTACTGTACCCAGGGTTTGATGATGGTAGGGTGTTGAGGTTTTATGCTCAATTTTTAGTAATTTACACAGTTCTTGGAATAAGTTGTTTTTATATTCGGTGCCCATGTCTGTCATAATTGATTTTATGTGTCCATAGATCAAAATGAAGTTTTCAAACACGGCCTTAGCAACTGTTGTTGCGTGTCTGCTTGGGACTGCAATCGCTACCAAGTATTTTGTTAGATCGCATATAATGGTAACTGCATATTCGTTTCCATTTATCGATTTCGGTAATGGTCCGACTGTATCGATTTGTACAATGTCAAATGCCTTCGGAGGTGTCTCCGTTATTGTCATTGGCTCTTTTATGTGTTTATTTGTTTTATTTTTCTTGCAGTGGATGCAGTTCTTTATATATTTTCTTATGTCATTTTTCATATTCAGCCAGCTATATCTCTGCTTGATCTTGTCTGTCATGCGATTTATTCCTGGGTGGCCACCACTAATAGGATCGTCATGATATTTTTGCAGGATTTCTTCTATTTTCCCGGGATCTGTCACATCTATAACCTCTGGGGTTAGTGCTATTGTTAACTTTTTGAGAATCTTATTACCCATTTCAATAAATTTTCCTACTGCAGCATAATTATTTTTGAACAATTTGTCCCCTAAGGTCAACTGTATTTGTACAAGTCCTAAATTGCCGGCTTCGTTTTCGAGCCTGGTAAAGAATTGTCCTAAGTCAATCTTATCCTCAACAATTAGGTTGCTTGTATCAATATTGCTACAAATTTTCTTTCCTTTTTTGAAATATAATTTCGGAGGAGAGAAAACGAGCTCGACTAGTCTTTTTACTTCAAATTTATTTAGCGCTTCATATATTGTGGGGTTCTCTTTGTGACTTTCTTTAATTTCAGTTTTATTACTGATATTTTTAGCTGCTGATCTGGTGGCTGTTTTTAATATTCTGCTTGCTTCCACTGACAAGTCTTTCAGATTTGTTATAGTTATGCGGGATAATGCGTCCGCTATATGGTTTTCTTTACCAGCTATGTACTCCACTTCAAAATCGTACTCTTCTAAATCTAGTCTTACTCGTGTCAGCTTTGAGGAAGGACTTTTCATTGAAAATAAGTATGTTAATGGGCGATGGTCGGTTTTAACTAGGAATTTTCTGCCATATACGTATGGTCTGAAGAAGGTTATGGCCCAATGAATCGCGGCCAATTCTTTTTCTATTGTAGCTTTGTTAGTTTCGCCTTGTGTGAAGGACCTTGAAGCGTAAGCAATTGGTAACTGTTTGCCATCATGTTCTTGGCTCAGGACTGCTCCACAAGCGTATCCACTAGCGTCTGTTGTTATGCAAAATTCTTTTTCAAAATCTGGGTATTGCAAGAGTTTTGGACTAATCAATGCTTCCTTTAAGTAGACAAAAGCTTTTTGACATTCTTCTGTCCATTCGAAGTAAACATTCTTTCTGCAAAGCCTAGTTAATTTTCTAGAATGTTCTGCAAAATTCGGAACAAATCTTCTGTAATAATTGCAGAAGGCTACGAATCTTTTAACTTCATCTGCTGTTTTTGGCGTTGGATACTTTTTAACTGTTTCAAATTTGCTTGGGTCAGGCAATATTCCTTTGTTTGTACATTTATGGCCTAAATAAGTTACTTCTTGGTTGAAAAATAGACATTTGTCTGGATGCAGTTTTAGATTATATTTTCTACAAGTGGAGAACACGTCTCTTAAATTTTTTAGCATGTGGTTTTCAGAACAGCCTAATACAACCAAGGCATCCATGTAGACGAAGGCTTGGGATGGTTTGAGGCCTGGGAATGCTAGGGTCATCATTCTTTGGAATTAATTTGGTGCTATTTTTAATCCATATGGTAGTCTTTTGAACCTGTATGTGCCGTTTTCAGCTGTGAATGAGGTGATATCTCTCGAGTCCGGGTGTAATTGTATTTGGTGGAAACCTGCCATGAGGTCTAGGCATGAAAAATATTTTGCTCTACCAAGTTGGTCTAGAATATCATCAATTCTTGGGAGTGGGAATTTGTCTGCTGCTAACTTTTTGTTAACTTGTCTGTAGTCAATCACCAATCTCCATCTTTTTTCTGTGCTTCCTGGGAGCGATTTTTTAGGAACCAGTAAGATTGGGTGATATAGAGGGTTCTATTATGTCATCGTCGATTAACTTATTAATATGTTTGCTGATTTCTCCTTTTTGTGTCTGCGGTAGTCTATAATTTTTTATGTAAACAGGGGTGTCATCCTTCATGTGTAATTTTTGTTTGTAAAAGTTGTTTGATGAAATTGGTTATGTTTCTAGTGCAAATATGTCTAAGAATTCTGTGCATAATGATGTTAACTGAGGGTTGACGAAATTTGGAAAATTTTTGGTTAGTCTTTTTAGTTTTTCTGTATTGTTGCTTTTTTCCTTATGTGTGGGTGTTTCAATTAGTGTGAAGATTCTAGATTTTCGGTGTCGATTTTGTAGTTTTCAATAGTTGCGTTTTTATGTGTTGTGCACAGAGCGAAAAATTCACATAAATACCCTGTAAACTAGAACAATTTTTACTTAGTTTCTCTATGGTTTTTCTCCAAGCTGAACACCTTTTTACTATAAGTGTGTAATTCTTCTTAATAAAATTAAAAAGATATCTTAGAGCAAATAGAAGAAAATCTTCTTAAAAATAAGAAGAGATAGTGGCAATCTAAAAAGACTTTCTCCTTGATAAAGTTAAGATGGAATACTAAGAAAATAAAAGGAATTTCGTCTTAATTAAATCAAGAAGAAATACATTAAAAATAAGAGGAGCGCCTTCTAAGTTATATCAAGAAGATATCTTCTAGTATTTATAACTATTCCTCTTAGTTTAATCAATAAGAAATCCTCTAGAAATAAGAATATCCCCTTCTAAATATTAAGGAGATGTCTTCTTATTTTTATGGGAACAGAATAACTTTTAAAATAAAACCAATCATTTGTCTTTATTTATAAAATTTTTTGCTTTATTATAATTTTTTTTCTATCTAGAAAGTATGTTTCCTAAAACGGAAAAAAAATTTTAATTTCGGCCTTTTTATTAGAAGAGGTCGATGTGCATATACTTTTTCAGTTCACTGTATTTAACTTACCGGATTTTCCTTGGGGAATATTTGGCAAATAGCATTTGCCCATTGTTTCATGTCTGAGTAATTCAATTTCCTACCGGTACCTGCGTAGCTTTCCACAATGCAATGCGTGAGCGTCTTTTGATGTTTATTATCGATATATCCATTTTGTTCGTGAAAATCTAGCACAAGTTTTCCTCTGACAGTCGATTTCAAGAGATCATAAACATTGTACGAAGTAGCATCAGAAGGAAATGAAATTGGTGTAGATTCTCTGGATTTCAATGTGCCTAAATCGTTCGATATTTTTTCCAACCAGCTCAATATTGTACTGTGTACTGATGCAGTATCCATGTCACACATTAATGGAATATTCTGGAAAACGTAGTTGAAACAATTCTTTTTCCATTTTCAAAGCAACGCACTACATAATAAAAACTTACCATTCGATTTCTCCACTCCTTAAATCCAGATTTGAATTTTATTTTCTCGCCGAAAAATTTGCTCTCTACACTGTTAAATAGGGCTTCTACATCCTCAATTTCAAGATTTTGCAACACAGGATAAGACATGATACCACGATCATTCAAAATTTGCATGATTTCGTCATTCAACTCCCATGATTGCAATAAATTTGATATTTCAGCTAAACAATCCAGCGCGTCGATATCCACCATTTTCTATTTTATGCGTAGTTGCATTTCAACGCACACTGAAATCTTTGCAGTTTTTGCTTTTTCAACCGCTTTAAACACTCAAACTATTGGTTGAATATATAAACTGCAAGAAAACTTTAATTCATTTATTTCTATATTTTATATTTTATTTAAATATAGTACTTACAAAATTTCACTGCAACTGAATAAAATAGTTTAAAGTATTTAATACACTTGACCAGCTTCTCTCACGAATATAAAACAACTGGGCATTTCGCTAGTTACATTATGAGAACATGCAAGAACAAGAAATATGCAACAGAAGGAATTTCTTTTGTAACGGTATAATTTCTCAAAAAAAAAAAACAACATGCTCTAGTAGTTTTTAGCAGGGTTCGAATTTGCACGCACGTGTGCAGCACATTTGTATATTTTTCGCTCTTACACATGTGCTATGTGCTACCAGAAAAATTTTGTAGCACACAGCTCACGTGTGTGCTGATACGAATTAGGCACATGCACACGTGTGTGCTTTTATATAAAATATTTATGCACGAACTCTCGTGCTGAGTGTAGAAAAAACTTTCAGTTGTACACGCACGTTTCTATTTCAAAAACAAAACACACACATTTTTTACTGCCATATAAAAATCAATAGAAAAATTTGAGAGCAAATAAAATAAAAAAAACACACGCATGAGTATGTGCTTTTATATTTTCAATAAAACACACACACACGTGCCAGTGCTATGTTTCAAACTGCACACACACGTGCTGTGTGCTTAATATTTTTTTTAAAAGCACAGCTCATGTGCATGAGCTAAAAATTTTGGTGAGCATTTTTTTGCACGCGTGTGTGTGCTGTGTGTGTGCGTGCAAATTCGAACCCTGGTTTTTAGAGAAACACGTCTTAATAAAATCAAGAAGATTCTTATAAAAATAAGAAGTTACCCCTCTTGATATTAAAAAATCTGTTTTCTGTTACATTTAAGACGATGTTCAGCTTAGTTTTTAACTTTTAACCAAAAACACCTCATTTTTAACAGAAATATTTCAAAATAAGGAGATATCTGCTAATTTAAAATTTATTATCTTTTTAATAAGTTTAATAAGATTTTCCACATGAAAACAAGAGGAATATCTGTAAAACATTTCTTCGTTTTCACCTCCTATCATACCGCTTTGCCTAAAAATAAATTAAGACGTTGATCTTATAATTTTTAGGTGACATTTTTGGCTCTGTGTGTTGATAATTCTAACGAAAGTTTGATCTGTGTTTGTGATTGTATTTGCTATGAAGATGCCTTCTGATAATTGTTGGTGAGGTATAAAAATGTTATTTGTAATTACTTTAACTTGCCTGATGACTTCCGACCTAGCTTGTATCGTGATTGAATTGACAGACAGACAATTTGTTAGGTTCATAGTTATTGTTTGTGAGAAATCGCATGGTCTTAGGATTAATTTATCCTCCGTTTCGCCATAGTCTAGAATGCAATCTAGTCCTATTATTCCATCGCATGGAATTGGGAAATTGTCTTCTACGGCGTGAAATTGATGGTAAATTAGAAGGTCATCGCCTTTTAAGTCCGCTTTAACTGTACCTAATGTGCTAGTTATACCCTGACCAATGCGATTTAAATCTGTTATTTGGTCTGTATATATCTTATTATTGCTGCTAATTTGATGTTTTTTAATAATGGAGATATCAGCTCCTGTGTCAATTAGCAAATTTGAGATTGATTTATTTAATGATGTCCTTGTAGATATAAAACTGTTTAGGTGTAGGTTTAATACACATATTTTTCTATTTATTGGTCTTGAAGTGGAGTCTCTTGGTTTTCCGTCTGGTTGCAACTGCGCACGTTGCGTGTCTGGCTGTAGGGTCTGTTGCCATTCTGTGCTTGTGCTCCTCTCTGGGAATTGTTGGTTTGTCTAAAGTTATTGTTGTATCTGATAAGTATTCCTTTTAAAGCATACGCATTGGAATTCTGTTTACGACTAATTCTTTATTTCAATTTAAAGTGCTTACAACTACCTTAACATTTTGGTATACCTATATACATTGTAACAGAGGTAGAGTGGGAGAGTACCTCTGCTAAGAATTTGATATGTTACATACATAACAATCCCACGCAAACTTAGATGTTGATTGTACATAGTATACATACACAAGTATGTGCTTTAAGACAAATAAAATAATTTTTGCATTCAAAGCGTTACATGTTTTCTTTCTGGTTTTCTGCATTAACTTTTAACAGTTACTTTTGAGACTTCGCTTTCTTAATTTTTATTTCCTGTATTCTTTTCGAACGCCTTAATTCTAATTCTTCCAATTGTTCTTCGCGTTTAATATTTTCTGTCTTTACTTGCTCTTTGGAATGTATTTCGGGATTGATTTCAAATACTTCTTTCTTGGAATATTTGCTTATATTGGAATCAAACTTAACAATTTTTCCATGGAATTTTTTCAATTGGTTTACATGTGCAATTCTTTGCTTGCCATTTATAGAAATGCAATATCTTACATTACTAAGTTTTCGTATAACTTTTGCGTTTATCCATTTACAATAATTTCCGAAAATGTTTCTATATAATACAACTTCCTTAGGTTTAAACTCTAGTATCTTAGCCTTACTCTTTATAATGGATTTTTGCACGCAATTTCTTTTCTCGCTAACTGGTATATTATTACTTTCCTTCCCTTTTTCAAGAGAGGTCTGCATTGCCTTTGGGTTTATGCAATCCAACAACGTTCTTGGTTTATAATTAAAAATTAAACTTGAAGGTGTTCTGTTTGTTGTTGTGGTAGGGGTGTTTCTATACTTCATTAAAAAATTATTTATTTTTAGGTCCCAAGGCTTGCATTTAACTCGAGGATCCAAAAGGTACTTCTTTAACGTGGATTTTATTGTTTGCACTCCCCGTTCAGCACTACCATTCGAACGCGGATGATAAGGGGGCGATTTAAGACATTCAATGGAATTACTTTTGCAAAATTCGACAAATTCCTTCGATCCAAATGGAGGTCCGTTATCGCTAACGATTTGTTTCGGTAGCCCAAAAGTTGCAAATAACGTGCGCAATGTTGCTATTACCACAGACGCGGTAGTAGTCTTCAAAATTTTTGCCTCAATCCATTTTGAATATGTGTCATAAAGAACCAAAATATCATTTTTCTCAAATTTACAAAAATCTAAATGAACGCGTTGAAATGGATACTTTGACTCAGGCCAAGTTGTCACAATTGGCTTCGTATTGTTTTGCGTTTTCAAGCAACTTTCGCAACTTTTGGCATAGTTTTCTATATCCGAATCTATACCAGGCCACCAAACATACGTCCTCGCAAGCGATTTCATACGCACGATACCTGTATGCTCACTGTGCAGCAATTCTAAAATTTTGTTAACTAATTTATTAGGTATAACTAACCTATCTCCATAAAATAAACAGCCTTTTTCAGTTCCTAACGATAACCGCTTACTAAAAAATACCTTTTCCGCACTTGACAATCGATCTGGCCAACCAAATTTTACATACCTCATAATCGTTTTTAGCATTTCGTCGCTTTCTAATGCCGATCTTACATCTTCCAAGTTAAGCGGTATTTCTTGCACCAAGGTAAAAATATTTATGCTATCTGGGTCATCCTCTGTCTCTCCAGCCAAAGGCAACCGTGATAGCGCATCTGCATGACCCATCTGTGAGCCTTTCTTATACTTTACCGTATAGTTATACATCGACAAAAAAATTGCCCATCGTTGTAACCGGTTGGACGCTACCACTGGAAGATCTTTCCGATCGGAGAAAATTTCCCTTAGTGGTTGGTGATCACTTTCAATGACGAACGGCAACCCATACACATATTTATGGAACTTCCGTACTGAAAAAACAATTGCGAGCGCTTCCCGATGCAGTTGGGAATAGTTCCGCTCAGCGGGTTTCAATGTACTGGAAACGAACATAACAGGTTTTTCCTCACCATCAACTATATGGGAGAGAACACCTCCTACTCCATAAGGACTAGCGTCGCATGAAATTATAATAGGTTTCGTTGGGTCATAATGCGTTAAGTTACTCATTCCTGTTACTAAATCCTTACTTCTGTCAAATACCTCTTGGTGCTTCGCGGTCCACTGCCAAACAACGTTAGTTTTTATTAAATCGTACAACAAGTGAAGCTCACTAGATAAATTTCTAATACAGTGGCTGTAATAATTAATCATCCCTAAATATGATTTGAGTTGTTGTTTATTTTCTGGCGCTGGTGCTTTCGCCACGGCCTCTACCTTTTTCTTAGCCGGGCTTATGCCTTCCCCATTAATATTGTACCCTAAGTACTGTATTTCTGTTTCAAAAAATCTGCATTTATCAAAATTTATTTTTACGTTGTACTCTAACAACTTATCAAAAACCGCTTTTAAATTTTTCTCACAATCATCTAGATCGCTACCACCAATAAGGATATCATCAAAATAAATCTGTACTTTTTCTAGACCTTTTAGAATTTCATCTAATATTTTCGAAAAAATTTGCGGTGCGGTTTTTAGCCCATACACCAGCCGCGTGAATTGAAACAACCCAATGTGAGTGTTAATCGTTAACAATTCCCTAGATCTGTCTGACACATTAACCTGTAAATAAGCTCCCGTCAGGTCTAACTTGCAAAAATATTTCCATCCACTTAAATTCGCCAAAATATCATCGATACGTGGAATAACGTAAAATTCCATCTCCACAAACCTGTTAACTGTCCTTCTACAGTTGACACATAGCCTTATTGAGCCGTCTCCCTTATTCACAATCACGATAGGACTAGCCCACCTGCTTCTACTAACTGGAACTATCACGCCCTCTTCACACAGGCGAGCAATTTCATCCTCAACCTTTTTTCTCAACCCAAAAGGTACTGAATAAGCTTTAGCGAATATTGGATAGTGGTCATCCTTTAGATCTATTTCAGCTACGTAGCTTTTAATAGTCGAATTATTATTTTTCGAAAACAATTGATTATATTTCTGAAAGTCAAGGTTACTTAATTTTGAACTATTACTGAGATGGTTTATCTCGCCGTTGCCAAACATGCTACGCCACTGCGGGACAAAAACGTCCAGCCAATTCCTACCAAGAAGCGGGTCAAACCTGGATTTTGAATCCAAAACAACTAGCTCTAAATTGCAAGACTTTCCCATGAATTCTACGTCTACCAAAACGCTACCCACTACCACAACATTTTCACCTGTGATAACTTTTAAATTTTTACTTATAGAACTCATTTTTATGTGGTTAAATGTTTTGCTATAATCCGCAATATGACATACAGACACACATGCACCAGTATCAATTTCCATTTTAAAAACTGTGCCTTCCAATTGTACAAAAACTTTCAACGATTTAGAAGAATTGCTTGCAATATTATTTAAATAATTGAACGAACAATCATCGTCAGAATACTCAATATTATTAACACTAGAGCTACTTTTATATTTACCGCGCGCCTTATTTTTATCCACCGATTTCTGCCCTTTTTGTTTCTCCCAGCAATTACGTTCAATGTGCCCCAATTTTTGGCAATAAAAGCACTTTACCTCCCTCCGTTTTCGGCTTCTGCTCCTCCGTCGTTGAACGTCTTCTTGTTTCATTTCAGCTGCTTTGGACTTTTTCGCATTACTTCGCAAATGATGTACCGTATTATTTCTCATCAGCTCCATGTTGCTGGAAGTCATATCCAATGACAATGCAATTGTACAAGCTTTCTCAAACGTTTTCAGCTCGCTTTCGTTCAGCAATCGGTTTTGTATGTGCTGGTTATTTAAGCCACATACAAATTTAATTAAAAGTGCACGGTCTAAAAAATTACCGAAGTCACATTCCTGCGCCATTTGCTTCAATTCCACTATATAATCAGCAATTTTTTCCGATGTTAGCTGCTCGCGCTTAAAGAACTTGAAACATTCCACGATTATATTTTTCTTCGGTTTAAAATGTGAAGTCAATTTTTCGACAATATAATCGTAATCATGGTCTTTTTCTGTTTTGGGTGCCAGCAACGAAATTAGCGTTTTATATAAATCTGCTCCACCCAGACTAATTAAAAATGATATTTTATCGCCATCTTTCACTATTTTGTTGAGTGATAGAAGATGTTCTAATCGGTTTTTATACAGCTCAAAATCGTCGCCTATATTAAAAACCTCTATTGAACCGATGAACGCCACTGATGCCTCCGTCATCTCGATATTTTATTTAATATTATTAATCAAATATTAACTAATAATTTTCAGTAATAAAAATATCACGCTTCTTCGGAGACTGCACTTATGCAAAAACAATTTTGCTTCTTTTTGCGCTTGAAATGACCTTCGCGTAAGTCCGTAAACCGCCTCGTCGCCAAAATGATAAGTATTCCTTTTAAAGCATACGCATTGGAATTCTGTTTACGACTAATTCTTTATTTCAATTTAAAGTGCTTACAACTACCTTAACATTTTGGTATACCTATATACATTGTAACAGAGGTAGAGTGGGAGAGTACCTCTGCTAAGAATTTGATATGTTACATACATAACAGTATCTTGGTTGCGGTCTGAATCTCTTGCCTTGGTAGTTTCCATAGTTATTACCTCTGTAACCTCCACGGAAATTACTTCGGTATTGACCTTGTTGTCGTTAATTTAAAATTGTGTTAGAGCTGCCTGTAATTTCGGTACAGCTTAACTTGGGTGTTGGAGCAGTTTTTGCACATGGCTTTGACTGCTGCCTGTGTTGCATATCTCGTGGCTAAGTCTGGATTTAATCCATCTGAGATATACGCTTCTTCCAATGACCTTGTTATTTTTTCCACTTCCGCAGTGTACTGGTTAGCAGTTTTGCTACGCTGCTGGATGTTCAGGAGTTTAGCTGTTAAAACTTCTACTGATTCACCCTTAATCGCGGTTTTGAGTTTTGTTTTGATGTGTTCTATTGTGCTTTCGTTGCTTATGAAATTTCTTGCTGCGCCTTTTAGCTTGGTCTTAATCATGGTAATGGTCAATGCCTCGTGTGTATCCTTGATTTGTTCAAGTATATCGAGTGCATCTAGGAAACTGTTTAGGTTTTCTGGTTTACCATCAAACTCTGGTAATACTGACGAAGCAGTTTTAATGAACTCAACTACCATTTGCACCATTGTGACGATTATACCTGGTATATCTATTGGTTGAAGGTTTGGTATATTTTCTTCTATCAATGGGCTCTGAGCACGTTCTGTCAAAAGCGCATTGAAATCTATTTGTAGGTCTTCCTCTACTGTGGTTGGTACATTGACTTCTATATTGTATCTTGCTAAAGAAGATACTAGTTTGTCCCCTACGGCAGAGAAAAATTGGTAAGACTCTACTTGGTGTTCCTTGGTAAGTATGTTATTTACCGCTTTGATCACCTGTCCTATGCTATTTAGAGCTTCTAAAATTATCTTAAATGCTTTACGATAGTTTCTGTTTTTATATTAATATTTTTATTTATGCATTTGTAAGATTTATCAGCTTTTAGTTTTTCTTCATATGTATAGGGTATCATATATTTCCTGCCATTTATTCATATCTTAGTTTACAATTTTTTTTTTCGTTTAAACGCGTTGTTGTACATTGTTCAATCGTCTTAACTTATTTTTTATATAATTTTTGAATAAAATTGCAATTGCGACAATTAAACATGTAGCCAAACAAGCAAAAATTGTTAACCATTTATCGGTGATCTCTTCTTTCTGTTCAATAATAGGATGTGGCTCGCATTAGACTAATCGATTTTCAGATTTTTGATCTGCTGAACTTTCTTTACCTACCTCGTACCCTGCTATTCCTATCAGTATACCGTTAAGTGCAACTTTCCACCATGCCATTTTAAAAAAAATTGGATTAAAATTTTTCTTTTTAACTTGTATTTAATCCATAATAAAAATTTAATAATATTTACCACTCCAATTTACTCAGTATGTTTGGTTTTTAAAAAAAAATATTTTATTTACAAGTTATTTCTTAACATTTTTATTTTATCTTTTAGTTTCTGCCTATCGTTAATGTCTACGGTTAAATTAAGTAGCCTAAAAGCTTCAGCGATTTCTGTTCGCTTCCTAACCTTTCTACCACCTCGTTTCCTTTTATGGATTATTACGGGTGTAGGAATTTTGGGAGTTTCCTCCTTTTTAACAAACTTATTCCTGCGCCGATACTCCTCTATAGTGATCGGTGTAGGCCCTTGCTTTTCGGTGTCACGATCTTTTAAAATTTTTTCAGAAATGGCAATTAGCTCTTTGATAGCATCGTGACACTTGTTAAAAATTCTATCAAATTCTTCTTTAGTTTTTATTTCTTGCATACTAACTTAATTTTTAATTGTTTGTTTGTAACGTTAACCTTTAAGCAACATGTGCTTATAAAAAAAATTCCTAAGCAAATTAAATTGCTCTTAGCTTAGCGGCCGTAGAGGCGTGCCTACCAAATTTCTAATGTATGTTTATACAAATAATGTCTGCCAATGTCCAGTTTTCGTTTTGCTGCGAGTCTCTTTTTCCAGGATGTATGGTTTGTCCATGTCTATTCCACCGTTTTTATGCTTACAAATTTATGCTGCCACTCTTCTGGATGTCTTCTGTATGGTGGTTTGTCCATGTCTATTCCACCCTTTTTATGCTTACAAATTTATGCTGCCAGTCTTCTGGATGTCTTCTGTTTGCTGTTGGAGGGTTCATTCAAAAATATTTGCCGAAAAATACTTATGCTGCCAGTCTTCTGGTTGTCTTCTGTTTGCTGTTGTAGGTTTCATCCAAAAACATTTGCCGAAAAGAAGTCCAAATATGGCCGCAACACTTGTCAACGCTATATAAAATATCATAATTTGCTTCTCGCCTGCTGTCTTGGCGGGATTATGACTGGCTGATATTAAGCCTGGTCTGGATCGCCATGTAAGTGAAGCAAGTTTAGCGTGTGATCAAGAAGTGAATGTTTATTAAAAATTCTTTCTCCTTTTATACAAATTATTGACTTACACGTATAAGCTTAAACACTAATACTTACAAACTACTTTCCTAATGGGTAAATATGTATAATATGTGGAAATGTCTAGCGTCAGCATTTTGCGATCAAGTGCTGTCATATGTAACCAAATATGCGGCATGTGCTAGTGAAGTTGAACTCCCGCTGAGTTCATGATTTATCTAGGTCACTAGAGTTTGTTTATTGTGACGAAATATTCTGAAGTCAACAGCCTGTTCGTCACACTACAATAGGTTTTTATTCCGTACTTTATCATAATCTATATATATAAAAATGAATTGGCGTTCGTATATACCGGAAGATCTCCGTATCGGCTCAACCGATTCTAAATATTTTTTCTTCAATGTTTCCAATCTGTTTCATGTCTCATTCACCACATAAATTCTTTTTTTTCTAAAGAAGGTTAGCTACCATATAAATTGTAGTCAGTTGAGATCACTGGTATTCTAACTGAAATATTCCTGTAGGGAACTTAATTGCCGTACAGATTTTTTCCGTTTTATATTTAAATACAAATGGTGAATCCCTTTTCGCTACTTTGGCGAATGTTGAATAAGTGAAAACAACAACCAAAAGCTTTGATTGTGATTTGGCGCATATTGAAAAAGTGAATACAACAACCAAAAGCTTTTATTGTAAACATAGGTTTTTATTCCGTCCTTTATCATAATCTATATATATAAAAATGAATTGGCGTTCGTATATACCGTAAGATCTCCGGATCGGCTCAACCGATTTTAAATATTTTTTCTTTAATGTTTCCAATCTGTTTCACGTCTCATTTACCACATAAATTTTTTTTTTCGATTTTTTTTTTTTCAATTTAAAAATTTTTTAGCTAATACTCAATAACGGCTTGACCGATTTTCAAAATTTTTTCTTTTCTTTATTCTATCGGATATAGTGTTTATTTATATAGAACAAAACATTTTCTAAATTCCCAATGTGATCATATATTAGCTAAAGAAGTTTAGCTACCATATAAATTGTAGTCAGTTGAGATCACTGGTATTCTAACTGAAATGTTCCTGTAGGGAACTTAATTGCCGTACAGATTTTTTCCGTTTTATATTTAAATACAAATGGTGAATTCCTTTTCGCTACTTTGGCGAATGTTGAATAAGGGAAAACAACAACCAAAAGCTTTGATTGTAATTTGGCGCATATTGAAAAAGTGAATACAACAACCAAAAGCTTTTATTGTAAACATAGGTTTTTATTCCGTCCTTTATCATAATCTATATATATAAAATGAATTGGCGTTCGTATATACCGTAAGATCTCCGGATCGGCTCAACCGATTTTAAATATTTTTTCTTCAATGTTTCCAATCTGTTTCACGTCTCATTTACCACATACATTTTTTTGTTTCGAATCTCAATTTAAAAATTTTTTAGCTAATACTCAATAACGGCTTGACCGATTTTCACAATTTTTTCTTTTCTTTATTCTATCGGATATAGTGTTTATTTATATAGAACAAAACATTTTCTAAATTCCCAATGTGATCATATACTAGCTAAAGAAATTTAGCTACCATATAAATTGTAGTCAGTTGAGATCACTGGTATTCTAACTGAAATGTTCCTGTGGGGAACTTAATTATCGTACAGATTTTTACAATAAAAGCTTTTGGTTGTTGTATTCACTTATTAAACATTCGCCATAGTAGCGAAAAGGAATTCACCATTTGTATTTAAATATAAAACGGAAAAAATCTGTACGGCAATTAAGTTCCCTACAGGAACATTTCAGTTAGAATGTTGAATAAGGGAAAACAACAACCAAAAGCTTTGATTGTAATTTGGCGCATATTGAAAAAGTGAATACAACAACCAAAAGCTTTTATTGTAAACATAGGTTTTTATTCCGTCCTTTATCATAATCTATATATATAAAATGAATTGGCGTTCGTATATACCGTAAGATCTCCGGATCGGCTCAACCGATTTTAAATATTTTTTCTTCAATGTTTCCAATCTGTTTCACGTCTCATTTACCACATACATTTTTTTGTTTCGAATCTCAATTTAAAAATTTTTTAGCTAATACTCAATAACGGCTTGACCGATTTTCACAATTTTTTCTTTTCTTTATTCTATCGGATATAGTGTTTATTTATATAGAACAAAACATTTTCTAAATTCCCAATGTGATCATATACTAGCTAAAGAAATTTAGCTACCATATAAATTGTAGTCAGTTGAGATCACTGGTATTCTAACTGAAATGTTCCTGTAGGGAACTTAATTATCGTACAGATTTTTTCCGTTTTATATTTAAATACAAATGGTGAATTCCTTTTCGCTACTATGGCGAATGTTGAATAAGTGAATACAACAACCAAAAGCTTTTATTGTAAACATAGGTTTTTATTCCGTCCTTTATCATAAGCTTTATATATAAAAATGAATTGGCGTTCGTATATACCGTAAGATATCCGTATCGGCTTAACCGATTTTAAATATTTTTTCTTCAATGTTTCCAATCTGTTTCATGTCTCATTTACCACATAAATTTTTATTTTTCTAATCTCAATTTAAAAATTTTTTAGCTAATACTCAATAACGGCTTGACCGATTTTCAAAATTTTTTCTTTTCGTTTTTCTATCGGATATAGTGTTTATTTATATAGAACAAAACATTTCATAAATTCTCAAATTGTAGTCAGTTGAGATCACTGGTATTCTAACTGAAATGTTCCTGTAGGGAAGACAAGAACTAAAAGTTTTGATTGTGATTATAGATTTTTCTTCCTTAATTTTTCCAAATGGTGAATTCCTTTCCGCTACTTTGGCGCATGTTGAAAAAGTGAATACAACAACCAAAAGCTTTGATTGTGATTTGGCGCATGTTGAAAAAGTGAATACAACAACCAAAAGCTTTGATTGTTAACATAGGTTTTTATTCCGTACTTTATCATAATCTATATATATAAAAATGAATTGGCGTTCGTATATACCGTAAGATCTCCGTGTCGGCTCAACCGATTTTAAATACTTTTTCTTTAATCTTTCCAATCTGTTTCGGGTCTCATTTACCACATCAATTTTTTTTTTGTAATCTCAATTTAAATTTTTTTTAGCTAATAATCTATAACGGCTTAACCGATTTTCAAAATTTTATCTTTTCTTTATTCAATCGGACATAGTGTTTATTTATATAGAACAAAACATTTGCTAAATCCTCAATTTAATCATATATTAGCTAAGGAAGTTTAGCTACCATATAAATTGTAGTCAGTTGAGATCACTGGTGTTCTAACTGAAATGTTCCTGTAGGGAACTTAATTATCGTACAGATTTTTTCCGTTTTATATTTAAATACAAATGGTGAATTCCTTTTCGCTACTATGGCGAATGTTGAATAAGTGAATACAACAACCAAAAGCTTTTATTGTAAACATAGGTTTTTATTCCGTCCTTTATCATAATCTATATATATAAAAATGAATTGGCGTTCGTATATACCGTAAGATCTCCGTATCGGCTAAACCGATTTTAAATATTTTTTCTTCAATGTTTCCAATCTGTTTCATGTCTCATTTACCACATAAATTCTTTTTTTTTTCTAATCTCAATTTAAAATTTGATAGCTAATACTCAATAACGTCTTAACCGATTTTCAAAATTTTTACTTTTCTTTATTCTATCGGACATAGTGTTTATTTATATAGAACAAAACATTTTCTAAATCCTCAATTTAATCATATGTTAGCTAAACAAGTTTAGCTACCATATAAATTGTAGTCAGTTGAGATCACTGGTATTCTAACTGAAAAGTTCCTGTAGGGAACTTGATTTCCGTACAGATTTTTTCGGTTTCATATTTAAATACAAATGGTGAATTCCGTTTCGCTACTTTGGCGAATGTTGAATAAGTGAAAAGAACAACCAAAAGTTTTGATTGTGAATATAGTACATAGGTTGTTAATTGTGAATATAGGTTGTTATTCATCATGGTGAAGAAGTTGTAATCTATATATATAAAAATGAATTGGCGTTCGTATATACCGTAAGATCTCCAAAAGCTTTGATTGTGATTTGGCGCCTGTTGAAAAAGGGAATACAACAACCAAGAGCTTTTATTGTAAACATAGGTTTTTATTCCGTCCTTTATCATAATATTATAAATATATAAAATTCTCGTGTCACAGTTTTTGAAACCATACTCCTCCGAAACGGCTTGACCGATTGTCATGAAATTTTGTGAGAATATTGAGTTGGTATGAGAATCGACCAACAATTATTTTTCAAGACCCTATGCGACCCGTTTTCCGAGATATCGACCAAAATGTGGACCAGGGGTGACCCTATAAGGTGTTTATACTATATGGGTATCGAATAAAAGGTGTTGATGAGTGTTTAAAAAATAGGTAATTGCCAGGACCCTATGCTACCCCGTTTACGAGATATCGAAATGTGGATCAGGTGTGACCCCAGACGGGTTTTCTACAATATGGGTATCAAATAAAAGGCGTTGATGAGTATTTAAAAAAGAGGTGATTTTCAAGACCCTATGCGACCCGTTTTTCGAGATATCGAATGGACCAGGCGTGACTCTAAAAAGTGTTTGCTCAATATGGGTACCAAATTAAAGCTGTTGTGGAGGGTTTTAATAGGAAGTGGTTCAAAGTCCAATATGGGACCCCATTTCCGAGATATTCACCAAAATGTGGACCAGGTGTGACTCTAAAAAGTGTTTGCACATTATGGTACCAAATGAAAAGTGTTGATGAGGGTTTTAAAAGGTAGTAGTTCAAAGTCCAACATGGGACCCCATTTCCAAGATATTCACCAAAATGTGGACCAGGTGTGACTCTAAAAAGTGTTTGCACAATATGGTACCAAATGAAAGGTGTTGATAGGGGTTTTAATAGGAAGTGGTTCAAAGTCCAATATGGGACCCCGTTTCCTATATATCGACCAAAATGTTGACCAGGTGTGACCCTAGAAAGGGTTTGGACAATATGGATACCAAAAGAGAGGTGTTGACTGAGGTTTCAACAGGGAGTGGTTTGGTACGCCGACGGATGCCGTAGCGTATACAAGTATAATATATCCTTTTGATAATATATCATTTTGACAAGAAAATTAAGAACTTTTTATTTATTGTAGCTTTTGTATCATAAACCTTGGTTAATATTACCTTTCACTACCCCTCTTCCTCTCACTCAAAATATTTTAACGTTTGACAAATTTTTATTTCAAATTTGATTGGGAATAAACATTAAAGCAAATGAGAATATTTTCGCTTTTGAATAATTTTTAATTTAAAAAAAAGTTCATGTACTGTGGATGCATTATTGGCTAATAAAATCAATTTATATAACCGTTATTTTTTAAAGAAATACAATGAATTGAGAAAATTAGTGGTGTTTTTTTCATATTTTTATTTTTAGCAGAGGCTCACAATGATCTTAGGTTCATAATGATCCTAGGTATACAATAACAAAAACACAAAGACAAACGTTATTAATAATGAAATTTGGTGAGCATATTGAGTAGGTCTGAGAATCGACCAACATCTATTTTTCAAGACCCTATGCGACCCGTTTTCCGAGATATCGACCAAAATGTGGACCAGGGGTGACCCTAGAAGGTGTTTATACGATATGGGTATCGAATAAAAGGCTTTGATGATTGTTTAAAAAATAGGTAATTTCCAGGACCCTATGCTACCCCGTTTACGAGATATAGACAAAAATGTGGACCAGGTGTTGGAAACGGTCATAAAAGATTCGGTGGAATTTAATCTATACATATAAAATAGGACGTATGTACGTATGTGTGTATGTATGTTATAGACTCCGGTACTACCACGCCGATTTTCTTCACATTTACAGGATAGCTCAGTAGGAATGGACCAGGGACCGAAATATTTCAAACTTTTTTACTTATACTACGATTTTCTTCAAATTTGGTACAAAGGTACCACTTTACTTTATTAAAATATGAGGTAACTTTTTTTCCGGGAAGTGGACCATGGACCGAAATATTCCAAACTTATTTATTAAGTGCGATTTTCTTCAAATTTTGTTCAAAGGTAATTTTTTTTCCGGGAAGTGGACCAGGGACCGAAATATTCCAAACTTTTTTATTTATCTTGCGATTTTTTCCCTAAATTTGGGCAGAACAACGTCTGCCGGGTCATTCTAGTCTATATATATAAAAATGAATTGGCGTTCGTATATACCGTAAGATCTCCGTATCGGCTCAACCGATTTTAAATATTTTTCCTTCAATGTTTCCAATCTGTTTCATGTCTCATTTACCACATAAATTCTTTTTTTTCTAATCTCAATTTAAAATTTTTTAGCTAATACTCAATAACGTCTTAACCGATTTTCAAAATTTTTTCTTTTCTTTATTCTATCGGACATAGTGTTTATTTATATAGAACAAAACATTTTCTAAATCCTCAATTTAATCATATGTTAGCTAAAGAAGTTTAGCTACCATATAAATTGTAGTCAGTTGAGATGACTGTTATTCTAACTGAAAAGTTCCTGTAGGGAACTTAATTGCCGTACAGATTTTTTCGGTTTTATATTTAAATACAAATGGTGAGTTCCTTTTCGCTACTTTGGCGAATGTTGAATAAGTGAAAACAACAACCAAAGTTTTGATTGTGAATATATACAGGTTGTTAATTCATCATGATGTAAAAGTTGTAATCTATATATATAGAAATGAATTGGTGTTCGTATATACCGTAAGATCTCCGGATCGGCTCAACCGATTTTAAATATTTTTACTTAAATGTTTCCAATCTGTTTCACGTCTCATTTACCACATAAATTTTTATTTTTCTAATCTCAATTAAAAATTTTTTAGCTAATACTCATTTATTTATTTTCTTTATTCTATCGGACATAGTGTTTATTTATCAATCCTCAATTTATTCATATATTAGCTAAAGAAGTTTAGCTACCATATAAACTGTAGTCAGTTGAGATCACTGGTATTCTAACTGAAATGTTCCTGTAGGGAACTTAATTGCCGTACAGATTTTTTCCGTTTTATATTTAAATACGAACGGTGAAGTCCTTTTCGCTACTTTGGCGAATGTTGAATAAGTGAAAACAACAACCAAAAGTTTTGATTGTGAATATAGGTTGTTATTCCGTCCTTTTTCATAATCTACATCATCGTGAAGAAGTTGCAATCTATATATATAAAAATGAATTGGCGTTCGTATATACCGTAAGATTTCCGTATTGGCTCAACCGATTTTAAATATATTTTCTTCAATGTTTCCAATCTGTTTCATGTCTCATTTACCACATAAATTGTTTTTTTTCTAATCTCAATTTAAAATTTTTTTAGCTAATACTCAATAACGGCTTAACCGATTTTCAAAATTTTTTATTTTCTTTATTCTATCGGACATAGTGTTTATTTATCAACCCTCAATTTATTCATATATTAGCTAAAGAAGTTTAGCTACCATATAAATTGTAGTCAGTTGAGATCACTGGTATTCTAACTGAAATGTTCATGTAGGGAACTTAACTGCCGTACAGATTTTATCCGTTTCATATTTAAATATAAATGGTGAATTCCTTTTCGCTACTTTGGCGAATGTTGAATAAGTGAAAACCACAACCAAAAGTTTTGATTGTGAATATACATACATAGGTTGTTAATTGTAAATATAGGATGTTATTCATCATGGTGAAGAAGTTGTAATCTATATATATAGAAATGAATTGGCGTTCGTATATACCGTAAGATTTCCGTATTGGCTCAACCGATTTTAAATATATTTTCTTCAATGTTTCCAATCTGTTTCATGTCTCATTTACCACATAAATTGTTTTTTTTCTAATCTCAATTTAAAATTTTTTTAGCTAATACTCAATAACGGCTTGACCGATTTTCAAAATTTTTTCTTTTCTTTATTCTATCGGATATAGTGTTTATTTATATAGAACAAAACATTTTCTAAATTCTCAATTTGATCATATATTAGGTAAAGAAATTTAGTTACCATATAAATTGTAGTCAGTTGAGATCACTGGTATTCTAACTGAAATGTTCCTGTAGGGAACTTAATTGCCGTACAGATTTTTTCCGTTTTATATTTAAATAAGAACGGTGAATTCCTTTTCGCTACTTTGGCCAATGCTGAATAAGTGAAAACAACAACCAAAAGTTTTGATTGTGAATATAGGTTGTTATTCGTCCTTTTTCATAATCTACATCATCGTGAAGAAGTTGCAATCTATATATATAAAAATGAATTGGCGTTCGCATATACCGTAAGATCTCCGTATCGGCTCAACCGATTTTAAATACTTTTTCTTTAATGTTTCCAATCTGTTTCAGGTCTCATTTACCACATCAATTTTTTTTGTTAATCTCAATTAAAATTTTTTTGCTAATAATCTATAACGGCTTAACCTATTTTCAAAATTTTATCTTTTCTTTATTCTATCGGACATAGTGTTTATTTATATAGAACAAAACATTTTCTAAATCCTCAATTTAATCATATATTAGCTAAGGAAGTTTAGCTACCATATAAATTGTAGTCAGTTGAGATCACTGGTGTTCTAACTGAAATGTTCCTGTAGGGAACTTAATGCCGTACAGATTTTTTCCGTTTTATATTTAAATACAAAATTTACTTGACTACATGGTGAATTCATTTTCGCTACTTTGGCGAATGTTGAAAAAGTGAATACAACAACCAAAATTTTGGTTGTGAATATAGGTTGTTATTCCGTCCTTTTTCATAATCTATGTCATGGTGAAGAAGTTGTAATCTATATATATAAAAATGAATTGGCGTTCGTATATACCGTAAGATCTCCGGATCGGCTCAACCGATTTTAATTTTTTTTCTTTAATGTTTCCAATGTGTTTCACGTCTCATTTACCACATAAATTTTTTTTTTCTAATCTCAATTTAAATTTTTTTTAGCTAATACTCAATAACGGCTTGACTGATTTTTAAATTTTTTTCTTTTCTTTATTCTATCGGACATAGTGTTAATTTATATAGAACAAAACATTTTCTAAATCCCCAATTTGATCATATATTAGCTAAAGAAATTTAGCTACCATAAAAATTGTAGTCAGTTGAGATCACTGGTATTCTAACTGAAATGTTCCTGTAGGGAAGACAAGAACTAAAAGTTTTGATTGTGATTATAGATTTTTCTTCCTTAATTTTTCCAAATGGTGAATTCCTTTTCGCTACTTTGGCGCATGTTGAAAAAGTGAATACAACAACCAAAAGCTTTGATTGTGATTTGGCGCATGTTGAAAAAGTAAATACAACAACCAAAAGCTTTGATTGTTAACATAGGTTTTTATTCCGTACTTTATCATAATCTATATACATATATAAAAATGAATTGGCGTTCGTATATACCGTAAGATTTCCGTATCGGCTCAACCGATTTTAAATATATTTTCTTCAATGTTTCCAATCTGTTTCATGTCTCATTTACCACATAAATTGTTTTTTTTCTGATCTCAATTTAAATTTTTTTTAGCTAATACTCAATAACGGCTTAATCGATTTTCAAAATTTTTTATTTTCTGTATTCTATCGGACATAGTGTTTATTTATCAATCCTCAATTTATTCATATATTAGCTAAAGAAGTTTAGCTACTATATAAATTGTAGTCAGTTGAGATCACTGGTATTCTACCTGAAATGTAAATACAAATGGTGAATTCCTTTTCGCTACTTTGGCGAATGTTTAATAAGTGAAAACAACAACCAAAAGTTTTGATTGTGAATATACATACCCTACCAACCATGGCTCACCATGGTGAAACTCTGATTCCGAAAATTCACAAATTTTTACTAACACCAACGCATATTTTTAGAATTTGTATGGAAAACGACAAGTGCCTAAAAGTATGCTCCCACACTTACACGCAAAAATCTTTTCAACATGGGTAAAAAGTGAACCTCTCTGAACAAAATTACCCACTTTTTTATCCTCTTTTTTGGTAAGCGCGACTCAATGATTATCCAGATTTTTATCCGATCATGGTTGGCAGGGTACATGGGTTGTTAATTGTAAATCAGGCCTAGGCAATTTTGCAATTGAGGTAGTGTTAGTGAGAGCGCACCACTGAAATGCTGTCGTTTGTTTGTGTTCAGTGCGTCGCATTGTAAAGCTCTACAAGTAAGTTATCAATCAGCTGTTCGACTAACAGCTGTGCTCACCTGACTGGGAGCTCCGAATTCAGAGGCGAAATACGCAGGGTCTCATTCATGCGGACTGAAAAAATAGTACCACTAGCTATTGAAAAATGTATGCTAACTATGAAAATATGAGAAACTAGTTGTTGAAATATATTTATTGTTGCAGGTAATTTAGTTTAGAGTAGTTTGTACCAAAGTTTTCACTGTTTAAAGATCATTTTATGATATCTTCTTAAACTTTGTAAAACTT
Organism: Sphenella marginata; assembly: GCA_951509765.1. Lineage (NCBI taxonomy): Eukaryota > Metazoa > Arthropoda > Insecta > Diptera > Tephritidae > Sphenella > Sphenella marginata. Next base: position 79,709,210 of record OX608078.1, read on the forward strand.
TCCTGTGGTACTCGCAAAAGCAACCATGTAGTTGATGTTGCCATGGGAATTCTCTTGTTCTTCCTTGTTTACACTAAAATACCACGTGCTAATTTGGTAAATTTCAGTAAATACCTGAACTAATGAATAACTTCTCTTATTTATTTGGTATGTAAGTGAAGTTCCCCACTATTTTAAAGGGTTTACAAACAAAACGCAGGCTCAAATATCATTTTTTTCATATATGCGCAAAAGTGTTCACCTAAAGGTGCATTCACATGGTACTCGCAAGTTTCTTAGGCGTCGCTTTATTATAACGCGCTTTAAATGTTTGCATAATGTCAAAAGCCAGAAAACTCGTTCAATGCTATCTATTTTTAGCTGGTGTTAGGCTCAAACATGTATTTAACCAATTATACCAATAAAAGCAGAACAATAAAATATTTGTTGAATTTCTCTTCAGTTCGGTATGGAACCAATTTTCCTGTTTTAATTCATTTTAGCACATTGTGTCACGAGGTAGATAAGTATTTTAGATATTTCGTGCAAAATTCATATGAAAAGCTCTTTAAACATCGGTATCCTCACTAAAGCGGTAAAGCATGAATGTCTTATGCCGCTTACCGTATAACAATTCTGGTTGTGAAAAATAGTGGATTATGTGCCTCTTCTTAGTTCAAACACGACAATAGTTTAGTAAATTAGTTATTTTGTTAGTAAATTTTTATAAAAAAACATTTTGGACTCGACGAAATCTGTCCAATTGGATTACTAATATTGTTGGATATTTCAAGCAGGCTAATGTCTGTTTTATTCATTCAGTCCTTCACGTACCTGTATATGAATGCGTATAATAATATTTTTTCGAACGGTTAACTGCTACCGAACGGTTAACTTCCCCGGGTTTTTGTCCATATTGAAAAGAATACTCAGTATTGAACGGCTGAAGAACTGAACGAAGTGATCGATCCACTTCACTTTTGAAAAAAATCTAGTTGCCTAATGCCTAGCTGTAGCACAAACGATATTTTGAAACATGTGAATCAAATATTTTAGCTTCAAGATTTTACTAGAAACAAAGAAAACCGAAATGTTTTCCTTCATTAAGTGGATTAAGCAACATTTTATTCAATTATAAATGCGATATGGTATTATTTTCTACAATGTAAAGTTAGAACTTGTCCTTTGACACATTTCGGCTTATATTTCCATACTAAATATGCTTCAAAAGTTAACCTACACAGCAACCCTACACTGGAATTTCGCTCCATTTTTGATTGAAAATTACATCCCTGTTGCGATAGGGGTTGCTGTACTAGCTTTTTTTTTTACATTTTTCTCAGTGTCAACCGCTGATTTGACGTTTTTCTCAGTGTCAAAACCCTGTGTGTTAGAAAGAGAAAGGAACAAAGATAACTTACTTGTAGGATTTTACAATGGTGCGTCGCTAGCTAAGAAAGAAGCAAGGTGGTGCGCATCATTTTCGTTATCGCGCAAGAAATAAATATTATTACACAATGTGTATGAATATAATTATTTCATGTATGTTGATCAATGCTTTTAGCAAAAGCAAACTTTTATGTTTCTTCATTTGATGTACGCATTTGTTATCATGAAATAATTACATTCATTCATTTAGTGAAATACTTCCGCATATGCTGTTTGCTTTGTTGCTTGATAGTAAGACACTGCACAGAAATAAACAACAGCACTTCGTTTATCAGTGCGCTCACACAAGCGAAGCAAGCAAAGAGCGTAATAATCTGTGCGAATTTGGTTCTCAATTATGCGGACAATTGTCCCACTAAATGCCTGGGCCTGTTGTAAATATAGGTTGTTATTCATCATGATGTAAAAGTTGTAATCTATATATATAGAAATGAATTGGCGTTCGTATATACCGTAAGATCTCCGGATCGGCTCAACCGATTTTAAATATTTTTACTTAAATGTTTCCAATCTGTTTCACGTCTCATTTACCACATAAATTTTTATTTTTCTAATCTCAATTTAAAAATTTTTTAGCTAATACTCATTTATTTATTTTCTTTATTCTATCGGACATAGTGTTTATTTATCAATCCTCAATTTATTCATATATTAGCTAAAGAAGTTTAGCTACCATATAAACTGTAGTCAGTTGAGATCACTGGTATTCTAACTGAAATGTTCCTGTAGGGAACTTAATTGCCGTACAGATTTTTTCCGTTTTATATTTAAATACGAACGGTGAAGTCCTTTACGCTACTTTGGCGAATGTTGAATAAGTGAAAACAAACACCAAAAGTTTTGATTGTGAATATAGGTTGTTAGTCCGTCCTTTTTCATAATCTACATCATCGTGAAGAAGTTGCAATCTATATATATAAAAATGAATTGGCGTTCGTATATACCGTAAGATTTCCGTATTGGCTCAACCGATTTTAAATATATTTTCTTCAATGTTTCCAATCTGTTTCATGTCTCATTTACCACATAAATTGTTTTTTTTCTAATCTCAATTTAAAATTTTTTTAGCTAATACTCAATAACGGCTTAACCGATTTTGAAAATTTTTTATTTTCTTTATTCTATCGGACATAGTGTTTATTTATCAATCCTCAATTTACCTATTCATATATTAGCTAAAGAAGTTTAGCTACCATATAAATTGTAGTCAGTTGAGATCACTGGTATTCTAACTGAAATGTTCATGTAGGGAACTTAACTGCCGTACAGATTTTATCCGTTTCATATTTAAATATAAATGGTGAATTCCTTTTCGCTACTTTGGCGAATGTTGAATAAGTGAAAACAACAACCAAAAGTTTTGATTGTGAATATACATACATAGGTTGTTAATTGTAAATATAGGTTGTTATTCATCATGGTGAAGAAGTTGTAATCTATATATATAGAAATGAATTGGCGTTCGTATATACCGTAAGATCTCCGGATCGGCTTAACCGATTTTAAATATTTTTTCTTTAATGTTTCCAATCTGTTTCACGTCTCATTTACCACATAAATTTTTATTAGCTAATACTCAATAACGGCTTGACCGATTTTCAAAATTTTTTCTTTTCTTTATTCTATCGGATATAGTGTTTATTTATATAGAACAAAACATTTTCTAAATTCTCAATTTGATCATATATTAGGTAAAGAAATTTACTTCCATATAAATTGTATTCAGTTGAGATCACTGGTATTCTAACTGCAATGTTCCTGTAAGGAACTTAATTGCCGTACAGATTTTTTCCGTTTTATATTTAAATAAGAACGGTGAATTCCTTTTCGCTACTTTGGCCAATGCTGAATAAGTGAAAACAACAACCAAAAGTTTTGATTGTGAATATAGGTTGTTATTCGTCCTTTTTCATAATCTACATCATCGTGAAGAAGTTGCAATCTATATATATAAAAATGAATTGGCGTTCGTATATACCGTAAGATCTCCGTATCGGCTCAACCGATTTTAAATACTTTTTCTTTAATGTTTCCAATCTGTTTCAGGTCTCATTTACCACATCAATTTTTTTTGTTAATCTCAATTAAAATTTTTTTGCTAATAATCTATAACGGCTTAACCTATTTTCAAAATTTTATCTTTTCTTTATTCTATCGGACATAGTGTTTATTTATATAGAACAAAACATTTTCTAAATCCTCAATTTAATCATATATTAGCTAAGGAAGTTTAGCTACCATATAAATTGTAGTCAGTTGAGATCACTGGTGTTCTAACTGAAATGTTCCTGTAGGGAACTTAATGCCGTACAGATTTTTTCCGTTTTATATTTAAATACAAAATTTACTTGACTACATGGTGAATTCCTTTTCGCTACTTTGGCGAATGTTGAAAAAGTGAATACAACAACCAAAAGTTTTGGTTGTGAATATAGGTTGTTATTCCGTCCTTTTTCATAATCTATGTCATGGTGAAGAAGTTGTAATCTATATATATAAAAATGAATTGGCGTTCGTATATACCGTAAGATCTCCGGATCGGCTCAACCGATTTTAAATTTTTTTCTTTAATGTTTCCAATGTGTTTCACGTCTCATTTACCACATAAATTTTTTTTTTTCTAATCTCAATTAAATTTTTTTTAGCTAATACTAAATAACGGCTTGACTGATTTTTAAAATTTTTTCTTTTCTTTATTCTATCGGACATAGTGTTAATTTATATAGAACAAAACATTTTCTAAATCCCCAATTTGATCATATATTAGCTAAAGAAATTTAGCTACCATAAAAATTGTAGTCAGTTGAGATCACTGGTATTCTAACTGAAATGTTCCTGTAGGGAAGACAAGAACTAAAAGTTTTGATTGTGATTATAGATTTTTCTTCCTTAATTTTTCCAAATGGTGAATTCCTTTGCGCTACTTTGGCGCATGTTGAAAAAGTGAATACAACAACCAAAAGCTTTGATTGTGCTTTGGCGCATGTTGAAAAAGTAAATACAACAACCAAAAGCTTTGATTGTTAACATAGGTTTTTATTCCGTACTTTATCATAATCTATATATATAAAAATGAATTGGCGTTCGTATCTACCGTAAGATCTCCGGATCGGCTCAACCGATTTTAAATATTTTTTCTTTAATGTTTAAAATCTGTTTCACGTCTCATTTACCACATAATTTTTTTTTTTCTATTCTCAATTTAAAAAATTTTTAGCTAATACTCAATAACGGCTTGACCGATTTTCAAAATTTTTTCTTTTCTTTATTCTACCGGATATAGTGTTTATTTATATAGAACAAAACAATTTCTAAATTCTCAATGTGATCATATACTAGCTAAAGAAATTTAGCTACCATATAAATTGTAGTCAGTTGAGATCACTGGTATTTTAACTGAAATGTTCCTGTAGGGAAGACAACAACCAAAAGTTTTGATTGTGATTATAGATTTTTATTCCGTAATTTTTCCAAATGGTGAATTCCTTTTCGCTACTTTGGCGAATGTTGAAAAAGTGAATACAACAACCAAAAGTTTTGGTTGTGATTCGGCGCATGTTGAAAAAGTGAATACAACAACCAAAAGCTTTGATTGTAAACATAGGTTTTTATTCCGTCCTTTATCATAATCTATATATATAAAAATGAATTGGCGTTCGTATACACCGCAAGATTTCCGTATCGGCTCAACCGATTTTAAATATATTTTCTTCAATGTTTCCAATCTGTTTCATGTCTCATTTACCACATAAATTGTTTTTTTTCTAATCTCAATTTAAAATTTTTTTAGCTAATACTCAATAACGGCTTAACCGATTTTCAAAATTTTTTATTTTCTTTATTCTATCGGACATAGTGTTTATTTATCAATCCTCAATTTATTCATATATTAGCTAAAGAAGTTTAGCTACCATATAAATTGTAGTCAGTTAAGATCACTGGTATTCTAACTGAAATGTTCCTGTAGGGAACTTAACTGCCGTACAGATTTTTTCCGTTTCATATTTAAATACAAATGGTGAATTCCGTTTCGCTACTTTGGCGAATGTTGAATAAGTGAAAACAACAACCAAAGTTTTGATTGTGAATATACATACATAGGTTGTTAATTGTAAATATAGGTTGTTATTCATCATGGTGAAGAAGTTGTAATCTATGTATATATATAGAAATGAATTGGCGTTCGTATATACCGTAAGATCTCCGGATCGGCTTAACCGATTTTAAATATTTGTTCTTTAAAGTTTCCAATCTGTTTCACGTCTCATTTACCACATAAACTTTTATTTTTCTAATCTCAATTTAAAAATTTTTTAGCTAATACTCAATAACGGCTTGACCGATTTTCAAAATTTTTTATTTTCTTTATTCTATCGGACATAGTGTTTATTTATCAATCCTCAATTTAATCATATATTAGCTAAGGAAGTTTAGCTACCATATAAATTGTAGTCAGTTGAGATCACTGGTGTTCTAACTGAAATGTTCCTGTAGGGAACTTAATGCCGTACAGATTTTTTCCGTTTTATATTTAAATACAAAATTTACTTGACTAAATGGTGAATTCCTTTTCGCTACTTTGGCGAATGTTGAAAAAGGGAATACAACAACCAAAAGTTTTGGTTGTGAATATAGGTTGTTATTCCGTCCTTTTTCATAATCTATGTATATATATAAAAATGAATTGGCGTTCGTATGTCCCGTAAGATCTCCGTATCGGCTCAACCGATTTTAAAATTTTTTTCTTTAATGTTTCCAATATGTTTCTGTGATGATGCTTTAACGTAGCGTTTTCATCAAATCATGGCCGGTATTCTTAACTGACTAAACCTGGGTAAGTTAAATAGTTTTGTTCAGATACTGCAAAAGTGTGGCTGAAATGCATAAGAGCTTTTGGTTGGTAAGTCCAATGCACTACTAACAATTTAGCAGCGTCTTCTAAGTTAACTTATTCAACGCAAACCATGTAGTGCAGGATAATTTTAAGACAAAGGTAACCCAACAAACAATTTTGTTTGATATCACCTTGAGATGCATTTTAGGTCAAATGCCTTTCTCAAATCTCCAAGGTTAATTCTCAACAGCACCTCAATAGTTTAGTTATAGCATTCTCAACTTTAAAGCACTTTTTTAATATAGGAATTTCAGTGATTCTCAAGTTGAGAATGCATTAAATCTCAACTTCATCTTAAGGGCAATTCCATATTTGGCAACTTCATCTCAAATAATGCGCAAGTTGAGAAATAACGTTGGAGAACAAAGCTTAAACTCAAGTTGTGAGGAAAGCTGAATCTCCACTTGAGAATCACGGTTTTATCAAAAGTTGGAGAAAAGAAATTGTCTGGGTTTGTTGGGAACTTAGACATATATCTTTTTTTTAAGCTATACTTTTTTTTAGATACAATTGCTTGGTAACTTAAAAAAATTCACTTCAAGGATTAATTTAACAGCTGCAACAGTTAAATTCCGGTTATCGTTAACCGGCTTCTGTGAAAACAGCTCTATGGAGTTAATGAGCTAACCAGCCCCATGAGAAAACACCTGTTTGGTAGTTGCGGGGAGAGTGGTGTTAGTGGAGAGATCTTTAGTACGTAGGTGCAACTGTGAGGTTGCAAGTCATGCATACAGCTATGCCGGTGTATCTGTAGTCATGAGAGTTTCCCGAAACAAAAAATAAATAAAGTATGTCCACCAAAGCTGATAAAAAATAAGAAGGTATACCCGAGAAGCTCACATTTTTGGTTATGATATTATTTGATTGGAACTACGAACTTGAACCTGGAGAGCATAGAGGTGGATACCACTAATTTACCAAAAATGAAACTACTATTTTTAAATGTGAAACTTCTATTTTTAAAGCGTGAATTTGGGTGTAAAAAAAGAATATGAGAAAAGTTAATTAAAATGTTTGTTATTTTCAAAAGGTCTCAAGGTGTAAGGTACTGGACATGGTGTACTAAGAAGGTGACCGCAAGAAATCAGCTGATTTTTACTTTTTTTATTTGAAGCTGAATTTCGATTGCCAACCTAGAGAGAAAATTTCGTGTTTCATGATAAGTGTGGCAACATTGGCAAACATAGTTGTTGTGCGCCGTTGTAAGTTTGACAATCGAAACTCTAAATTACACTAACAAAATACATGGCAATTCAAGTTGCTCTCACCTTATCAGTAAAAAAAAATTATAACTTCTCAGTTCCCTGCTAGAAAAGTATGAATAATCTTTAAAGAACTATACATAAGGGAGTACCTTGGCAGAACAACGTCTGTCGGGTCAGCTAGTCTATATATATATAAATGAATTGGCGTTCGTATATCCCGTAAAATCCCCGTATCGGCTCAACCGATTTTAAATATTTTTTCTTTAATGTTCCCAATCTGTTTCAGGTCTCATTTACCACATAAATATTTTTATTTCTAGTCTCAATTTAAAATTTTTTAAGCCAATACTTAATAACGGCTTAACCGATTTTCAAAATTTTTTCTTTTCTTTATTCTATCGGACATAGTGTTTATTTATATAGAACAAAACATTTTCTAAATCCTCAATTTCATCATATACAAGGTGGCGCAAAAGTAATCTTCCTATCAGAAAATGCTATAAATTCTGTTTTGACATTTGTGTAGTAAACACATGCGAAATACACGTTAATAAACAATGTTACGCTACACTGCTCCAGAACGTGGAATATTGCTGACTATTTATTTGACCAATAATCGGTCGGTGACTTTGGCACAACGTGAATTTCGTCGCAGATTTCCTGGCCGTCCAACGCCTGCTGGTCAACGAGTTATTTTTGCCGCAACTTGATGAATTGGGATTGGAAAACATGTGGTTCCAACAAGACGGTGCAACAGCACTCACTGCACGTGCCACAACCGATATGCCGAGGGATGCATTTCACGGGCACCTAATCTCCCGTTTTGGCGATTTGCCTACTGATCAACGAGTTCTTTTTGCCGCAACTTGATGAATTGGGATTGGAAAACATGTGGTTCCAACAAGACGGTGCAACAGCACACACTGCACGTGCCCCAACCGATATGCTGAAGGATGCATTTCCCGGGCGCCTAATCTCCCGTTTTGGCGATTTGCACTGGCCAGCAAGATCGCCTGATTTGACCACTCCAGACTTCTTTTTGTGGGGCTTTTTGAAGTCGCGGGTTTATGTCAACAAGCCTCAGACTCTTGCAGCTCTTAAAGACGATATCCGTCAAGAATGTGAGGACCTATCGCCGGAAGTTTTGGCCAAAGTGATGGAAAATGCCATAAAAAGGGCTCAAATGACAATCAACTGTGGCGGCGGCCATTTACATGACTTCTGTTCTCGACTTGATGTAAAAAAAATTAAAAGACCAAATAAAAATAATCCACAAGAAGAATCAAAGTTTTTCATTTTGTTTTTGAATTACAGCCAAAAAACATCGGAAGATTACTTTTGCGCCACCCTGTATTAGCTAAAGAAGTTTAGCTACCATATAAGTTGTAGTCAGTTGAGATCACTGGTGTTCTAACTGAAATGTTCCTGTAGGGAACTTAATGCCTTACAGATTTTTTCCGTTTTATATTTAAATACAAATGGTGAATTCCTTTTCGCTACTTTGGCGAATGTTGAATAAGTGAATACAACAACCAAAAGTTATGATTGTGAATATAGGTTGTTATTCCGTCCTTTTTCATAATCTACATCATCGTGAAGAAGTTGCAATCTATATATATGAAAATGAATTGGCCTTCGTATATACCGTAAGATCTCCGTATCGGCTCAACCGATTTTAAATACTTTTTCTTTAATGTTTCCAATCTGTTTCAGGTCTCATTTACAACATCAATTTTTTTTTGTAATCTCAATTTCAATTTTGTTTAGCTAATAATCTATAACGGGTTAACATATTTTCAAACTTTTATCTTTTCTTTATTCTATGGGACATAGTGTTTATTTATATAGAACAAAACATTTTCTAAATCCTCAATTTAATCATATATTAGCTAAAGAAGTTTAGCTACCATATAAATTGTAGTCAGTTGAGATCACTGGTGTTCTAACTGAAATATTCCTGTAGGGAACTTAATGCCTTACAGATTTTTTCCGTTTTATATTTAAATACAAATGGTGAATTCCTTTTCGCTACTTTGGCGAATGTTGAATAAGTGAATACAACAACCAAAAGTTATGATTGTGAATATAGGTTGTTATTCCGTCCTTTTTCATAATCTACATCATCGTGAAGAAGTTGCGATCTATATATATGAAAATGAATTGGCGTTCGTATATACCGTAAGATCTCCGTATCGGCTCAACCGATTTTAAATACTTTTTCTTTAATGTTTCCAATCTGTTTCAGGTCTCATTTAACACATCAATTTTTTTTTGTAATCTCAATTTAAATTTTTTTTAGCTAAGTAATACTCAATAACGTCTTAACCGATTTTCAAAATTTTTTCTTTTCTTTATTCTATCAGACATAGTGTTTATTTATATAGAACAAAACATTTTCTAAATCCTCAATTTAATCATATGTTTGCTAAAGAAATTTAGCTACCATATAAATTGTAGTCAGTTGAGATCACTGTTATTCTAACTGAAAATTTCCTGTAGGGAAGTTAATTGCCGTACAGATTTTTTCCGTTCTATATTTAAATACAAATGGTGAATTCCTTTTCGCTACTTTGGCGAATGTGAAAAAGTGAATACAACAACCAAAAGCTTTTATTGTAAACATAGGTTTTTATTCCGTCCTTTATCATAGTCTATATATATAAAAATGAATTGGCTTTCGTATATACCGTAAGATCTCCGGATCGGCTCAACCGATTTTAAATTTTTTTCTTTAATGTTTCCAATGTGTTTCACGTCTCATTTACCACATCAATTTTTTTTTTTCTAATCTCAATTTACATTTTTTTTAGCTAATACTCAATAACGGCTTGACCGATTTTCAAAATTTTTTATTTTCTTTATTCTATCGGACATAGTGTTAATTTATATAGAACAAAACATTTTCTAAATCCCCAATTTGATCATATATTAGCTAAAGAAATTTAGCTACCATAAAAATTGTAGTCAGTTGAAATCACTGGTATTCTAACTGAAATGTTCCTGTAGGGAAGACAACAACCAAAAGTTTTGATTGTGATTATAGATTTTTATTCCGTAATTTTTCCAAATGGTGAATTCCTTTTCGCTACTTTGGCGAATGTTGAAAAAGTGAATACAACAACCAAAAGTTTTGATTGTGATTCGGCGCATGTTGAAAAAGTGAATACAACAACCAAAAGCTTTGATTGTAAACATAGGTTTTTATTCCGTCCTTTATAATAATCTATATCTGTATATAAAAATGAAATGGCGTTCGTATATACCGTAAGATTTCCGTATCGGCTCAACCGATTTTAAATATATTTTCTTCAATTTTTCCAATCTGTTTCATGTCTCATTTACCACATAAATTGTTTTTTTTCTAATCTCAATTTAAAATTTTTTTAGCTAATACTAAATAACGGCTTAACCGATTTTCAAAATTTTTTATTTTCTTTATTCTATCGGACATAGTGTTTATTTATCAATCCTCAATTTATTCATATATTAGCTAAAGAAGTTTAGCTACCATATAAATTGTAGTCAGTTGAGATCACTGGTATTCTAACTGAAATGTTCCTGTAGGGAACTTAACTGCCGTACAGACTTTTTCCGTTTCATATTTAAATACAAATGGTGAATTCCTTTTCGCTACTTTGGCGAATGTTGAATAAGTGAAAACAACAACCAAAAGTTTTGATTGTGAATATACATACATAGGTTGTTAATTGTAAATATAGGTTGTTATTCATCATGGTGAAGAAGTTGTAATCTATGTATATATATAGAAATGAATTGGCGTTCGTATATACCGTAAGATCTCCGTATCGGCTCAACCGATTTTAAATACTTTTTCTTTAATGTTTCCAATCTGTTTCAGGTCTCATTTACCACATCAATTTTTTTTTGTAATCTCAATTTAAATTTTTTTTAGCTAATAATCTATAACGGCTTAACATATTTTCAAACTTTTATCTTTTCTTTATTCCATCGGACATAGTGTTTACTTATATAGAACAAAACATTTTCTAAATCCTCAATTTAATCATATATTAGCTAAGGAAGTTTAGCTACCATATAAATTGTAGTCAGTTGAGATCACTGGTGTTCTAACTGAAATGTTCCTGTAGGGAACTTAATGCCGTACAGATTTTTTCCGTTTTATATTTAGATACAAAATTTACTTGACTAAATGGTGAATTCCTTTTCGCTACTTTGGCGAATGTTGAAAAAGGGAATACAACAACCAAAAGTTTTGGTTGTGAATATAGGTTGTTATTCCGTCCTTTTTCATAATCTATGTATTTATATATAAATATGAATTGGCGTTCGTATGTCCCGTAAGATCTCCGTATCGGCTCAACCGATTTTCAAATTTTTTTCTTTAATGTTTCCAATATGTTTCTGTGATGATGCTTTAACGTAGCGTTTTCATCAAATCATGGCCGGTATTCTTAACTGACTAAACCTGGGTAAGTTAAATAGTTTTGTTCAGATACTGCAAAAGTGTGGCTGAAATGCATAAGAGCTTTTGGTTGGTAAGTCCAATGCACTACTAACAATTTAGCAGCGTCTTCTAAGTTAACTTATTCAACGCAAACCATGTAGTGCAGGATAATTTTAAGACAAAGGTAACCCAACAAACAATTTTGTTTGATATCACCTTGAGATGCATTTTAGGTCAAATGCCTTTCTCAAATCTCCAAGGTTAATTCTCAACAGCACCTCAATAGTTTAGTTATAGCATTCTCAACTTTAAATCACTTTTTTAATATAGGAATTTCAGTGATTCTCAAGTTGAGAATGCATTAAATCTCAACTTGATCTTAAGGGCAATTCCCTATTTGGCAACTTCATCTCAAATAATGCGCAAGTTGAGAAATAACGTTGGAGAACAAAGCTTAAACTCAAGTTGTGAGGAAAGCTGAATCTCCACTTGAGAATCAAGGTTTTATCAAAAGTTGGAGAAAAAAAATTGTCTGGGTTTGTTGGGAACTTTGACATATATCTTTTTTTTAAGCTATACTTTTTTTTTAGATACAATTGCTTGGTAACTTAAAAAAATTCACTTCAAGGGTTAATTTAACAGCTGCAACAGTTAAATTCCGGTTATCGTTAACCGGCTTCTGTGAAAACAGCTCTATGGAGTTAATGAGCTAACCAGCCCCATGAGAAAACACCTGTTTGGTAGTTGCGGGGAGAGTGGTGTTAGTGGAGAGATCTTTAGTACGTAGGTGCAACTGTGAGGTTGCAAGTCATGCATACAGCTATGCCGGTGTATCTGTAGTCATGAGAGTTTCCCGAAACAAAAAATAAATAAAGTATGTCCACCAAAGCTGATAAAAAATAAGAAGGTATACCCGAGAAGCTCACTTTTTTGGTTATGATATTATTTGGTTGGGACTACGAACTTGAACCTGGAGAGCATAGAGGTGGATACCGCTAATTTACCAAAAATGAAACTACTATTTTTAAATGTGAAACTTCTATTTTTAAAGCGTGAATTTGGGTGTAAAAAAAGAATATGAGAAAAGTTAATTAAAATGTTTGTTATTTTCAAAAGGTCTCAAGGTGTAAGGTACTGGACATGGTGTACTAAGAAGGTGACCGCAAGAAATCAGCTGATTTTTACTTTTTTTATTTGAAGCTGAATTTCGATTGCCAACCTAGAGAGAAAATCTTCGCGTTTCATGATAAGTGTGGCAACATTGGCAAACATTGTTGTTGTGCGCCGTTGTAAGTTTGACAATCGAAACTCTAAATTACACTAACAAAATACATGGCAATTCAAGTTGCTCTCACCTTATCAGTAAAAAAAAATTATAACTTCTCAGTTCCCTGCTAGAAAAGTATGAACAATCTTTAAAGAACTATACATAAGGGAGTACCTTGGCAGAACAACGTCTGTCGGGTCAGCTAGTCTATATATATATAAATGAATTGGCGTTCGTATATCCCGTAAAATCTCTGTATCGGCACAACCGATTTTAAATATTTTTTCTTTTCTTTATTCTATCGGACATAGTGTTTATTTATATAGAACAAAACATTTTCTAAATCCTCAATTTCATCATATACAAGGTGGCGCAAAAGTAATCTTCCTATCAGAAAATGCTATAAATTTTGCGATTGGCCCCTAAAATCAATTCTGTTTTGACATTTGTGTAGTAAACACATGCGAAATACACGTTAATAAACAATGTTACGCTACACTGCTCCAGAACGTGGAATATTGCTGACTATTTATTTGACCAATAATCGGTCGGTGACTTTGGCACAACGTGAATTTCGTCGCCGATTTCCTGGCCGTCCAACGCCTACTGGTCAACGAGTTATTTTTGCCGCAACTTGATGAATTGGGATTGGAAAACATGTGGTTCCAACAAGACGGTGCCACAGCACACACTGCACGTGCCACAACCGATATGCCGAGGGATGCATTTCCCGGGCGCCTAATCTCCCGTTTTGGCGATTTGCCTACTGATCAACGAGTTCTTTTTGCCGCAACTTGATGAATTGGGATTGGAAAACATGTGGTTCCAACAAGACGGTGCAACAGCACACACTGCACGTGCCCCAACCGATATGCTGAAGGATGCATTTCCCGGGCGCCTAATCTCCCGTTTTGGCGATTTGCACTGGCCAGCAAGATCGCCTGATTTGACCACTCCAGACTTCTTTTTGTGGGGCTTTTTGAAGTCGCGGGTTTATGTCAACAAGCCTCAGACTCTTGCAGCTCTTAAAGACGATATCCGTCAAGAATGTGAGGACCTATCGCCGGAAGTTTTGGCCAAAGTGATGGAAAATGCCATAAAAAGGGCTCAAATGACAATCAACTGTGGCGGCGGCCATTTACATGACTTCTGTTCTCGACTTGATGTAAAAGAAATTAAAAGACCAAATAAAAATAATCCACAAGAAGAATCAAAGTTTTTCATTTTGTTTTTGAATTACAGCCAAAAAACATCGGAAGATTACTTTTGCGCCACCCTGTATTAGCTAAAGAAGTTTAGCTACCATATAAGTTGTAGTCAGTTGAGATCACTGGTGTTCTAACTGAAATGTTCCTGTAGGGAACTTAATGCCTTACAGATTTTTTCCGTTTTATATTTAAATACAAATGGTGAATTCCTTTTCGCTACTTTGGCGAATGTTGAATAAGTGAATACAACAACCAAAAGTTATGATTGTGAATATAGGTTGTTATTCCGTCCTTTTTCATAATCTACATCATCGTGAAGAAGTTGCAATCTATATATATGAAAATGAATTGGCCTTCGTATATACCGTAAGATCTCCGTATCGGCTCAACCGATTTTAAATACTTTTTCTTTAATGTTTCCAATCTGTTTCAGGTCTCATTTACCACATCAATTTTTTTTTGTAATCTCAATTTAAATTTTTTTTAGCTAATAATCTATAACGGCTTAACATATTTTCAAACTTTTATCTTTTCTTTATTCTATCGGACATAGTGTTTATTTATATAGAACAAAACATTTTCTAAATCCTCAATTTAATCATATATTAGCTAAAGAAGTTTAGCTACCATATAAATTGTAGTCAGTTGAGATCACTGGTGTTCTAACTGAAATGTTCCTGTAGGGAACTTAATGCCTTACAGATTCTTTCCGTTTTATATTTAAATACAAATGGTGAATTCCTTTTCGCTACTTTGGCGAATGTTGAATAAGTGAATACAACAACCAAAAGTTATGATTGTGAATATAGGTTGTTATTCCGTCCTTTTTCATAATCTACATCATCGTGAAGAAGTTGCGATCTATATATATGAAAATGAATTGGCGTTCGTATATACCGTAAGATCTCCGTATCGGCTCAACCGATTTTAAATACTTTTTCTTTAATGTTTCCAATCTGTTTCAGGTCTCATTTACCACATCAATTTTTTTTTTGTAATCTCAATTTAAATTTTTTTTAGCTAATACTCAATAACGTCTTAACCGATTTTCAAAATTTTTTCTTTTCTTTATTCTATCAGACATAGTGTTTATTTATATAGAACAAAACATTTTCTAAATCCTCAATTTAATCATATGTTAGCTAAAGAAATTTAGCTACCATATAAATTGTAGTCAGTTGAGATCACTGGTATTCTAACTGAAAATTTCCTGTAGGGAACTTAATTGCCGTACAGATTTTTTCCGTTCTATATTTAAATACAAATGGTGAATTCCTTTTCGCTACTTTGGCGAATGTTGAAAAAGTGAATACAACAACCAAAAGCTTTTATTGTAAACATAGGTTTTTATTCCGTCCTTTATCATAGTCTATATATATAAAAATGAATTGGCGTTCGTATATACCGTAAGATCTCCGGATCGGCTCAACCGATTTTAAATTTTTTTCTTTAATGTTTCCAATGTGTTTCACGTCTCATTTACCACATAAATTTTTTTTTTTCTAATCTCAATTTAAATTTTTTTTAGCTAATACTCAATAACGGCTTGACCGATTTTCAAAATTTTTTCTTTTCTTTATTCTATCGGATATAGTGTTAATTTATATAGAACAAAACATTTTCTAAATCCCCAATTTGATCATATATTAGCTAAAGAAATTTAGCTACCATAAAATTTGTAGTCAGTTGAGATCACTGGTATTCTAACTGAAATGTTCCTGTAGGGAAGACAAGAAGTAAAAGTTTTGATTGTGATTATAGATTTTTCTTCCTTAATTTTTCCAAATGGTGAATTCCTTTTCGCTACTTTGGCGCATGTTGAAAAAGTGAATACAACAACCAAAAGCTTTGATTGTGATTTGGCGCATGTTGAAAAAGTAAATACAACAACCAAAAGCTTTGATTGTTAACATAGGTTTTTATTCCGTACTTTATCATAATCTATATCTGTATATAAAAATGAAATGGCGTTCGTATATACCGTAAGATCTCCGGATCGGCTCAACCGATTTTAAATATTTTTTCTTTAATGTTTCCAATCTGTTTCACGTCTCATTTACCACATAATTTTTTTTTTTCTAATCTCAATTTAAAAAATTTTTAGCTAATACTCAATAACGGCTTGACCGATTTTCAAAATTTTTTCTTTTCTTTATTCTATCGGACATAGTGTTAATTTATATAGAACAAAACATTTTCTAAATCCGCAATTTGATCATATATTAGCTAAAGAAATTTAGCTACCATAAAAATTGTAGTCAGTTGAGATCACTGGTATTCTAACTGAAATGTTCCTGTAGGGAAGGCAACAACCAAAAGTTTTGATTGTGATTATAGATTTTTATTCCGTAATTTTTCCAAATGGTGAATTCCTTTTCGCTACTTTGGCGAATGTTGAAAAAGTGAATACAACAACCAAAAGTTTTGATTGTGATTCGGCGCATGTTGAAAAAGTGAATACAACAACCAAAAGCTTTGGTTGTAAACATAGGTTTTTATTCCGTCCTTTGTAATAATCTATATCTGTATATAAAAATGAAATGGCGTTCGTATATACCGTAAGATTTCCGTATCGGCTCAACCGATTTTAAATATATTTTCTTCAATGTTTCCAATCTGTTTCATGTCTCATTTACCACATAAATTGTTTTTTTTCTAATCTCAATTTAAATTTTTTTTAGCTAATACTCAATAACGGCTTAACCGATTTTCAAAATTTTTTATTTTCTTTATTCTATCGGACATAGTGTTTATTTATCAATCCTCAATTTATTCATATATTAGCTAAAGAAGTTTAGCTACCATATAAATTGTAGTCAGTTGAGATCACTGGTATTCTAACTGAAATGTTCCTGTAGGGAACTTAACTGCCGTACAGACTTTTTCCGTTTCATATTTAAATACAAATGGTGAATTCCTTTTCGCTACTTTGGCGAATGTTGAATAAGTGAAAACAACAACCAAAAGTTTTGATTGTGAATATACATACATAGGTTGTTAATTGTAAATATAGGTTGTTATTCATCATGGTGAAGAAGTTGTAATCTATGTATATATATAGAAATGAATTGGCGTTCGTATATACCGTAAGATCTCCGGATCGGCTTAACCGATTTTAAATATTTTTTCTTTAATGTTTCCAATCTGTTTCACGTCTCATTTACCACATAAACTTTTATTTTTCTAATCTCAATTTAAAATTTTTTTAGCTAATACTCAATAACGGCTTGACCGATTTTCAAAATTTTTTCTTTTCTTTATTCTATCGGACATAGTGTTTATTTATATAGAACAAAACATTTTCTAAATCCTCAATTTAATCATATATTAGCTAAGGAAGTTTAGCTACCATATAAATTGTAGTCAGTTGAGATCACTGGTGTTCTAACTGAAATGTTCCTGTAGGGAACTTAATGCCGTACAGATTTTTTCCGTTTTATATTTAAATACAAAATTTACTTGACTAAATGGTGAATTCCTTTTCGCTACTTTGGCGAATGTTGAAAAAGTGAATACAACAACCAAAAGTTTTGGTTGTGAATATTGGTTGTTATTCCGTCCTTTTTCATAATCTATGTATTTATATATAAATATGAATTGGCGTTCGTATGTCCCGTAAGATCTCCGTATCGGCTCAACCGATTTTCAAATTTTTTTCTTTAATGTTTCCAATATGTTTCTGTGATGATGCTTTAACGTAGCGTTTTCATCAAATCATGGCCGGTATTCTTAACTGACTAAACCTGGGTAAGTTAAATAGTTTTGTTCAGATACTGCAAAAGTGTGGCTGAAATGCATAAGAGCTTTTGGTTGGTAAGTCCAATGCACTACTAACAATTTAGCAGCGTCTTCTAAGTTAACTTATTCAACGCAAACCATGTAGTGCAGGATAATTTTAAGACAAAGGTAACCCAACAAACAATTTTGTTTGATATCACCTTGAGATGCATTTTAGGTCAAATGCCTTTCTCAAATCTCCAAGGTTAATTCTCAACAGCACCTCAATAGTTTAGTTATAGCATTCTCAACTTTAAATCACTTTTTTAATATAGGAATTTCAGTGATTCTCAAGTTGAGAATGCATTAAATCTCAACTTCATCTTAAGGGCAATTCCCTATTTGGCAATTTCTCAACTTCATCTCAAATAATGCGCAAGTTCAGAAATAACGTTGGAGAACAAAGCTTAAACTCAAGTTGTGAGGAAAGCTGAATCTCCACTTGAGAATCAAGGTTTTATCAAAAGTTGGAGAAAAAAATTGTCTGGGTTTGTTGGGAACTTAGACATATATCTTTTTTTTAAGCTATACTTTTTTTTTAGATACAATTGCTTGGTAACTTAAAAAAATTCACTTCAAGGGTTAATTTAACAGCTGCAACAGTTAAATTCCGGTTATCGTTAACCGGCTTCTGTGAAAACAGCTCTATGGAGTCAATGAGATAACCAGCCCCATGAGTTTACGAATGCGGTTAGAGTAGACGTGTTTTAATCGCTGCTGCTTTTATATACTTTTAATTTACTTTTGCTACTATTTTAAACGCCAAAAAAGTTGAAATCCGTAGGGTAAAACCGGGATAGATGCCCCAACGGGATAGATGCCCCATATTCAAAAAATCTAACTTCCCAAACTCGTGACTAAAAACTAATTTAATAATTAACAGCCGCAGCCACAGCGCACTTTAGTTATCTAAGAGCCTTCGAGCAGTGAACACGCGTTTAGTTAGAATAACACATTTTGTCTGCGTCGAAATTGAAATATACGTAAAAGTTTTAAAGGTAAGTATTTAACTTTGTATAACTTTATAATTAGTAATAATTTATATTATATTTTTTATTACCTCAATATACTGATTCATCGAGACTGCATCTAACTAAAAATAGATGAATTTTTGTTTTTAATTTATTAAAAATATACGTAGGCATCTATCCCTATCAAAAAGGATAGATGCCCTGATTTTTCGGGGGATAGATGCCCCTAAGGGCAAAAATCACAATGGGGTAAGTGTATATTTTTAAAATACTTTTGGAGTCTGATATATATTTTACTAGCAGACCCGGCAGACGTTGTTCTGCCTGACCTGTGACTTCCCTAGAAATACATTTTCAACTATTTTTCTATTAATTTTTAACATTCCATTTATTGCAGTGCTTTAGTATATGCAATGTTTCCGGTTTTAACGTATTTGGTATAAACAAATAAATTTGTTGGATGTCCAACTCAAAAAACGAATCTTTTGAACTCAATGGCTATGACACAAACCATTATGCGCTGCTGAGCAGATGTGTAGTTAGTATTTATTTAATTATATCCTATATCTACCACTTAACGCCACTATTATGATTTTATGGAAATCCTATAATACTCTAGATGTGTACAAACGGCAATAACAAACAAAAAAATTAAGTGCTTTGATTAAGATTTAAGAACATTAAAATGTCACTAAAGCAAATACATTCAGGGATATAACGAATTGAAATATTACTTAGCTGTGGTCTTAGAACTGACCACTTTTCCAAAAAATTTACAAATGTATGTATGTCGTACCCCACGAAGATTTTCACGTATTGGAAAAGTTTAAAACAGATCAACCATAAACTTTGGACATTATGGAAGTACAAACAAAGTACTGAATACAAAAATTGTGGGCGTGGCACCGCCCACTTTTCCAAAATTTCATAAATCTTGAAAAGAAGAACTGAAAAAAAACTTGAGTCAAATCTGTCCAGCCGTTCTCATTTTTTTCCTATCATTTTTGAATTGATTAATATGAAATAAGAAATTAATAATATATTTATGTGATAATACTTAAGGCTGGTTTTCATTAGGTCAAAATGACTGACCACAAAAACTGACTTAACTGACACTATGGCCATTTGGTGTCAAATGTGTTTTCATTACGACTTAAAAACTGACATGAAGTCGATAAAGCAGAGCGTGTCAAAGACTGACGTCAAATTGTGGTGTCAGGCGATTGACATCCCGTTTTCACTACAATTGCCCAGTCAGTTGTTTGACAAGCTACTCCACTATAAATTGTAGGGTAGCGAGTTCCCACCCCAACTTTTGTTAAATGTTTTTTTTTAACTTTTTATTAACTTTTCTTTGTTTTTTAATTGCAAGTATTATTTTTTTTATATATTTTCACTTTTTTGTTTTGTTCCCGACACAAAAACATACAAATTTGTGATATGAATACAACGTAGCCGACCAGAAAATGGTAATATTACAGAATTAAAAAAGAAAACAATAATATAAAATGGAAAAAATATAAAAAATAAAATAAAAAAGGAAAAGAAAAATTTTTTGACAAAATTTGGGGTGCGAACCCGACTCCACAACCGAATTGAGTCATATGAAATAGATTTGCCAACATGTTGGCAAATTTATTTTGAGTGTCAATCGTTGCAAACTGCGCTGTCATACTGGAATTTGACTGTTTTCACATGCATGTCATTTTATATGACAACGAGTCGTCAAAACTGACAGCAAACGCAATTGACTCCATATGCCAGCCGTTTTCATTAGTATGCCACCATTTGATGTCATATTTTGACCTTATGAAAACCAGCCTTTACATGTACATATGTATATATTTTAATTAAATATTTTTGAACCATGAAGCAATTGTATAAAATACGAATAACGGGGTTTCACAAAATGCGTTCACTACAAAATATGTACATATATGGATTTGATTTTTACTTATCCCTCAGCAACACGAAAACGTACATATGTACATAAGAATGTTAATTTTGTTTTTATTTAAAGCGTCATACATACATACATATGTATGTATGTACGAAGCGAAGTACCGCTACCGAGCGCTCGCTTAACTTAAATCGATTCATTTGGTTGACAGCGAACAAACACACAAACAGCTTTTTTTAGAAAAGGTGCTCCTATTGTTTAAACAATTTTGGTTAAATAATATATGAATCAACTATTTTTTTTGATGCAGAACGAAAGTAAATATTTCAAAGTTTAACTTCAAGTAAGTTTCATTCTAATCGGTGGATCCGTTTATGATTTGAGGCTGTGTAAACAAAAAAATTTATATATTTGTAAGTTTTGCAAGCTTGAGATCAGAGAAACAATAATTCGTAATGAATTTTAATTGTCAGTTTTTGGGAAAAATTTATAATTGGAGAAAAATTACATTGTTAAATCACAGCGATGGATAGGATTACATGTTTCAGAGTTTCCAAGCTCATCATCAGATCCCTTTTCGGACACTGGGATGCGAACCAGTGTCTGCACCAAAGCCGCTGTTAGAAAATTCTAACATCTAAGCTATGATGCCCTGTGACGTCACAATGCACTTATCTCCACTTCAATTAATTCCCTTTTGTTTGTTTGTTCTTGCCAACAGTGAGCACACATTGTTGTTAGACCTTCGGTCATACGAACGAATGCGTGTGCTGGACTTTTTTGTTTGTACATATTTACATATGTACGTAAACCCGTGCTACGGTTCTTAATATTTTGTTGTTGGTTTTTGCGATCTTTCTTGTTTTTACATATTTGTAATTTTTGCAAGCTTGAGATCAGAGAAACAATAATTCGTAATGAATTTTAATTGTCAGTTTTTGGGAAAAATTTATAATTGGAGAAAAATTACATTGTTAAATCACAGCGATGGATAGGATTACATGTTTCAGAGTTTCCAAGCTCATCATCAGATCCCTTTTCGGACACTGGGATGCGAACCAGTGTCTGCACCAAAGCCGCTGTTAGAAAATTCTAACATCTAAGCTATGATGCCCTGTGACGTCACAATGCACTTATCTCCACTTCAATTAATTCCCTTTTGTTTGTTTGTTCTTGCCAACAGCGAGCACACATTGTTGTTAGACCTTCGGTCATACGAACGAATGCGTGTGCTGGACTTTTTTGTTTGTACATATTTACATATGTACGTAAACCCGTGCTACGGTTCTTAATATTTTGTTGTTGGTTTTTGCGATCTTTCTTGTTTTTACATATTTGTAAGTTTTGCAAGCTTGAGATCAGAGAAACAATAATTCGTAATGAATTTTAATTGTCAGTTTTTGGGAAAAATTTATAATTGGAGAAAAATTACATTGTTAAATCACAGCGATGGATAGGATTACATGTTTCAGAGTTTCCAAGCTCATCATCAGATCCCTTTTCGGACACTGGGATGCGAACCAGTGTCTGCACCAAAGCCGCTGTTAGAAAATTCTAACATCTAAGCTATGATGCCCTGTGACGTCACAATGCACTTATCTCCACTTCAATTAATTCCCTTTTGTTTGTTTGTTCTTGCCAACAGTGAGCACACATTGTTGTTAGACCTTCGGTCATACGAACGAATGCGTGTGCTGGACTTTTTTGTTTGTACATATTTACATATGTACGTAAACCCGTGCTACGGTTCTTAATATTTTGTTGTTGGGTTTTGCGATCTTTCTTGTTTTTACATATTTGTAAGTTTTGCAAGCTTGAGATCAGAGAAACAATAATTCGTAATGAATTTTAATTGTCTGTTTTTGGGAAAAATTTATAATTGGAGAAAAATTACATTGTTAAATCACAGCGATGGATAGGATTACATGTTTCAGAGTTTCCAAGCTCATCATCAGATCCCTTTTCGGACACTGGGATGCGAACCAGTGTCTGCACCAAAGCCGCTGTTAGAAAATTCTAACATCTAAGCTATGATGCCCTGTGACGTCACAATGCACTTATCTCCACTTCAATTAATTCCCTTTTGTTTGTTTGTTCTTGCCAACAGTGAGCACACATTGTTGTTAGACCTTCGGTCATACGAACGAATGCGTGTGCTGGACTTTTTTGTTTGTACATATTTACATATGTACGTAAACCCGTGCTACGGTTCTTAATATTTTGTTGTTGGTTTTTGCGATCTTTCTTGTTTTTACATATTTGTAAGTTTTGCAAGCTTGAGATCAGAGAAACAATAATTCGTAATGAATTTTAATTGTCAGTTTTTGGGAAAAATTTATAATTGGAGAAAAATTACATTGTTAAATCACAGCGATGGATAGGATTACATGTTTCAGAGTTTCCAAGCTCATCATCAGATCCCTTTTCGGACACTGGGATGCGAACCAGTGTCTGCACCAAAGCCGCTGTTAGAAAATTCTAACATCTAAGCTATGATGCCCTGTGACGTCACAATGCACTTATCTCCACTTCAATTAATTCCCTTTTGTTTGTTTGTTCTTGCCAACAGTGAGCACACATTGTTGTTAGACCTTCGGTCATTCGAACGAATGCGTGTGCTGGACTTTTTTGTTTGTACATATTTACATATGTACGTAAACCCGTGCTACGGTTCTTAATATTTTGTTGTTGGTTTTTGCGATCTTTCTTGTTTTTACATATTTGTAAGTTTTGCAAGCTTGAGATCAGAGAAACAATAATTCGTAATGAATTTTAATTGTCAGTTTTTGGGAAAAATTTATAATTGGAGAAAAATTACATTGTTAAATCACAGCGATGGATAGGATTACATGTTTCAGAGTTTCCAAGCTCATCATCAGATCCCTTTTCGGACACTGGGATGCGAACCAGTGTCTGCACCAAAGCCGCTGTTAGAAAATTCTAACATCTAAGCTATGATGCCCTGTGACGTCACAATGCACTTATCTCCACTTCAATTAATTCCCTTTTGTTTGTTTGTTCTTGCCAACAGTGAGCACACATTGTTGTTAGACCTTCGGTCATACGAACGAATGCGTGTGCTGGACTTTTTTGTTTGTACATATTTACATATGTACGTAAACCCGTGCTACGGTTCTTAATATTTTGTTGTTGGTTTTTGCGATCTTTCTTGTTTTTACATATTTGTAAGTTTTGCAAGCTTGAGATCAGAGAAACAATAATTCGTAATGAATTTTAATTGTCAGTTTTTGGGAAAAATTTATAATTGGAGAAAAATTACATTGTTAAATCACAGCGATGGATAGGATTACATGTTTCAGAGTTTCCAAGCTCATCATCAGATCCCTTTTCGGACACTGGGATGCGAACCAGTGTCTGCACCAAAGCCGCTGTTAGAAAATTCTAACATCTAAGCTATGATGCCCTGTGACGTCACAATGCACTTATCTCCACTTCAATTAATTCCCTTTTGTTTGTTTGTTCTTGCCAACAGTGAGCACACATTGTTGTTAGACCTTCGGTCATACGAACGAATGCGTGTGCTGGACTTTTTTGTTTGTACATATTTACATATGTACGTAAACCCGTGCTACGGTTCTTAATATTTTGTTGTTGGTTTTTGCGATCTTTCTTGTTTTTACATATTTGTAATTTTTGCAAGCTTGAGATCAGAGAAACAATAATTCGTAATGAATTTTAATTGTCAGTTTTTGGGAAAAATTTATAATTGGAGAAAAATTACATTGTTAAATCACAGCGATGGATAGGATTACATGTTTCAGAGTTTCCAAGCTCATCATCAGATCCCTTTTCGGACACTGGGATGCGAACCAGTGTCTGCACCAAAGCCGCTGTTAGAAAATTCTAACATCTAAGCTATGATGCCCTGTGACGTCACAATGCACTTATCTCCACTTCAATTAATTCCCTTTTGTTTGTTTGTTCTTGCCAACAGCGAGCACACATTGTTGTTAGACCTTCGGTCATACGAACGAATGCGTGTGCTGGACTTTTTTGTTTGTACATATTTACATATGTACGTAAACCCGTGCTACGGTTCTTAATATTTTGTTGTTGGTTTTTGCGATCTTTCTTGTTTTTACATATTTGTAAGTTTTGCAAGCTTGAGATCAGAGAAACAATAATTCGTAATGAATTTTAATTGTCAGTTTTTGGGAAAAATTTATAATTGGAGAAAAATTACATTGTTAAATCACAGCGATGGATAGGATTACATGTTTCAGAGTTTCCAAGCTCATCATCAGATCCCTTTTCGGACACTGGGATGCGAACCAGTGTCTGCACCAAAGCCGCTGTTAGAAAATTCTAACATCTAAGCTATGATGCCCTGTGACGTCACAATGCACTTATCTCCACTTCAATTAATTCCCTTTTGTTTGTTTGTTCTTGCCAACAGTGAGCACACATTGTTGTTAGACCTTCGGTCATACGAACGAATGCGTGTGCTGGACTTTTTTGTTTGTACATATTTACATATGTACGTAAACCCGTGCTACGGTTCTTAATATTTTGTTGTTGGGTTTTGCGATCTTTCTTGTTTTTACATATTTGTAAGTTTTGCAAGCTTGAGATCAGAGAAACAATAATTCGTAATGAATTTTAATTGTCTGTTTTTGGGAAAAATTTATAATTGGAGAAAAATTACATTGTTAAATCACAGCGATGGATAGGATTACATGTTTCAGAGTTTCCAAGCTCATCATCAGATCCCTTTTCGGACACTGGGATGCGAACCAGTGTCTGCACCAAAGCCGCTGTTAGAAAATTCTAACATCTAAGCTATGATGCCCTGTGACGTCACAATGCACTTATCTCCACTTCAATTAATTCCCTTTTGTTTGTTTGTTCTTGCCAACAGTGAGCACACATTGTTGTTAGACCTTCGGTCATACGAACGAATGCGTGTGCTGGACTTTTTTGTTTGTACATATTTACATATGTACGTAAACCCGTGCTACGGTTCTTAATATTTTGTTGTTGGTTTTTGCGATCTTTCTTGTTTTTACATATTTGTAAGTTTTGCAAGCTTGAGATCAGAGAAACAATAATTCGTAATGAATTTTAATTGTCAGTTTTTGGGAAAAATTTATAATTGGAGAAAAATTACATTGTTAAATCACAGCGATGGATAGGATTACATGTTTCAGAGTTTCCAAGCTCATCATCAGATCCCTTTTCGGACACTGGGATGCGAACCAGTGTCTGCACCAAAGCCGCTGTTAGAAAATTCTAACATCTAAGCTATGATGCCCTGTGACGTCACAATGCACTTATCTCCACTTCAATTAATTCCCTTTTGTTTGTTTGTTCTTGCCAACAGTGAGCACACATTGTTGTTAGACCTTCGGTCATACGAACGAATGCGTGTGCTGGACTTTTTTGTTTGTACATATTTACATATGTACGTAAACCCGTGCTACGGTTCTTAATATTTTGTTGTTGGTTTTTGCGATCTTTCTTGTTTTTACATATTTGTAAGTTTTGCAAGCTTGAGATCA